>BMAW01071329.1:239798-307149 GCA_019974015.1 Nephila pilipes | reverse complement strand
CCTCAATTTTTTGAGGTAAAAATCTGCTTATGTTTATTTGAAATGCCACTAAAAAGTTTTATTTTAGATTTTTGTCGTTGATTTTTCTTTATTTGTACTGTTAATTAAACCTTTTGTTATGTCTAAGAATAAAAATTCGATTGCACTTCTGGTTAAGGTGTTATTTTGATTGAAAGTTGGATTTATCAAGTAAAAGTAAGGTGTATCCTCAATTGTTTGTGCCACTGTATAAAAGGTTTTATTTAACTCAAGTAACATAGTATCAAGAATGGTTTAAAAAAGCATTATAATTTTTTTACAGGGAATTCAATTTTCACAATTTCATTTTAAATCTAACACATGCTTTTTTTTAAAAAAAAGGTACCGAAGTCGAAAACAATTGATTTGGCTATCGAAATTACATGTCAGGCTAGTTAAAAATCCCGATCTTTTTCGGCAACGAAGATTTAAAATTTATGTCAATCAGTTTTTAGAAGAAGCAAGTCGTTTAAGATGAAAGAAATCGTTTCAAGAATTCGACGATGTATAGTACTTAAGTTTTAAGCTAAACCATTTTTTTTCCATAAAAAAACGGTTCAGCTTAAGACTTAAGTACTATGCATCTAGGAATTATCAGTCTAACATGAATAAAATAAATGTCAGCCATTCCTCAGCTAAAGGAACCGAACCGATTTACACTGATGTCCAAAAGTTAAGTATATCTTGGTAAATGTGAAAAAATGTAAATAAGCGTTGGAGACTTTGTTCGAAATAATTTGTAGAGAATCATCTGTTGAAAGTGAAATGTTGTCCATATGAAAAGCCTTTCAGTCGGCGTCTTCATGTGAGAAACACCTCCTCAGGTTAGAACACGGATAAACCGGCTCACTCGGCATAAGTAGTTCAGACAGGTTTCGTACATTTTATGTGTGAAGGAACGTTGTTAACGAGATTAAACAAAACGAATGATGGCATAGAGATTATAACTGGATATACTCATATTTGCGAAAGGAAGAATCGTTGAAAGGCTTGAATCTGAGCGATCACAAACCAAAGTGTCTCAGTATATGATGTTAAAACTGAGGCAGAGGTTTCAAATTTAGAAAATCTTAACCGAGAGATGACCAGGTCGGTCAAGAGTTATAATCGTTCGTCAAGGCCTATATCTGGCTATAATAGTGCCGCGTCAAAGGGACAGATGTACCAAAGAACATAGATCAGCTCTAACAGCTGCCACATGAGTATGAATTTAAAGACAAGCTGTTTACAGGAGACATCGGACGACCAGCACTTTACTGGATTTTTGGACAGTGGGCCAATGTGAGGTTCAGTGACGAATCTCGTTTTAGTCTGAATACTAATTCTTGATGATAGCTAATGATATGGCGTGAACCCGGAACTCTTTTTCTCCCGGGAAACATCACGGAAAGACATCGTTTTTTGTTAAGGGGAGTTATGGTGAAGGCCGGCATCATGCTGGGTGGTCAAACAGGACTCCAAATATTTGAGATGGGGTCTGTGGCTACTAAAATATAGAGACAAAATTCTTCAGTCTTAAGTTCGTCTCTTTTAGGTTGCAGTCGGTTCCGACTTCATATTTATGGACGATAACGAGCCTTGTCATCGTGCAAGTTTGATCGACGATTTCCTTGAAACGGAAAATATCTAAAGATGCTGTGGGCTGCTCACTCACCTATCGAACATTTGCAGGATATGCTCGGGACATAACTTGCAGCCCTTCCGCACTCACCAAGCTCCGTTCCAGGACTGAAAAGAGCTCTTCGTGATGTTTGGAACTCTTTCAGCCCACAATTCATCCACAATCTCATAGCAAGAATGAGAAAACGATGTGCAGGGTGCCTAGCCATTAGTTTAGTTTAGTTTTTATTAACGTCGCACTAGAAGCAACAATATGGGCTATTGGCAGAATACCCAAGGAGACCGAGTTCACGAAAAGGATTTAGAGCTGCAAAACCGGCCCCCCGGGAAACAATCACCCAAGAACTCAACATTTATTGACAAAATAACATAAGATTTACATAATTTTGAAATAAAGGTTGAATAAAATGTACAAGGTATTTGCACAACAAAAAATATACATGACAGAAACACAAGAAACAGTTGAAATTTTCTTGCAGAAATAAGATGCACAACAGGTTAAATGGCACAATACAAAAACGTCCACAAACTCGTTAACAAAAATGAAGTGTTAGGCAAAGGTATGAACATATATACAAGGCATACAATTATAGCTACACAGTAAGGGGCTATGGGCGACGGAACTCGTAATTTTGAACCTCGATCAAGTGATGAGGATGACACCTTAGTTGGCACCCCCTCTCCTAACTTCTACACCACGTCAACGGGAGGACTTTGGGCCCCGAAAGATTTAATGTGCATCAGCCCCGACTACACGGTGGGTCTTTAGCAGCCAAGGAACGAAAACCGCCGGCCACGAATCCGAAACCATGACCACTAGGCTACCGCGACCACTGCCTGGCCATCAGAGGCCACCACATATCTTATTAAACTGCAGCATTTTTTTTCACTTCTTTTAGTGTGAACTCTTGCGCCTGGTTTTCTTTCAGACTTTTTTTTTGGCTAATAATAGTGGTTAATTCGTTTTCTCGTACTGTTTTCCTATTTTATAACAGTTTAACATTCACTTTTCAGGTTTCCCACCACACACATTCCGACAAATAGATTTCCTTCATTATTCACATAATTACTAACTATGACAAACTTTTGGACACTCGTGCAGAACTAAATCATTTATATTTTGATTGCTGTTGCAGTAAGAAAAATGTTGTCATTGAAATGCCTTTTTTCCCTCTTTGATATTTAAAAAATCATGTTAAAATAAAAGGCAAAAAAAAAAAAATATATAATAAATTTAAAAATTAATAAAATGAAAATAAAACTATAACAATGGTAGAGATTATTTCTGAAAGCTCCACGCATATTGAAAAGGTTAAGTATAATAATATTAATATAAAAATAATGAATTAATAAAGCCTTAAAGAAGAAGGATGTTCATTTTTAAAACACGCACGAAACATGATGTTAGATAACACTAATTCAATTGAAAGAAATCTCTCAAATTATTAAAATAATATTTATTTTTACGCATTTTGAATATTTTTTCTGTGTTAAATGTATAGACTCATAGATTAGTTAAAACAGGTCTCTGTCGATTGTATTAGAATAAGTTTTAACTTAAGTTTCTCTGCAGAAGTGTTATGAGACAAGTTAAACAAGATAATAAATTCGTAGAATTCTGAATCTGTCTGTTTGGAATAGGAAAACACAGTTTAACATAATTATGGTTTTTACCTTCATAAATTAGTGAAGAGAAGTTAATATTTTTCATGTGCCGCACTTCTGCGATATGTATCAGCCATCTATCATTTTGCTCTGTCATGCCTTAAAATGACTTTATGCATTACTATAATATTCTTGTTTTTTATTCTTCATCGGTAATATAGTCACCGACAAAATTTTAAGGCTACAAGACTTTATTCCATCTTAACGTGTAATCGGAGAAGGAGAAAAATGCCGCATATGCAAATCATATAATGCCGTCTGAAACAGAGCAGGTGTATATTAGTTAAATATTTTTTGGTTTGTCGGAAGAAAAAAGCTGTAAAATCTAAATAGGCATGTACGAGGGTGCGAAAACTTTTTACTTCTCCATATTATTTCGCACCTGGGAATTGGTTTAAGTAAGTATCTAATCAAATTTTCTAAGATTATTGCATAAAATGAAATGGACAGTCTAGGTAAACATGTCCCCCCCCTCTCAAAAATGGTTAAAAAATGTCGTTTAAGACATGAGCGAGGCGCTATTGATCAACTTAAAAAATGTCATCTTGATTGGAATGGAAGGAAAATAGCTGATACAATAGGTCTATCAAATACGAGTGTGAATGATTATTCTAAAGAACCATGATGTTATGGTTCCAAAAATCTAACTAGAAGGTGAATCATTGTATTTTGTTATTTTAGTTTAGTTTTTTTTTTTATTAACGTCGCACTAGAAACAACATGAGAGCTATTGGCGACGGACCTCGTAGTTTTAAACCACGGTCAAGTGACGAAGACGACACCTGAGTTGGCACCCCCTCTCCTTACTTCCACACCACGCCAACGGAGGACTTTGGGACCCGACAGATTTAACGTTCATCAGCTCCGTCTATACAGAGGGTTCAGTGGCATCAAGGCTGGAACCTACGACTCGAACCTACGACGAAAATCGCCGACTACGAGTCCGCGATACGGCCAAACAAACTGAAAGAAAGAAATCAACATCTCTTCGAGATGACAATGACTTTTAAACCTCGGCACGAAAATGTCTGCTGGATAAATTTTGTGAGAATTTACTGAGATAATTATGTGAGGACAGTTCAACGTTGGCTTAAAACAAATATCGGAGCAAATTGGTCAAAAGAAAATGGGAATATTTGGAGGAAAAAGGCCAGAAAGCCCCCTTTTATCAAACAAGCCAAACAGGCACATTTTGTGTTTGTCCGAAATCGAATGTCTTTGACTCCAATGAAAAACTGTAATTTCTTCAGATGAAAAAAAGTTTAACATGAATGGCTCTGATGGGATAAATTACTATTATTGGAACCATTTAAAGAATAACAAACATCTTTTATCTCAAAGACAGCAAGGAGGAGGTTTTGTCATGATATGGACTGCTTTCAGATATACTGGCCAAGGGGATGTTACTTTTGTAAGCGGTCAAATGAACTCCATTTATTATCAAGATATGCTTGGAGAAATAAAAGATTATTGATTAATAACCAGTTATCGGTGGTTAACATTGGATCTTTCTTCAAAACAATGCATTTATAAATCGTTCTAACTCAACAACTATGTGGTTTGAAGGGAATAAAATATCTACATCGGATTTTTCAGGCAGAAACCAGGATTTAAATCTCACAGAGGATTTATGGAGATATTTATTTTGGGTCATTTACGGTAACAGTCAACAGTACCATAGTGTTTCTCAACTGAAAACATCCATTTTAAATGAGTGGAATAACATACATGCATGCATGGTTTGGATTGGATTGGTTTTTATTAACGAAGTAACACTAGGGCTATTGGCGATGAACCTCGTAATTTTGAACCTCGGTCAAGTGACGAGGACGATACTTGAGCTGGCACCCCCTCTCCTAACATCCACACCACGCCAACGGGAAGATTTTGGGCCTCGAACAGATTTAACGGAACCCCGGCTACACGGCGGGTCTTTGGCGGCCAAGGATCCCCCTTCATTCCTGTCAAAAGATTTCACAATTAATGTAAATTAAGTAGGGGGTGAATGGTTATCAGATTAAATTTTTTAATTTAAATATCAAAATCACTATTCAAAAACACATCATCCTGCTACATGCTATTCGTTTTGAAAAAAAAAAAAAAATCTTAGTTTCTGTCTCATATTTATAATTAAAAGTAACGCGCTGAGCATGCAAAAGGGTTTTCTGTTTTTACTTCAAAGGAAACAATATCTTGTGAAAGATTTTACATTTAAATTGCTTTCTTGAACTAGATTACAAACAGCGATTCTATTTCCCACTTTAAATTTTTTGTATTTGAAATAAGGCTGCTGAGAAATTTTTCCTGTATATTCTTTTAATGTTGGGTTTTGAAATTAACAAAAACTAAAAGATTCAATAGACTACAATAGAAAATTTAAGGAATGAAGAAAATTGATTTGCAGATGAAGGAAAATGAAATTCAGTTTCACACCCTTTTTCTGCTGGAACACGTCTTGGAAGATTTCCCAGCGATTGTTATTCTTATGAAACAATACACCGCTAAAGGAAATAATTTCTCACTTAAAACAAAGGTCGACTATATACTATTTCCGGTGAAGAGCTGTCGGTTTTTTGTTCGATTTTGGTAGTCTAGAAAAAGGTCTCTACAATTGCTAGATAATGGAAAACGCTGGCAAACCTTCAACCAATGCAACAGAATGAATTTAATCATAAAACATTTTACATCTATGATTTTAGAAGTTTTTTTTACTGGAGAGATTTAACTTGACGAAAGATGCAGTATCATTTAATGACATTATTATCTTATGCGATGGAATTTTTATTATGACCTCAATGTTTATTTAATGGAAAATTCTATTCAATTCCATACCTAAGTGTAGGGAAATACAGGAATACTCGGAACCATTTTTTACAAATTTGTGAGAGTTTTGAACACAATTTGAGGAAGTGAATTTAGCACTTCATATATTTTGGTTTTCGGGTTTTAAACATAATATTAATAATTTTTTAGATATTAAAATAAAAAGGTGTCGTGTACATTTTTTTTTAAAAAAAAAATGAAAATCGCTCGTCTCTCACCTAAGTAGAACTAGAATCAGGTGAAGGAGAAAACTTGAAAATGACAAAAAATTAATGAAACCGAGATACTAAAATGACGATGTATATAGGAAAAAAGAATCAAATTTTAATAATGAAATTAACCGAGATAATTTATTTTTCAAAATTCGTAATATTTTTAAAAATATTTCGTTGTTCACAATTTTATTTCTCTTGATCCACATTTTTCAATGAGAATAATATACAAGATCACGTGTGGAAGGATTTTTCGATGGCTCGTAACATTATATTAAACAAGAATTAATATAAGTAAAATATTTTATTTAAATTCAGCTTTTATTTAAAAATGGACTAAAAGGAATTGAAGACCCGTGTGGTGACCGGGGATGACAGAATAGTCTCACTGTAGCTCATGCATGTCGTAAGAGGCGACTAAAATGGGTACCCAGCGTCTGGGGGTATAGCCAGGCACCCTGCCCCTGGGGATTATATCAGGGGACCTCAGGGACTTGCCTTCTTCAGGTAAGTACGGGCATCATGACCCCGAGGCACCCTAGTGATCTTTTTCTTTCCCATGGGGTTTACTGTCTTTGGTAAACACGGGTGACGCACTCCCGGGATACCCTAGCGATCCTTCTCTATTTTCGACCCTCCTTCTTGTCAACCATTTTTACCTTTTTTTCAACTTCACGTCTAGACCACAGTTTAATCTTGTTTGGCGCAGCATAGCCATATCTGGCTCTTGCGCCAATAAACTTTACATTCACTCACACTCACAAAAGGAATTGAAATAATCCTTAAAAGTAAAATTATGTAATTTATAAATGCTTGATGCGCTTGACTGAAATACCTAGGTAATTACCAATTATTAAGTACCGTAAATACTTTTTATATATAAGATCGAAAGAAATGTCAACGTTTCAAACGTTTATAAGATATATATTATTTAACATTTTAAAACAATTTTTGTACATTTTTGTCCATATTGAAATAAAAGCTTGATTAATTATTTTTCTTTTATTTTATTTAGTCTTAAAATTTAAAATTAAAAAAAAAAACAACAATTATATGAGCTATAGGTGTGTGTAAACTTTCAACAATAGGGCGTTGTCAAGTGCAGGGCTAGGGCGTCAAGAGCCCTTTAAGCCCATCACTGCTTGAGTATATCATAGTATTGTAATGCCATTGGAGTTAATACATAAATGCAAAATTTCAGCTCGATAGGATACGAAACGGGTTAAAATTCCAGTATACTAATTTTGAACTCTAAAGATATATTTCTTTAAATTCATATATAGTTAGGACATGAACATAAGAATTTAAACAAGGAAATACAAACAAAATTGATTAAAAACCCTATATGCTTAAATAACAATCAAACTAACATTTGTTTTTCATCTGAGAGAGAACTTACTTAAAATTTTAAATTTATATTACTAATTGTTAAGTACTTTTAAGTGCTTTGAAATGTCAAAATTTATAATAAAAAAAAAAAAAAAAAAAGGAAACTGTATTTAAATAATTAAAATAATTCATTCTTTTGATTCGTTATTTTTTTCGTTAATTACTTGTTATTTAATCTTTCGACATCGGAATTTAATGCAAACTTTTTCTCTAATTACCAGTAACAAGAACTAAAGAAACAGTCAGTCGAATTTTCTAAATTACAAAAGCGTAGCCTGTTTGAATTTTCTTCTTAAGCCATATTGTACTGAAGAAATATAAAGATAATAAAATGTACTGATATGTGGAGTGCTTGGCTCTGATCTCGGGTCTGAATCTGTTTGTAAGATGGCATGAACATTGGTTTCTACACTTGCCCAGAAGTTTCAAAAAATTAAGGATATTGTATTATTAAAAAGAAAAGGTTTAAAAGGATTACAAAAATATAGAAAATAAGATGTATTAAATAACATATTTATAAAAATTTGCGCTGCTAATATATCTACAGATCTCTTGTATAAGTAAGTAGCTATGGTAATTAATTTATCAATAATTATCTAGGTATCTTAATCATCTAAAATTTTTATAAATTGCGGTACATATTATTTTATATTTAAACAAAATCATTATTATACTTTTTAGTTCATCTTTAAAGAAAACTTTGATTAAAATTATTTTTTTTTAAAATTTATATTTATCCTATTCCATCACGAAGCAACTATTATTATGAATGTGAAGCAGTTACTGACTAGCGTCCTCAACAAAAGATTATAACTGATATTTATACTTTTCTCAATTACAGCAAACCTAGATCCGACTCGGTAAATAAAACTTATAAAATGTGGGTCCGAGTTCTCAGATGATCGCTTAACACCTTCTGGTACCAATGTCACATGCACATCAGTCTTATTACCCTTTCTCCTATCGGTAATCGCGCTAACACTTGAGTCTTTCTGGAACCTTTCTCGTCTTTCATAATTTCCTATTCATTACGCTTCTTGTACCAGGAAGTTTATTTTCATAAGTCATGGTTTATTCACAAGGCGAGGTTCTAAAGTCAAATAAATAAATTAGTCATCTCAAAAGGTTAGTTGAAGGAAAGAACGTGTAAGAACCCATAAAAAGCTAAAAATATGTTACAATTTAGAAAATGCTTTGGATAAACCCTTTTTTTTTGTAAGTTTATGGGACAGTTTCTCAGATAAAGAATAAGATATTAACCATGAGACTGGATAGATACAGATTAGAATTATAGATACAGTTTAAGTTTCTCATATACGTTCACCTTTATTTTCACATTTTTTTTCAATTCGAAGAATTGATCAAAAATTGCATTTTTTGCAACACATTCAGCTGAAATATTCCCCCCTAAAAGACATCCCTTTCAAGTTCAGTTTGTAGAAAAACGATTTTAAAAGAAAGATTTGATTGTACTTTTGTACCTAAAACAGGTAAAAAGTACAACCAAATCTTTTTACATTTTTTTTTTATTTGAAACAAAAGCTACACAATCAGCATTTTAATTACTTCGAAAAGAGTCAATTAACACATCGATCAATAGCTCCCGAGACTAACTCAGAGATGGCGCTCGTAGTAAACCAGTAACCAGGTCTTTCTAGAGTACTAACCTTTGCTTGAAACGTGTCAAAATTTTAAGTCGATCGGACCAGGAAAAAGGTTTTTTGAAGTGAAGTGAAAAAGGTTTTTTCCAAGTGGGTGCCGCGATTGCTTTCGATGGAACAAAAACAGCAACGAGTCGATGATTCAGAAAGCTGTTTATCGCTATTTACTCGCAACAAAAAAGATTTCTTGCGAGGAAAAAAAAAAAAAAAAGATTTGGAAAAGCGTTGGAACGATTGTATCACCCTAAAAGGTGATTAACAAAAGGTGTTATGTTGATGAATAAAAAAAAAAATTTGCAAAAAAAATGTTGTTTTCAATGTTAGACTCGGGAGTTATTGATCCATGTGTTATGGTCTAAAATAGAGGTCTTCAAACTGTGTTCCTTGGACCTTTGACAGGGGTTCCACAAAAAATCACTATTTGCTTAATCAAAACGCCAAAATTTTAGTGAAATTTTTATTTTCATAGAAAATTGAATTCTTAAAGGCAGTTTTGCTTGTAAAAATAAATATTTTAAGGATAAAATAAAATCTTAAATTTCGTAAAAGTCACATGCTTCAAATACATTAATCGAGACGCTTTAGGTCACATATTAGTTTACGTTTTTAGGCTCAGGTGAAGAATCACCCACTTATTTCACTATTTTCAAGGTATAAAGTAACATTGACACCACTCTTTTAAAATTGAAATTTTGGGCAGAATTTATTTTGAAAGATAATATTAAATACATTGATAATTTGCATAATTTTTTAATAGACGGTAATGCTGATCCTGATAAAAATGTAAAAATTAGTTTGGTCAAACATTTATCATATCTGAAAAAAACTTTTCTTAAATATTATTCATTTCTTGAATCCTGTTTAAAATGAAAAATTATCTTGAATCCAAAATCCTTCTCAAGACTCTTGATCCTCCGAACTCCCAATAAAAGAAATAATTGAGTGTATATTGATTTGATTGATATAAACTCAATTGAAACTAAATTCTAGTTAAGTTGATATTTTATATTTTTTGATTGAAGTTAGAAAAGAATATCTTGAAATTGCCAAAGGAGTTGTGAAACATATAATATGTTTCAACCTATATATGCGAAAAATCTTTCTCTTAGTACGCTGCGACAAAAACAAAATACAGAAACGGATTGGATGCTGAAGAAGACATTAGTTTGCAGATTTCAACAATTATTCCAAACGTAAAAATACTTTGCAATAAAAAGCAATCACGGCCAAGTCATTAAAGAAATTTATTCTCATTAATTTGTTATATTTTAAAATATTGTTGTTTTTGTTTATTATTCGTAGGCTATATTTTAGAAAACAAGAACAAAAAACCATTAGCCACCTTATCATTCATTAATCTTACTATGACGTTTCTACTATGATAAAATAGAAATGCAATAATAATTTTGTAAATTTGAGTAGGATAAAGATCTTTGATATCTTATTTTTCCTTCTTTTTGTTCATGGGGTTCCTTGAAGGTAATGGTAAGCTCAAAGGGTTCCCCAAAGTTCACAAGGTTGAAATACCTCTGATCTAAAAGATGAAGCAATTGGAAAATGAGAAATGTCTTTGTTTTCATCTTATTTCAGCTAAAAAAAATTTATATATCACTTAACTACCAATATAGCTTCTCTCTTATCAATGGCACGATATTCTAATTAATTATTTTTTGAAGGTTACTTTAACGAATTTGATACCGAAGAGTTTTATAATTTTTTAAAAATAAGTCCGCCGGCGCCAAATAAATTAAGTTATTCATTTCCGCTTAAACTTAATAAAAAGGAAATAATCAAATACAGTAAGTTTTTGCTAAATAATAAATACTTTATTTCTGATGCGAAAAGTAAAAGCATAAGTCTTTTTTTTTTTTTTTTTTTTCCAAATAAGTGTATCAGAAAAGGGATATCATTTTATTTTTTAATGCTGTATTTTCAGTTTAGCAATTTATCGCTGAGCCATTCATAACTCAAGAGTGCTACAAATAAAGGTTCTTTACAAATTACTGCAAAAAATAATTTAAATGAAAATAACAGTTAACAAGTCACAAAAAGGAAATAAGGCATTTTCATATAACGTAATTAGTAAGATATAATTGGTTAGACATCACTCACTCTTCTAATCTTTTGAAAACTGCATGGGCAACTCATTTTAAAAATTGTTAAATTATCACGAAGTATCTTTGCCTACATGTAAAAGAAAATTTATGCTCTTTAATATATGCGTATTGGCCACATTCTTAAAGCTGATTGGCTTGGCTTTATCTTCAAAGTTTTTATGGGAAAACAGCCTTCGTTGCTTTATATCCTACGAAATAACCATTCACTATGAGTGAACTACGAGTGATGGTCCGCACATTCGAATCCTGATTCCTCTGAAGACCCCTCGTGTAGAGTGGGTGATGTACATACAAATATGTAGGGGCCCGAAGTCTTCATGTTGGCATGCTTCATCTGATCGTGTTTCAAAATTACTTGGCTTACTTGGCTCAAAATTACTTGGCCAAATCATACTTCTGCCACACAGGTGGTGTTAATATCCATCAATAACTCTTAAAAGAGCTTTCATCTCTTAAATATTTATATTTCTTCTATTACCATCTATATCATATTGAGGATCCTATCCCCCAAATTCTCGAGAAAAGATACTAAAATTATTTAACCACCAAACTACCTATATTTTTTAACAGAGTTCAAAAAAAAAAGAAAAAGAAAAAGAAAAGAAAAAAAAAAAAAAAAAAAACGTATCTATTTTTGGTGGATCCAAAGATTTTCAGATATTTCTGACTTTCATCGCTTTTTTATAAACAAGTTACGCGCATAACGGTATTTCAAGTGTTGTAAAATTAAGGGATGATGTGATTGCTTATTAGCGTTGCACTCAGAAGCAACACGACGGCTATTGGCGACATACCTCGTAATTACGAGCCTCGCTCAAGTAACGAGGACGACACTTGAATTGGCGCCTCCCTCTCCAAACTTGTACAACTAAGATACTATAAGATAGGATTAAGGACCTCAACTAGATTTAACGCGCTGTGGTGGTGGTGATAATGATGATGGGGAAGTTTTAAGGCGCAAGAGCCAGATGTGGCCATGCTACGCCAAACAAGGTGTAATTGTGATCTAGACGTTTGAATGAGTGTTTGACGATTGTCACGGCGAATTCAATGAATGTGTGATTGATTTACAACGGCGCTAAAGCCAGATGTGGCCATGATGAGCCGAACACGTTAAGAAAGTGAGAGTAAAGCAAGTAAAATGTAAAATTGGGATCTGGACGTGTGAAAGAAACAGAAAAAAAAGGTAAAATTTTGATTGACTAGAAGGAAGGTCGGAAATAAAGAATGATCGCTAGGGTATTCCGGGGGCGCGTCACCCATGTTTACCAAAGACAGTTAACCTCATGGGAAAGAAAAAGAGCACCAGGGTGCCTCGCGGTCATGATGCTCGCACCTTGTTGGAAATAAATTACTCGGATCCCGCCAGGAGGCGCCTTGTCTCGTGTGAGTGAGAGCGCACGGATTCATGGGTAATATTTTTGAGAATGCTCTTGGATCTTGACCGCGTAAGGCGGGTTTTTTCTTGTATTGGATATAATTTCTCCTGATCGCAAAAGCGGGTTGAATTAAAATATGGGTTGTTTGGAAGCTTGTATAGTTTTGTAAATGGTATAAATATTTGTTTATAAGTGATTGGCACGTGGATACTGTAAATAAACGTGTGAATAAAATAACTGCTCTCCCTATTTTGGCTCGGTGGATACCATCTTCAACATATCTACCTAAAGAAGACAAATCCATGAGGTGCCCTGATATAATCTCCAGGGGCAGGGTCCCCGATTATACCCCCCAGACTCTATCCATTTTAGTCGCCTCTTACGACATGCATGAGCTACATTGAGACTATTCTTTCTTATCCAGTCACCACACAGGTCAGATTTAACGTGCATCAGCCCGGCTACCCGCTGGGTCTTCAGTGGCACCAGGACTCGAACCCATGACTCGACGAAAACAACTTCAGTCACGAGTTCGCGACCCTGACCACTAGGCTACCGCGGCTTGTAATTGAGAGGAAAGGGTGGCTAAAAAATCTAGACACCCTCAAAATTGTTATGTAAAATTTTACGATTTATTATGAAGAGGAAATTGAGTTTTGTTTTATGGTTTTGTTTTTCTGCGTTCAAAAGAACCCCACAATTTTAAGCACAAATGGCCAAAAGGCAAGAAATAGTATAGAACCAGATTTCAAATGCATTATGCAAATTTTTTTCAGCAACATATATAGAGTTCAAAATTCTGTATAAACTACACGTACTTTATTTTTGCATGGTTCCTCTGCAATGATGCGAAAAATTATCTATAAACTGGTACAAAATGTTAACTGTTGATTATAATTATAAAAAATATAATTATTCTGTGAAAGGTCTAAGCAATATAATGATGTACAAATTTCTACAATCAATTTAAAATAATTTAAATGATGCAGCAAACAAAATAATTCATTTCTAAAAACACAGGTATCGAAATATTTCTGTAAAAAAAGTTAAGTGTAAATATATATTCCTATACAAGCATATCTGTAAAAACATTGACACAAATACATTTTGCGGCAAATATAAAGCATATTTAAGAAATAAAACTAAAAAAATTTATATTTTTTCCGTTTATGGAAATTTAGATCCGAGAATTTTTGCCACGTTGCTTCTGAATTCGACGATTTAAATACATAACTTTAAAATTAAGAAAATCAGCAAAACACTTTTTAATTAATATATGTGATCGAAATATTACAAACAATTACAAATATAATGTTCATGTTATTCATCCCCAATGATTTGAATCATATATACTACAAATTAA
The DNA here is from genome assembly GCA_019974015.1 of Nephila pilipes. Classification (NCBI taxonomy): domain Eukaryota; kingdom Metazoa; phylum Arthropoda; class Arachnida; order Araneae; family Nephilidae; genus Nephila; species Nephila pilipes. Next base: position 292,902 of record BMAW01071329.1, on the reverse strand, counting down.
CATTGTGGCAATATTCCAAAGTAATTCACAACAATTGAAGAGAGGTACAAGATCCGGAATTTATGTGTCAGTGAGGAGCCCCCAAACTGACCCGAGGTCATTTTGGTTTATCACAAATAAAGTCGATTTCGCTGGACTGAGACACCAGCTCCAATCGAAACTGTTTTGTGCTTCTTTTGTGACCTCAAAACTTTTTTTTTTTCATAACAAGCGTAACAACGTAATTCACTCTCACAAGAAATCGATCTACATTTTAAATTATTTTCAATAGAATGAATACTGTGAACAAGTGAGCTTGATATGTATTCATTTACGATCGTTAAAATAAATGGGAGTCATTTAGATTCGAGTAGAAAGAATGAGACCAAGTTGATTGCAGTCGATTTGTTTGACCGTCATCTCTTTTATTAACTCGTGTTTTTCTCCCATCCCATCAAAGTAGTTATTAAAGGAAATAGCGGTTGATTTCTTTATTTGTATCGTGTAATGAACATATTCTCTTGCAACGCACCTCTCTGTTATTCACATATCTGTTTTATGGTCTATCTAGTCACTAAGTTAAAGTCAAATCACACAAATGAAAACTGTCGAGTATTGATCCTCCTCAGTTCCAGCGTCGTCCATAGGAGACACTAAACAACATTTTCAAAAAATGCCTCCAAGTTAAATAAAAGGCGTCATTGGTACCCAAAATTAGTTAATTTTCTAGTTAATAGATGGTAGTTCTGAAAAAAATGATTTTTAGTGAACATTTTGCATTCGCATCTTATTTATGGTAAAATGAAAAAGGTGTTTTCTGAGAGAAAATTATACGCTTGCGCATCGCTAAGTGTTCCTATTTTTTATTATTTGTGTAATAAAAAATTATTAAACACACTGTTGAATTCCTTAAACTTGCTGTTTATATATAACATTATTAATTTCTTACTCAAATCTTCCCACTTCTGATTTAGAACACAGTGTAGCCTGTAGGAGACATTGGGTCAATTCAAAATCACTCGATTTGAAACTATAATTATGGAATTTATTTCAGCTCGGAATGATATTCTTTAATTACTAACTGAATTCACCAAATGTAGATATTTAAAGGATACAGGAAAGAATCTGTCGGAAAATGAAATGAAACATAATTAGTGATCTCTGTAATTATGTCTAATTTAAAATTTCCCAGAATTTGAATATATTGGGCAGAAAAAACTATAACTCCCGTATTCGCAGACAACATTTTTTTAGAAATCACGAGTTTTCAATAATAAACAACTTAAAATTGAGAAATTATATAATATTATAAGATGGAGAGAGAACAAAACAAATGATAAATTTTAGAAATTAGGACTCTTTTACAAACAGTTCGGAGTGGAATATTTTGTGATTCAAATTTTACATTATGCTCATTATGCTAATTATTATGAACTACTCATTAAATTAAGATTAAAGAAATATTTTAAATTAACATTATGATGTCGCTTTGTCCCGATGTCTCCTCCAGGAGACACTTAATTTCTCAAAAAAAAAAATTAAAATAATGTTTTTAACATTTTTTCAGTACTTTTTCATGTATTTAGAACCGATTGATACAAATTATTCTAAAATTTATGGTTCAAAGTTGACCTTGAGTCTGAGGAGGTTATAATAAACAAATTCCATGGTCTAAGTCGACAAAATACCTTGATGTCATTTTGAACAAAAAACTCACTTGGGAAACACCTTACACAGAAAAAACACCTTACACCTTACAGTATTTTTATAAAATAACCACCTTTTGCAAACATATTCAAGAAATCTCAATTAATTTCTTTGATAATCTTCCTAACATCGATAATCTTTACATTCAAACGCTCGAACTAGATCAATACCCAGTTTTAATCACCTTGCCAAAAGACCCAGAAAAGTACTTCCTGTCTCTTTTGAACACCATAAATATTAGAGGCATTTTAGATTCAACTTTGCTATTTTTCATACAACTTTAAATTTCAACGAGAATTTTGCCCATTCAACATTCTACTCCTCCTACGGCTCTTTCGCCTATCCACTCTCTACTCATCAACCAATAGTAATCTAGCCTTTCACCTCTACTACCTCTCATTCCCACACCTTGCGCACAAATTACCCTTTTTAACTTTCTGCAACAGTTTTTTTTTTTCTTTTCTAGTTTCTCTTTTCTGGCTGCTTGTTTAGTACCTTACCTTCCATTCAACGAAAACTGCAAAATCCAGGACTTATCTTTCAATTCACCATGTTTTTCTCCAACTCTTCAAGCTACATCTTCTATAGACTTTACACTGACTTTACACAGAAAAATTCTTACTCACTTAGCCATTCTACTTCGCAACTACAAGATACGGAATTGAAGGTCGCTAGCGGTCTAAGCGTCCGCAAAAATCAACATCATAAATATGCTCTCTCACTCTGCCTACCAATCCTCAATACGTTTGTAATCCAGTCTAACATCAGTATTAAGAGATATTATGTTGATATTTTTTGGCCTTTTTTTTTATTATAATTAAATTATAATAGACCCAAAAAGTTTTATGTTATAGTATTAACTTTATTTACATATTTATTATCACAAATAAAATTTACTAATTGATATTTGCATAAAAAAAGATAATTAAAGTTCTTTAAAAGCATTCAGATATTATTCATCGTAATTTAACATTTAATAACATAGCTATGCTTTGTGTTTTAAGACTCTTCTAAATAAAATCGAATTTTTGATAAACACACTCTGCTTTCTTTTAAAATTAATTTCATTTGTGACTTGTGATCCCTGGGAAAACAACCACCCCTCTGCCGCCAACCAACATTTATTTATGCCAACAATTTCACAAAGAAATATTTACATTGAAAAAAACTCCTCAAGTACAATATAGGAAAGGTGTAATAAGAATACAAAAGCAGTTTACCAATATTCTAGCAAAATATATAATCCAGATTGCAATAACTTCACTGTTCATTAAGCAAAGAAATTAAATACTCAAGTTAACTAAATGTTTAAGGGAACACACACACACACAAGACCTGTTAAAAAACTAATACTAAACTACAAGCTAAAATATGAACTTACAATTTAACTAAATCTAGTCCTACTATCTGAACTATTCCAATAATTAATCTAAAAAGAGTAAATAAATATGTTTAAATCATAATTCAAGATAATTTAACAATAACCTGACACAACGAAATAACATCAACCGAAAGAAATCTGTGTGGAAAAGTACAAGAATCTTTAAATTTTTATAAATTTTGTTTAACACGAACAAAACTATCATGACACACGTAAAGACCAATCCACAGACAATAGGAAAGTCCACGATAGACCACGCGCCAACGAATTAAAACGATAACTTTGTCAACATTTTCCTGCGAATAAATGATTTTCAGAAATTTCCTCTCTCTCCTCATATGGTTAACATATGGCAATAAGATATGGCATTCTTTCAATTATAAAACATTCAATTATTTAAAGTAACTTTGGCATTATAAGCTCTAAACGCGACCAAATTACAGGATAATCGAACCAAGCGCAATATTCGACTTAACGGAGTTCAGTTCCAACTAACAAGTCGCAAGTCTGATTAACATTTTTCAACACTATTTCGATTCAAATGGATTATAAAAAAGTGTTCATAAAACACAAATATAATTACAATCCATGTACGTACAGTTACTGAGTGTGAGAGTGAATGTAAAGTTTATTGGCGCAAGAGCCAGATATGGCTATGCTGCGCCAAACAAGATTAAACTGTGGTCTAGACGTGAAGTTGAAAAAAAGATAAGTGGTTGACAAGAAGGTGGGTCGAAAATAGAGAAGGATCACTAGGGTATCCCGGAAGTGCGTCACCCGTGTTTACCAAAGACAGTAAACCCCATGGGAAAGAAAAAGATCACTAAGGTGCCTCGGGGTCATGATGCCCGTACTTACCTGAAGAAGGCAAGTCCCTGAGGTCCCTTGATATAATCCCCAGGGGCAGGGTGCCCGGTTATACCCCAGACGTTGGATACCCATTTTAGTCGCCTCTTACGACATGTATGAGCTACAGTGGGACTATTCTGTCATTCCCGGTCACCACACGGGTCCGTATAGTTACTGAACATATAATGCGAAAAATACATATGTACTTTGTTGTTTTAGGTATCAGTTCCGGAAAATTTTGACCTTACTAATTTTATTACCTTGATTTAGTATTATATATGGATAACATGTTGTTATTTTAAGAAAATAGCTTATGAACAACATGAGCATAAAATGAAAGATACATGGTATTAGATTCAAAAGATTGACATTATAATAAATTCAGTTTGCTTGAGGTATATTTGCATTGATAAGATATGTTTAATTTAATATTTTATCGTCTGCTTTTATTTTAATATTCGGAGAGAATATTACTGTCCACTTTAATAATTTATCGTTTGCTCTTATTTTATTTACTACTTCATTTAACAATTGTTTTTCACGGCAGAATCGTCTGTGTTTTTATTCACTTTGTTGTTAACATTGGGAACGTTTTTGTACATTAGAATGCTTTGGTTGTGAAAATAAAAATGCATTAGAAATGTAAAGAAGGTACTTTCTTTTCTTGATGGTAATAGCTTTTGTGAAGACGCGAGCTCGGAAGTACGTTTACTTTAAGGCTAATAAATATTCATTTTGATTAATTCTTCTTTTTCCGATATTTTCACAGAAAAAACCTTTTATACATGTTAAAATAAAAAATTAGCCAAGCCATTTTCAATTTCTTGTTTCATTTTCTATTTTTTTATGGTCGTAAGTCACATAGGTCGCAAGTAAAGGAGAAGGTGTACATTTTGACGAGACCGATTTTAAAAGACATTTTCTCGCTCAACGAAGATTGTAAATACTGGAAATATTCCAAATTAATGGAAATTCATTTACCTGGTGAACATAAGAGGTTTGATCAAAGGTTAAATTTACATGCTTTAAAATGCACTGTCTTCAAGGCTAAAGAATTATTCCTCAGGATTTTGTTACTCTTGGTAACAGTTTGCATTCTCATTATTATTTGCTGAGCTGTCTTTGTTAAGTATCGGGGGAAATGTGCCAATGGCGAATACAGTAGATAATGTCCTTGAAACCCGCTGAGCTATTAAAACAATCACTGGACATTATTTTCCAGATACATCCAAAAGTCAAAAATCACGAAAATTCAAAGTAAATCGGAATTACAAAAGAAAAAAAAAAACTTTAGGTATGACGTAAGTAAAATTTGAAAGTGAGATCTACCGCAAAATTAAAAGCGAAATCGCCACAAACTTAATGACAGGCCCTCTTGCACAAAGCATTCCTGCTTCGGGAAGACAGGGCGTCATTTCAAGATATCTCGGTATACAAAAAAATTTTAAGATAAAAAATCTATGAAGAAAAGAAAAAAAAAAAAAAGGCAAGGACTGTTTTCAAATTTTATCTAAAAAAAATATATTTTTAAAATTTTTTTTTTTTTTTTTTGGAACATGAATAAATTAGTATAAGACCAATATTGCCGGTTGATTCATAGAAATTATAAATTTTCTATATATATTTCACGCTGAAAAAATTTCATTTTTATATTTGGCATTTAATTATAGAACATTTTAATAGCAAATGATTTCTCTGTTGTCTTTATCAGGGCTTAAATTTTTGTGAATTAAAGGACTAGAGATCTCCAACAATACGCTCTCATTCCAGAATGAGCCACCCTCTCTCTCTTCTGGCTTATATAATTTACACTTTCCCGAGACCATGCCTCTTTTCAAAAATTTTACTTGTATATTAAATTCAATATTTCACACTGGTTAATCCGTTTCGTGTATGTATATGTAATTTATTCCCTTTTTCAATACTTTTCCCTCTAAAATATAATGATTTTATTTATAAATCTAATTTCTCTTGCTTTTATTAAATACAATTAAGAATCCAAAGATAAACTGGGAACATATATAGATTTCTAGACTACTCTAGAGGTTTTTTTTTTTTTTTAGTTACAGAAGAAAGGAGACATATTATCAATATTTTACAGACATATTTTTTTCAATAATTAACTCAAATGACAATATAATTCTTTGTTTTTGGTCAATCAGTGAGGAAATTTGGGGGCCTGGAGGCCCTGGCCTTGCATTTAACAGAGTCCAATAGAGATGAAATTTTGTACACACGTATAACTCAAGTAGTTGCTTAATCTTAAGTTTTCAGGAAGAAAAAAAGGATTTAAATAAATATAATTAAAAACTTTAATAAAGCTTTCATTTTAATGTGGACTAACAGGCCTAAATATATTTTTTAAAAGTAAAATATTGCATGATTTGTAAAAGCTTGAGGCATTAATACTCTTTTAATCTCATAAAAGTGGTCATGGAACTTTATTTATCGATGCTTAAGTTTTTAGGAATTATATATTATTTTACATTAAAAGAAATGTTTTTATACCTTTTGGTCCCCCTTCAAATAATAGCTTGATTTATAAAAATATTTTTTTCTACTTATATACATTTTTATTTAGATTTAATAGAACCATAGCCTTTAAACTTTTCTGATTTTCATTCACTGGTAATATTTTAATGCCATCACTGTTCACCGGTGAGAAGTCATCTAAGAAAGAAAGAACAAAAATTTTTTTGATTGATGATTCCTACCAGGGTAACTATTGCGCACAAAGGATTCATGCAGAAAAAACACTTTTTCTGGTTTTTTGTAAGAAACAAAACAAGCAAATGTTTCTTATTTGATTAAAATGTTCATGGAAAAACTGAAATGATTTTTGAGAATTTCAAGCATCACTGATTTTAAAATGGTAGGTTCTCATTGGGGATCGATTGTTTTAAGATCTATATTACGACCCGAAGTTGTTCTTAAAATGCAGAAACGTCAATGTGTTTCTGTGGCCCCCCCCCCTTATTTCACACGTTCTGTCAGACAATTCAAAATAATTGCACTTCCTTTGTTTTCTATTATACTGAAGAAAGATAGAATTCTATATGTTATTCGTGGGAAACATAGGGACGCACACATACATTGTCTCTCAAAAGTGTTCGTACACTTAAAAAAAATGTGAAACCCTTACTTTAGCCTAAGATTAAAATTCGGATATATTCGATTTCGTTTTATATATTCTCTATGTGATTTTAAATGAGACTTATTTTATTTTTAAAAAATATTTACTCAATTTTTAAAATAATTAAAGTGTAGGAAAGTGAAGGAAAAACACGTCACAAAAGTAATAGCACTCCAAAATATTTGTGGATGAATCTTTTAATAAAAATTTCGCCTGCGGCTTTTTTTCACTTCTGCATTGCGGCGACATTCAAAAAATCGTTTGCTTAAATCTTTAAAGAAAACAAAGTATTTTAGCCACCCAAGGGGCTATTGTTTTAGTTAATCCAGAATGTCGTACCTGCCCACTTTTCAAAAATTAATCTGGTTTCGGCGGATCTGTTTTCACCAGTAACGAACTTAATTTTCAAAAATACGTCGTAATAAATTTCTCCTGAATTTTTTATTAGATTGAAATAAAATATATGTAATATACGTCTGATACCCGCTTTCACCACTAATGAACTCAATTTTCAAAAATATGTCGTAATAAATTTCCCCCAATTTTTTTATTGTATTCAATTGAAACAAATATAAAAATTAAGTATTCTATTTACTTGTCAATTTACGTATTACCTTAAATCATATGTAAACTGGAATCAAGATATGGCTGAAAATAAACAACATTATTCAGAATTTTAAAACAGCTGTGAGGCAGGTGGATCACTTTTGGCGTACCGGATCTTTTTTGAATTTTATATCATTTACTTCAGTTTTAATTACATGTAGCTGATACAATATTCGATTTAATAATTTATCGTTTGCTTTAATTTTAATTACATTTAACTTAAATTTATTTAATTTAATAATTCATTGTTTCCTTTAATTTTAATATCGGAAAAATTTATTATTGTCCATTTCTCGATATTTCATCGTTTACTTTAATTTTTATATTTGAGTAATTTAATAATTATTATTATTAAAAAAAAGTACACATTGGGGGCTAAATTTGTTTTTTGCAAAACTCTTCATATAACTTTTTAAATTTTATTTTTATTCTTTTATTAGTGTACTATATAAAAATGGCTCGTTATCATAAAAAGACAACGAAAAGCGTTCGAAAACCAATTATATTTCTGCTTCAACCACAGCAAATCAGGTTGGAAAATTTTGAAATTAGTAAATGTTCCTCATCTGACGCTGCAGTAAGTGATAAAGCGTTTTAAAGGGAAAAAAACAGAATATATAACAAACCAAGAAAAAGACTTCCAAAGTTAATTCAAAGTGATCAGCAATTTAATGTTAGGAAATATATCAAAAATCCCCGTTCGAGTGCTGCAAAAACGTCTACAGAATTTGCTGAAAGTTTTTTTACTTTAGTTTCATCTGAAACTGTTCGAAGAGTACTCATATCAGCCGGATTCGAGCACCTGGAGTTGTGCTAGAAGAAAATTTTTTGTAGGTACAAAAAATAGAATGCTTTAAACTTCCGTTTGCTAAACTCATGATAAACAAGTCTGAAACATATTGGAAAAATGTCTTATTTGCAGATGAGAGTAAATTCAACATTTTGGGCGTATATAGTGTGGAGAAGAAAAAATGAGGAACTTAATCCCAAGAGTTTAGTTGGAACATCGAAGCATAAAGGTGAAGGTGTTCTTGTGTGTGGGGGGGGGATGTATATCAATTTCACGATTAGGTAATTCAGTATTTATTGATGGTATTATGATTCATGTGAGCTTTATTTGAATATTTTAAGGAACAATTTGAAATTATCCGACCAAAATTTGAGTGTTGAAAACGACTTCATTTTTTATTTAGATAATGATTCCAAGCACACTGCTCTTAAAGTACGCCTTTGGTGTCTCTATAACTCTCCCTAATTTTTAAAAACACCAGCTCAATTACCCGATTTAAATCCAATAGAATATATTTCGATAGAACTTAAAGTTAGAGTAAGAAGACATGACATAAAAACTAAATGTTAACTAAAAATAGTAGTAATAATAATTATATATGAAATATATATATCAAATACTAAATTAAGTAAAAAAATCAATAGTTAAAACTATGTTGAGTTCTTTTTAAGTGTACGAAGACTTTTGTGACGTAATTTTTCAGTAGTTTTTTAATTATAGATTTTTCTAAATAAAAGCTATATGTTTTGAAAATTGATTATGTGTTACTCCATTTACATCAAGTTGCAGATATTATTTAAAAAAATTACATTTCTGATACAATAATTTTTATTAGTCAATAGCATTATATTTTACAGAAAATTGTAAGTGTACGAACAGTTTTGGGAGCCACTGTATATTCAAACAAAGGAGACGAAAAAAAAAAAAAAATCCCTCGGATTTTTAAGGGATTCTTTGTTCGGTATCAAACACTCTGAACCAAACTCGTTTTTTTTTTAATTAACTGTTTATTAACGTCGTACTTAGAAGCAACACGAGGGTTATTGGCGACGGACCTCGTACTTTTGATCTTAGATCAAGCGATGAAGACGACACCCGAGTTTACACCTCCTTTCCAAACTTTCACACCATGCCAATGTGAGGACTTGAAGCCTCGACAGATTTGATGTGCGTGAACTCCACTACTCGGCAGATCTTCAGTGTCATCAGGACTCGAACCCACGACTCGACGAAGCAATGACAACCACATGATCGCGACCATGACCACTACGCTATTGCGACCACAAACACAATATCCGACAGAAAAGAGTTTATATTTTCCAAAAGAAAAGAGTTTATATTTTTGCATCAATTCCTGACTTTGTAACATATTATACATCCGTTTATTATACTGTATATTTAAAAAGTATAAGCATTCCATAAATATGCAATTTTTCTCTTTTACAGGTAGATTGAAAGCTCAACCTAGCATTATAACGCTGAAAGACCCCGTTTAATACTAATTCGATTAACGCTGATTCGATATAACTCTCAGTCATTTTCTTTTTCTAAATCTCACTTCGATATTTCTGCTAGTCATCATGTTTTTTTTTTTTTTTTTTTATCAATTTTATTATTAATTAATTTATTACACAAACGCATGCACCCTATCGAAAAGACTTACCAACGACAACCTTCAAGAATTAGCAGAACATGGAACATGAAATTCATAACGTAGAACTTAAATAGTGATTCTGTGAAAAAGAATTACCCAAAGCTCTTCCTACTTTTTCCTTAGCAAAAGTTACGCAACGATAATCAAATCTTCGAGCCCAATGTGGAGAATAATTCAGATTTTGAAAGGTGTGCAAAATCAAGACTATCATTTTGGATATGATTTTTTCTGCTACCAATATTTCCTCAGAGAAAAAAAAAGGCGATAATGGACGCTAAATGACTTCGTAGCAAATTAATTCAAGTAAAAACATTTTTAAATCAAGCTTTTATTTAAAGATTTTTTTAAAAGGTGTAAAAGTAATTAAATTTTTTTTCAAAATATATAATTTAGAAAAAGTTGAGGCGCTTAACTAAAATATCTAGGTAACTACCGATAAATTAAGTACTATAGTTACACTTATATATGAGATAAAAAGAAATATCAACGTCTCTAAGCTTTTATAAATTATATATTTTACAATTAAAAAGGATTATTTTTATACCTTTCAGTCCATCTTTAAAATAAACGCTTGATTAATTTTTTTACTCACATTTAATTCTTTTTAGGTAGGAAATTTAATAATAACAATAAATTACGTGAGCTTTATATGAGCGAAATTTCAACTCAGTTGGACGTTGTTAATTGCAAGGCCCCGGATACTTAGCCCCTTCCTCCCTCCCCTCCCTCCCTTCCCAAACCCGTCTCTTCTAGAGCATACCACAGTATTGTATTGTCTTTGGAGTTATATGTGTATACAATATTTTCAGCTGAATCGAGTGATAGGAACTGATTTGAAATTCGTGCACAAATTTTGAATAAAAAAGCATTTTTTTAAAAAAAACTTATGAATATAGCAAGTTAAACAAAAGCTTGTAAAAAAAATCAGGAATTTTGGATAACAAAGGATCTTCATTACAAAAAAGTAACTTTATATTTCTCCATGCATGATTATGTGTCATACAAAACATATCGTTCAAAATAATTTAAAGCGACATATGTTAAATTTTGGTCGCGTGTTCATGTAATAAAATCAGTTCGTTTAGATATGCATAAGAGAATATATCTTTTTATTCGGGTGTTGTATTAGCGCCACATTTAAAACCTTTGGTGACATTTTTTGAATATTTTTCCCATTAAACTATACAATAAATTAAAACTTGAACCTAAGGCTATGATTCAGTTGATTAAAAATTGATCTGCAGAATATTAAAATAAGAATACATTTAATTACAAATCAAAATAACTCTTAATTTAAAAAAAAAAAATTACAAAAATTTTGTCTCTCTTTTATTATGTAACACATATAATGAGCTGCATCTTTTCGATGAATCACAATATTATACCTCACTGGCAAAAAATGAAATGTTACAAACGGAAATGAGTACTGATGAAGGAAATGAATTAACACATCACAGCGTGGATGCAGAAGTGCTACGAATAAAAGTCATGGGGTCTTTTAGACACTAGTTTCATTTCTCTTTAGATATGAAAGTGAGAGGTATAATATTTTAATGTTTTTAATGTGGAGAAGCCAGGCATGGTTATACTATTCCAGACAAGGTAAAGCTTTGATCTAGACGCTTGAAAAAAATTGAAAAAGACAAATTGTTTGACAAGAGGAAGGGTCGAAAATAAAGAATCCTTCTAAGGTGTTCCGGGGCGCGTCACCCGTGTTTACCAAAGACAGTTAAACCCATGGGAAAGAAAAAGATCACTAGTTTATCTTGGGGTCATGATGCCCACACCTACTTAAAGAAGGCTAATCCCTGATGTTCCTACATGGTAGACTAGTTCCCTGATATAATCCCCAGGGGCAGGGTGCCCGGCTATTATCTCTAGACCCTGGATACCCATTTGAGTCACCTTTTACGGCATGCGTGAGCTACAGTGGGACTATTCTGTCATACCCGGTCACTTCAAGGGCTTCAAATGTAAGAAGGAAAATTTTAGAAAAGAAAAGAAATTACATTAATGCATACAGAGCTTTTAATCCATCCTCTTAATGAATTTAAGAGAATTGATTATGAAACTCGCAATTTTCTCTCGACTTTATTGACCGACTATTCAATGTATCGTTTATTTTCATTGAAAAAATTTTAAATAATCGAAAAGCAATCTAACCTCAATATATCAATCTTAAAAGCTCCTGAAACAAAATCTGTATTTAGGAATTTAGATATGCAGAAAAGCATATTGAAAAAATTTTTATTAGTTTTTTTACTAAAAACAATTATTCATAGCTTTTTATTTTAAAAGGATGAAGAATTAAAACTTTAAACTTTTAAAGAGATTTATTTTTGAAAAAGTAGAAATATGCACGTAATTAACGAATTTGCTAACAATGCATTAAAAATGGAATGTTTGTATTAAAAAAAACCCAACGAAATGATATTTTTGTTTATTGTTGGAGAAAATAGTTCCTAATGTCTTTTTGAACATAATCTTTTAGTAAAGACATTTCAAAGTAATGTTCATTTTTATTCAGATAAGTAAAATATACTTCTGGGGGGAGGGGACTATAAGAATGAATCCTCTCTCAAGTCGAGTCATAGAGTTTGGAATGCTTCCGTACTTATTTCCTTCATGGTTTTTCAATTAATTCATCTTCATTGTTATCAGTTTTTGATTTATCCTGATTCAAGCAATCCTCAAATATATTCTGATCGGTGGGTTAATTAACCATAATTAAGTTCACTGTGCGTAAAAATTTCTCGAATTCCAAAATAGATCGATACAGAACAATTTTGCTCGGTGTATAGAAACTATTTTTTACTGTGGAAATTCAAACATTTTGAAAATGTTCAATACATAGAGACATTCCATATTTATAAGATGATCATTTTTTTTTACATTGAAAAGGAGGACGAAAAAATTAAAACCATATTATTAATTCAAACAAAATACACTAATTATACTTACATCCCTTTTTAATTAAACTAGTATTTTTTCAATTGAATGACTATTTTTTTTTCAATATATCATTGTAAAACAATATATTGCAAATTTCGGAGCAAGAAATATCCTTTATATTGAATTTTACTTTAAGTGCTGCAGCTAGAGTATCAACATTCAATCTTGATTTCTCACTTGTCTAAAAATCATATAACCAATGGGAAAAAAAATCTTTCAACTGCTGCATTAGTTCCAGGACAGCATAAAGTAAATTCAACGAGAATAACTAAATTTTCATATGGAATGTGTTAATTTTTGAAAGAGTTAAATATTTCCACCCATCTTTTATTAATTTCAATGTGGTGATTTTCCCATTGTTCTAATTTATAAAAATTTAAATATACTTTCAGTCCTCTAATTTCTTCAATTAGACAATTGTCATCGATATGAATATGAGGCATTTCTTTCGATAAAAACTCAACACAATTTCCAAGATCTGCCTAATTTACTTGCGAGGAAGTCAAAAAACCTCATTGAAAAAATACTTATTTCTTGTGGTATTTGTTTCAGACCATTTTTCGACATATTGGAGTGAGTGAGTGAATGTAAAGTTTATTGGCGCAAGATATGGTTATGCTGCGCCAAACAAGATTAAACCGTGGTCTAGACGTGAAGTTGAAAAAAAGATAAAAGTGGTAGACACACAAGAAGGAGGGTCGAAAATAGAGAAGGATCGCTAGGGTATCCCGGGAGTGCCTCACCCGTGTTTACCAAAGACAGTAAACCCCATGGGAAAGAAAGATCACTAGGGTCGACATATTGGAAACATGTTTGGCAAAAATTCTGCACATCTTTGGTGCACTTTTCTACTATGCTAGGATTTGATTCCTTCAAATTTGACAATTTTCTTTTTATTATTAATGGAATAAGTTTTTTTTTTTTTTCAAATCGTTATTTATACTTAAGGATAAAATCTTTCAAAATAAGACTAACTTCTATTGCTGAAATATGTTCACCTTCAATCTTTTGAATCGTTTTGTGGAAAATAGATGCCCTAGTATGTACAAAATACATTAATATCTCCGATAATTCATAATTGTAAAAAGATTCAAGAATTTTTGGACATTTGCTTTAACTTAAAAAAAAAAAAACGAATAAAGAGGCTCAAATAATTGTAAAACGAGCTCTATAGTAGGTGTTAGAGCGAGCCATCTAACTTGTATGTACTAAAAGTTTTTTGTATTCAACAGTTGCGCAACAGTTTGGAGCGACATCTCTGAATAGAGATTAACAGATTAGTTTTAAAATATCGAAAAGGAGGACAGGAAGGAGGACACTTTTCGAGGAAGGATAGAACCTATAAAAGGAAGACTATTGGTCAATTTAATATATAGAAGTTAGAAATATAGAGAATATGGACTGTATTTTAAATCAATTAAATACACATATTAAGCTTCTTATTTTGAATACATCAAGTACGAAGTTGAAATAATCGAAATACGAAGACAATGATTGATTCGGGTTGCATGCTGTTGTCCAAGACAATTATATTTTTATTCTTAAGGAATGTTTTGTTAAGAGTCTTCTTTATTACAAAGCTTGATAAAGAGAAGTCACTAATTTATTGCAAAGAGTTAAATTAAATTATTAAGCACTTAGCTTGGAGTTTTCAAGCATAACGTTTTCTCTAAAAGCTCTCAAAAATTTTTATATTGTTCCTCATACAGCCAAGGTTCCTAGTGATTTGAAAAATGTGATATATATTCTTCTTGTAAATTTTATATGGTCAATTTTTTATAATAGTATTTCTAAGAAATTCAGAAATAATTACTTATAAAAAAAGTACTTAACCAAAAAAAAAAAAAAAAAAAAAAAAAAAAAAAAAAAAAAAAAAAAAAAAGAGCTTTAATTTTTCTTAAAAACCACATTAAATAATTCTATCAATTATGAATGAACTAATATATAATTTTTTTCAATATAAAATTTCACAACAGAAAAAAAAGGGAGATTTTGAAATCTCATGATTAAGTAGGGGGGGGGAATAAATCTTACTTGCTATGTATATTTTTTGCAACTGGTAAAAAGATAACTTTTTCGCTTGTCAAGCATTCAAAATGGACTTTAACCACGATCCCAGTTTGTTTACAATCGAGGCTAGGAGTGCGAGGTGGGGGGGAAGACTGCTAAATATTCGAATAGATAGGAAGGTCGATTTTGTCTCCCTTATCAGTGCAGACACAGCTGACGGTGAAATCTGGTTTACAAAAATCACTTCTTACCTAGTTTCTTCCTCTTTCTCCGCTATCAGCTGATGCCTTATATAAAAGAGCCGCTGTCCATAGTATAAATGACCTTGGATTTTTATTGTAAACAAATAAGATAAGTTTATTATTTTGAAAGGGAGGGATGGATAATTGTACACGATACATAGGCAATACAAAACAGCATTCATTAATAGTGCGTGATTTTTACCATCTCTCCAACTGCCCTCCTCTTCCCTACATTTCCCCCCCCTTTCATTTAAAGTATTTTCTGCAGTATATTTTTATTAAGATAATGTGGAAAATACTACAGTAACATAATATTGTAGTTTTATTATAAATAAATGAAAAATATTTGAGCTATTTTATTTAATACTGATTTTAAGACCATTCGCTGAATAAAATTTCCGTCAATACTGCAGAACTAGGGAAAAAAAATTGCGTGGAATAAAAGAAACGAATATATATGATATATATACCGCTTTATTATTTCTGAATAAAAAGTTTCCTTAGAGAAAATTAATAATAACAATTGTAAATTCAATAGCAAGTTTATTACGAGATTGAAATATTTTGCTCATTTTTCTGATTTCCTGAATTTTATATAGAACACTAGTTTATCAATGCAAGTAAATTATCAATTTACTTTTGATAAGTTAATGAGAGTAGACTAGAATGGTTTTTTTTGTTTTATTAATGTAGCACTAGAAGCAACACGAGGGCTATTGGCGACGGACCTCGTAATTTTGAACCTCGGTCAAGTGACGAGACGACACCTGAGCTAGCACTCACCTTTCCTAACTTTCACAGCACGCCAACGAGAGCACTTAGGGCCCGAACAGATTTAACGTGCATCAGCTCCAGCTACACGGTGGGTCTGTAGCGGCATCAAGGCTCGAACCCATGACTCAACGAAACCACCGGCCGCGAGTCCGCTGCTTTAACCACTAGGATACTCCGACCACGTAGACTAGAATGGAAAAGTTAATAATGGAATAGCTTCATTTTTTAGAGTGAGTGAGTAACAGGTACGGTTCTTGGCGCAAGAGCCAAATATGGCTAAGCTTCACATTGGTTAAAACTGTAATCTTGAGAGGAAAAAAAGTAAAAACTGGTGGATAAGGAGGGTCGGAAATAGATTGGTTTTGTTAACGTCGCACAAGAAGCAACACGAGGGCTATTGGCAACGGACCTCGTAATTTTGAATCTCGGTCAAGTAACGAGAGCCATATCTGAGCTGACACCTCCCTCTCCAAACTTCCGTGTCATCGGGAGAATTTGGGACCTCAACAGATTTAAAGCACATCAACCCTGGTACACGGCGGGTCTTAAGTAACATCGGAGCTCGAACTCACAATGCGACGAAAACTGCCGGCCCAAAGTCCGCGACCATGTTCGCTAGGCTACAGCGGCCACGGGTCGAAAGTAGAGAATTGCTAAGGTATCCTGGAACACGTTAGTCGTGTTTACCAAAGGAAGTAAACCCTATAGAAAAGAAAATGATCATTAGGGAACCTCGGAGTCCTAATTCCCGTACTTAACTAAAGAAGGTAAGCCCTTGATGGGTCTTTTTCAACACAAATGTGTACAATTTCCAAGAAAAAAAAAAAAAAAATCCCCCCCCCTTAAACAAAGACGTATGCCATGTGATTTGTAAATAAATATTTCTTCTTTTTGCAGATAGCATAACAGGAGGTATCAACTCACAGCATTCAAAAAAAATATAAAGCGGTTGGCTAATTTGAAAAACAAAATTTACGGGGAAATTTTATTTAGAGGTTGTTACACCCAGGAACAATGACATTCTAAGTTTTTCATTGATCTCATTGAACTCATAACTGTTGTTTATATCAAATAAAATATTTCTTGAGAGTAAGTGTAATTGATCATTGGAGCTGATAACCGCAGTTTATTTGAAATAATAAAATAGTTCTTGAGGACAAGTTACAACGCTTTAAAAGATCTTTACTTAACTTTCTTATTTCATAGAAGATTATTCTGAAATTTTTTATCTTTTTTTTAATTCATATAATTTAATTCATTCTAATAGAATAAGTTTTTAAATTTTAAGTATTTTTTCTTACACAAAAAAAGTACTTTTTTATTTAAATTTAAATTATAACTACAATTTTTTTATTTAAATTTACAATGTAACATTCATTGTAGAAGTATGTATAAAATTGATACCATGTACATCACGTTTTTTGATCTGATAACCTTATAAGGAAAAAAGTCTCCTGGCCAAAAGACCACGATCAGGAATGATGAAAACTGCATAAATCTCCACCAAAGGAAACAAAAATAAATATTAAAAATTGATTATATATATTTTACAGAAAAATCCATGACCAAAAACTATTCAATTTATATGAGAATTCTCTGACAGAATGTAAACAACCATTTAAGTGACTGAACATGGTACGTTTTGAATTGATGTTATAAGAAATCAATAGAAAAAGGGATGGATGAACAGTAATCAATGGATGATAATGAGGAACATTAATTAGCGTAGCGCCTTATTGTTAACGGCTGTTACATAAGATGTTCTCGCACATTGGTTTGACACTTCATCTCAGTATTTTGAAGTATTAACGCAATTAGTTCAAAAGAAGCGCAAGATAATATGATCTTTTAAAATCTCCTTCAAATGTGTATTGTTCAAGAACCTCATTGTTCGTTTAGAATCGCTCTCAAAACAGTACCTAGACTTCTCCTAGAACAGAACTCAACACCAATTAATGGATCCCCATAATGGTGTTATTTTCGTCACTTCAGACGAGCATTAGTAATGAAGGTGAAGACATACCATTTTGCATAAAAGGTTTCTCCTTGTAGATAAAAATATACAGAGTCATTCTCTTTGTAAGTATCATTATTGTTATTATTTTATTTGAGTTCGACACAAGTTTAGTTTTAAGAATCCAGTCCTGTTCTGAAATACGAGATCTGTTTTAAAGAGATACAAATGTTTTCTTCTTTTAAACACAACTGCTCTAAATTCCTTCAGACAAAATACTTCTCAGTTATAAATTTCAACGCAGTTTGTGACGTATCTGCTTCGCTGCTACGGTTCCGAGTCACCGAAACTCAATGTTCGTTCAAGAAAGAGTCAGTTAAGAAAATCAAACTAGTTTTATTCTGTTCTGTAGAATGACTATAAAGCAACTATTTTTATGAATATGGTGCGGTTACTAACTCGAGTCCTCAAACATAGATTATAATTATACTCCGTATATTCAAAATGTTCCAGGACACCCGCTCATAAAAAAGTACAAATAGTACATCCCCACGAAATCAAAAGGATGATGTAGTAACGACCTTCAGCTACGTGTATCAAGTGGTTGCATTCATTTTCTGACTAGTTCCGACTTGGCAGAGTTCCTTTGCGTAAAGCGTGAGTGCGTCATCGAAAAAAAAAAATGGAGCATCGAATGAGCATAAAATTTTGTTTTAAACTGGGAAATTTGGTCACAGAAACGTACGAAATGATTAAACCTGTGTATGATGACGATGCTATGAGTACCCCCCGGAGTACTTGAGTAGTTTTCGATGTTCAAAAGTTGAAGAGATTCGACAGAAAACGACGAGAGATCAGGTAGTTCGTGATTGAGTGGAAAAGCTGAAAATGCTGAGCTTGTGCAACAGAATTTCGTCGTCTAAGTGCCGCCGTGACTTTGGATCGTCTTTTGAAATGAATGCAGCGAGTAAAGCCCTGTATCTTGGAAATTGGTGCCTATTGCATAGCTATGTATCGTTTCACAAATCCATCCTTGCGCTAGATAATTTGACATGAAAGCAATTTGTAATCATAAGCATCCTTTTACTAATCAGATCTGTCCCCATTTGAATAATTTTTTTTTTATTTTTCAAGTTTAAATTGAATATGAAGGGACAGCATTTAGAGACGCTAATGGAAACTAAAGCGGCGAATTCAACGGAACTCAACAGTGTAAGATTGGAGGCGATCCGGAAGACCGTTATGGAACTGTTTCAAGTGTCTTACTGAATTGCGAGAGGAGACTAACACATGGATCAATAAGTTCCGAGACTAACCCAGAGATGGCGCTCGTAGTAAACCAGTAACCAGGTCTTTCTAGAGTACTAACCTTTGCTTGAAACGTGTCAAAATTTTAAGTCGATCGGACCAGAAACAGCTGAGTTATCGAGGTTGGAGTAAAGTCGTTTTGTAGTTTGTTTAAAAAATGGAAAAAACCGAGTTTCTCCGTGTTCTGATAAAACATTGTTTTTTAATGGGTAAAAACACCGTGCAAGCGAAACAATGGATTGAAAAATGTTACCCGGACTCTTGTCCATCATAAGCAACGATTTGTCGGTGGTTTGCCGAGTTTAAACGTGGTCGTACCGACACAAATGACGCGGAACGCTCGGGTAGACCTGTGGAAGCCGTTACACCGGAAAATGTGAGTGAAGTGACAAAAATTATAATGAAAGATCGTAAAGTGAAGCTCCGTGAGATTGCTGAGATGACACAGATATCATATGGAAGTGTATTTACTGAAAAAGATTTTTTGAAGTGAAGTGAAAAAGGTTTTTTGAAGTGAAGTGAAAAAGGTTTTTTTCCAAGTGGGTGCCGCGATTGCTTTCGATGGAACAAAAACAGCAACGAGTCGATGATTCAGAAAGCTGTTTATCGCTATTTACACGCAACAAAAAAAGATTTCTTGCGTCGTTTCGTGACCATGGACGAAACATGGATACATCACTACACTCCAGAGTCGAAGCGGCAGTGGCGCACAGCTAGCGAAAGCCGTCCGAAGCGTCTGAAAACGAAGCAGTCAGCTGGCAAAGCCATGGCCTCAGTTTTTTAGGATACGCATGGCGTGATTTTCATTGACTACCTCGAAAAAGGTAAATCGATCAACAGTGATTATTATATTGACTTGCTGGTGCGTTTGAAGGAGGAAATCGCAAAAAAAACGACCGCACAGTCTCGGGACTTATTGATCCATGTGTTATGTTTAGAAGCTTAATATCAAATGTAAGTATATCCTTTGGGTTTTACGATCTGTGAGCATTCAATCCTAGAACATTTTGAATACACTGCGTTAATTCTTTTTATATCAGTGACAGAAAAACTGGATTTGACTCAGGAATAAAGGTTTACAAACAGAGTCCGAGTTATGAATCAGTTTTCAGATATCACTTAACACCTTCTTGAAGCAATGTCGTGTGCACATCAATCTCGCTAATCTTCTTCCTATTGGTAATCACGTTAATACGGTCAGTCTCTCGAGCTGATCCTTTTAACCTGATGAAATTTCTTGAAGCTCGTTTACCATTGTGCTGCTGAGGCGACCGCCTAGTAAAGTCACAACTGAGTTTCTGTAACCGAGACTGATAGATGGATGAGCTAAAGAAATGGAACGGGAAAGAGATCAGCAAATCAATAGATCAATCAATTTTTAGTCACGGTTTATCTGCAGGGCTAGGTTCTAAAATCCAGTAACGAAATACAGTTAGATGAAGGGATGAATGCATGAGAATTCGATGCCAGTTAATCGACTATTTTAAAAGAACACCGGTAGCAAAAAAAAGGCTTTTTTGATTGAATAAATAATACTTTACGAGCAGTTATCTATCAAAACTAACCAAAACTACTTAAATATTTTTTTTACTCATTTAATATACATATTTTTTGTTTTTAATATCAAGTACTTTTCAATGGCTCTTCATTTTGTTAGCATTTTTTTTCTCAGAGTTTTTTGTTTTTGTTTGTTCCCTCCAAAACGTTAATTCCAATTTTAATTGAAAGATGTTATAAAAATAGATATTTTTAATGTATAATAAAAGAAAGTGCTCGTGGGGTTTTGATTATCTCAGTAATTTAAGAATTTCAGACCCAAAAAAGAATTGATATTTTTTCCGGAAAAAAAAATATGCACAGCAAACTTAAATTGCTCCCTCCCGCCCTTTTATTCATCCTGCAATTTAGACAACTATGCTTCGAAGTCTTTATTTGACGCTTAGATGTAAACAAGTATATTATGAAAACATTTTATATTTGAAATTCCAAAGCCCAATTTAAATATACAAAAAATTTAATAAGTTCAAAAATTATTCATAAACATATTTATATTTTTAAAACTGCTTATGATGTAAACACATTTAAAGATAATTGTTATTAAGTTTCATGAAGGCAGGAAAAATCAGATAATTTACCATTTTGTGTCTGCGTAAAAAGGAAACTAAAAATTAATGTGTACAGTATTTCTCTCTTTTTTCATTAAAAAAAAAAGACTATTTGTATTCAGCTCATTATATGTGTCGTAAAATTATTTCTATGTATTCACTTGGTACAAGAAATAATAAAATAAATAGGATATCTGCCAAACATAGAACATAAAGTGGGTTCCAGTTCAGATGACGACCACGTCACCTCATTGTGGCTCAAAGTACAATGCTTATTTGGCTGTGCTTAGCGGAAAGGGGTTTGAAGGAACCTTTCAAACCTTCATAGACGAGTGAAGACCATTCTTGGAATACTGAAATTTAACTAAAGTAATTTTTTTTTAGTTTTTTTTATTAACGTCGCACTAGAAGCAACACGAGGGCTATTGGCGACGGACCTTGTAATTTTGAACCACGGTCAAGTGACGAGGATGACACCTGAGTGAGGCACCCCCCCCCTCCTAACATCCACACCACGCCAACGGGAGGACTTTGGGCCCCGAACAGATTTAACGTGCATCAGCCCCGGCTACACGTTGGGTCTTTGGCGGCCAAGGATCGAACCCGCGACTGAACGAAAATCACCGGCCGCTAGTCCACGACCTTGACCACTAGGCTACCGCGGCCCACTAACTAAAATAAAGAAACATTTTTAAATCAAGCTTTTAAAAAAAATGGTGTAAAAGGAATAAAAAAATATTTTTTTTTTAAATGTAGAATAACATCATTTATAAGAGTTTGAGGCACTTAATTAAAATTCTCAGGTGAACACCAATAAATAAAGTTCCATGACTTCTCCTATATGAGATCAAAAGAAGTACTAACGCCTCAAGCTTTTACAAATTATATAGTATTTTACTTTTCAAAATATCTTTATACTTTTTAGTCCATGCTAAAATAAAAGATTGATTAATTTTTTTACTTTAATTTATTTAATTCTTTTTAGTCAGGAAATGTAAGACCAAAAAACAATTGCATAAACTATACTTGTGCGCAAAATTTCAACTCATTTAGACATTTTTAAGTGCATGCCCCCCCCCCCCCTTCATCTATATAAAACTCGCTACTGCTTGAATACACCTTGGCATTGTCGTCAAAGTCTTATGTGCGTGTAAGATTTTAGATCAATCGGATAATAGGAAGACTGTTAAAAAATTTCTCACAAATAAATAAAACATACTGAACGAAATTACAAGCATGAAAATAAGTTTTCATTTCTATCAAACACAGTTATTTTGGGATTTCAATAGTCGCCAAACATAGTTTAGTTTACGAATTATTCGATAGTTCCCAGAAAGAGAGAGGGAGATATGCCAAGTTTTTTTTCAATATGTATTTTTAAAAAATTCACTTGACATTTAGTTTATTTTCCCGACCAGACATTTCCTAATAAATAAATAACCTTTCAAGTTGTTGTCATGTTAAGAATTCGTACATCGTAGAAGCATGTCAACACTATGAAAAGGAAACCTATCGAATTTTTGTAAAGAATTCTATTCTTAGAAAATAATTCTATTTTTTTTTTCATAACTATCAGAGACATTTCGAAACTATGTGCAACACATAGGAAAGCAATTGAAGTCTTGTCATAAAAAAATTGGTTTAATTCTGAAACAATATTTTAAGACAACATAAAATATTTTTTAAAAAAAAAAAACAATTTTCAATATACTTTTAAAGATAATTGCAGCAGCCATAAAATCGAGCTTCACAGAATATGCAAAAATTGGTATAATTCAAATGTAATAAATAAAATTTTGAAGTTTACATAGTGGCTAAACCTTATTTAAAAAATTATAAACCTTTCTCAGTTTTTATAACTCTCCCTATTATTTCCACCCTACGTTAACTAACGGGCTTTAAAAAATGCACAAGTCTGAGTATAATTAAAACGAGAATTATTTGTAAGTAAGTTTTTTTTTAAACCAAAACATGTCCTTTATTTCAAAACCTCATAAACCTGTTTCTCGCCAACAAGCCAACAAAGATGCTTATAATTTAGTTCACATTATATATTTATGGAGTTAATGGCTATAAAGTTAATTTTAGACAAAGCGAATTCACTTATGCCAGCTGAACAATCCGATTTGCAACCTTGAAAAAAGCCACTTGAGTCTTTCAATCGTGACATTTGATAGAAAGCATTTGAAATGAAACTCATGGAACGAATGAGTCAGGCAATATATGGGAATGGTAGAGGTCTCTCGTTTCAAAATCTTTTGCACTTTTTCTCTTTTTGCACTCCGTCTTTCATAATGGCACATTGAAAGAATAGAAGATTTTAGTTAGTTTTAAGAACAATAGAATAGTAAATTCACGTTTCAGACTTAATAACATTAATTATTTAGTTTTACGTTCGTTCATGGTTTTTGTATCCTTTTTTAACGAAGTTTTATGGCTGCATATGTTATTTGGGGTCCTAGTACATTTTCGTTAATTAAAATTAAATGACAACCCAGGATAGTAATTTAAGCGATTTAATTAGAATACTACTTTGGTTGTTAAAAATGTAATTTTTTGGTTTGCTCTATATATCTTCTTTTTCTCAAAAGGGCAAGGGAGCAAATTTGAAATTTAACATTCATCCTTGAGTTATATTAAAAAAAATAAAGAGAGATACCACTAAATGCAAGATTGACAATTTCAGGAAGAAAATTAAAATTATTTTTTTTCTGGTGATTAAATTGTATGACCTTTTATGCAATAATATTGTTATAAATAAAAGCTATTATAATTGATTTTCGGAACATTATTCACTTCTAAACTAGGAAGTAAATTTAATAATTAAGTTAATTTGAAAAGTATCATTTGACTTCAAAAGGACATTTCGAACTTTTAATTATTTTGGAAAATTATTTTTTTACTAAAAATACATATCAGCATTCCTTGTTCTTTAAAAGCTATTTATTTCAATAAATGTACTTATTTGAATAAAAAAGCGATAGTTTATTTCTCTAACAACACTATAACAAGGTTTGATAAGTGAACTATAACTATATATTTTTTATCAGAAAATGTAGTTAAATATTAATCAAATAATTATAATTAACTATCATTTCAATAATACAACAAATATAGTTTATATTTAAAAAAAACCCAACTGAATCAACATTTTAAATGAAAGTTAAACAACGAAATTTGACCTAAGTTTCCTGTATTAGCAATTTCAGAATCTGAACAATAATAGAAATTACACAAAAGCTATTTTAAATTATTTACTCTTTAATGAAATTTAAAATAGAAGTAACTATTCAAAAATAAGAGTTAATTTAATCTAATACATTCCTAAAACTTATGCAAAAAACTTTTTTAAAAGATACCGGTATGGCACAGTGAGCGATTCATTTTATAAAATATGCAAATTAGAGGGTACGTTTTCCGTTAAGAACTAGTAATTTGTGTCCGATCCTTATCATTAGGTAATATTATTTTATGCAAATTTAATTTCTAGACTGCGGTTTTTTTCGCTTTAATGATCACTTCCGTGTTCTTTGAAATTCAACTTCCAAATCAAGTGCGTCTTGAAACAAAGTTGACTTTGGGTTCAAAGACTCATAGATTTCCTTTCAGCCGAATTGTAAATAAAGTAAAATTTCCAGCCTTTAAAATTGACAAAGTTCGCATTGTTTCACGTGATAGTCTCTAAACTTTTAAATGAACTACAGACTGAAACCCGGCAATCAGCTCACTATTTTTTTTGAAAACACCATGCGCAGAATACGTTTATTGTTTTGGCAAATAAATACAGTTATACGCAAATGTTTAATCTTATTTTTTATTCAGGCGTATCTTAAATTAATACAAAGAACAATTTTTCTTTCCGAATAAATAATCATCAAACCATACATGTTGCATTTAACCTTTATATATAGACGCTTAAATTATTTATTTTTTGAACAATTTCATTATCAATTTCTACGAAATCTTTGTTAGAAATAAAATTGATAATTCTAAGATTTGGTTATTTGATTATTTTGCTTTCCCATATATTCATTAGGATTATTTAATTTAAGTCCTCAATGGTCAATAACGCACTTATATCAGTTAGATATAGATTTCGTCGTTGTTAATTGCCAACTGACTGAAAGTGAGAGAGTGAAAGTAAAGTTTATTGGCGCAATAGCCAAATATGGCTATGCTGCGCCAAACAAGATTTGACTGTGGTCTAGACGAGAAGAAATTGAAGAAAAGACACAAACTTGTTGACAAGAAGGAGGGTCGAAAATAGAGAAGGATCGCTAGGGCAAGCTTATTGACTGAAACAGGTTGAGTGCTTCCCTCTCGCAGTATACGTGACGTTTAGCATGTGTAGTTGATCAAAATGTTGATTCGCTTCGGATACACATCAAACGAGTTTAGTGAGTGAGTGAATGTAAAGTTTATTGGCGTAAGAGCCAAATATGGCTATGCTGCGCCAAACAAGATTTAACTGTAGACGTGAAGGAATTGGGAAAAAAAATACAAAAATTGGTTGACAAGAAGGAGGGTCGAAAATATAGAAGGATCGCTGGGGTAACCCGGTGGCGCGTCACCTGTGTTTACGAAAGACAGTAAACTCCATTGGAAAGAAAAATATCACTACATTGTTAGACGAGTTTAAATGATACTCAATTCTCCCGTATTTTACTTTAAAATAATATATTATTGATGTGCGGCGGCTCCATTCAGCAAAACGAACAAGAATAAAAGTGATCACTGATCATTCCTTCAGTGATCAGTGCCTGATCATTCCCTTTCAGTTCGGTTGTTTGAGGCGTCAAAAAATGCGACCGGATGAATTTTAATCACCCCTGCCACCTAGGTCAGGTACTATGGGGGATGAAAAACAGTCTCTCAAAGGGACGCAAAAATCTTCACACAGGAGTGGTGGTGACTCAGGCTTTAAGCACTAGATGGCGCAATGCAGCCTAAAACTACTGGTTGCATATACCCCTGACGCAAACTTGCCTTTGTGTGTCTAACTAAAACGAGTAGTCGTATCACTACAGTGGTATATTCGTCAAACAGGCCCGCCTTCTCAACTAGAGATAACCAATGACGTCAATGGAAACTTCAAAAAAAAAAAAAAAAAAAAAAAAAAACCCTCAGACGTTTGAATAAAATGGGAAAAAAGAAATTTTGACAAGAAGTAGGGTCGAAAATAGAGAAGGATCACTAGGGTATATTTACTAAAGACAGTAAATTCCATGGGAAGAAAAATATCGCTAGGATGCCTCGAGGGAGTGATGTCCGTACTTATTAAAAGAAGCCAAGCCCCTGAGGTACCCGGATATAACCCCAGACACTGGGTACCCCATTGAGTCAACTTTTACCACATGCATGAGCTACAGTGAGACTATTCTTTCACACCCGGTCACCACACGGGTAAAACCACGTAATAAATAAATGTTATGGCCCTGAAAACATTACTTTTCTATCCAGCCTCATATCAAATGGTGTTAATTGGTATTAACACCATTTAATATGCTTGATTGAACAAGTATCAACTGGTGTATTAACATAATTCTATTCATAATTTCTGATGGGGAATGGCAAAATCTTAGCTGTGAAAAAAGCAAGGATTATCAGATTCCTTATTATTTCTTTCAAGATCTAGACAGCCATTCAATGAAAGTATGCTATTTGTTAGTAAGTGTAAGTGATGGTGAAATTTAATGGCGCAAGAGTCTGATGTAGCTATGCTGCTCCAAACAAGGTGTAACTGTGATCTAGACGTTTGAAAAAACGGGGGGGGGGGAGAGATAAAATGGTTGACAAGAAGGAGGGTTTAAGATAGAAAAGGATGGCTAGGACATCCCGAGGCGCGTCACATGGGTTTACGGAAGACAATAAACCCCATGGGAAAGGAAAAAAGATCACTGGATTGCCTCAGGTGAGTGATGCCCGTACTTTCTTGAAGAAGGTAAGCCCCTGAAGTCAGAACAGTGGTTTTTTTTTTCTTGTCAGTATTGGGATTTGAAAATTAATTAGTTCTGCTTTCGACATCCTCACCTTGATGAAAGTGAAGTTTATTGGCGAAAGAGCCAGATGTGGCAATACTGTACCAAACAAGATGCAACTGTGGTCCAGACGTGTGACAAAGAAATGAAAAAAGACAAAAATTGGTTGACAAGAAGGAAGGTTGAAAATAGAGAAGGATCGCTAGTATATCCCGGGTGCGCGTCACCCGTGTTTACCATAGACAATAAAATCCCATGGAAAGAAAACTGATCATAAGGGTACGTCGGGGTCATGATGCCCGCACCTACCTAATGAACTCCCTGAGGTCACATTGATAGTCAGAATTGTACAGATAAGAACAATTTTTTTTTTCAATATTCGAAACTAATTCTTTCAAATCGAAATCGCCATTACAATCTTAAGGTCTCATTTCCCTTTTTTCTAAATAATGCAGCGCAATTCTTTAACAGATAAAAATTTATTTTCAAAGACTTTTATCATAAAAATAATTGAAAATTAATATAATCGAACATATGTTTAATTATAATTTTACATTTAAAAAGTTCTGTTTACGTCATTGAAGACCATATTTAAAAAAAAAAAAAAAAAAAAAAAAAAAAAAGAATGTTATATGTACTTGAGCTCGAAATTATTTTTTTGAAATATTTTCTTCTACAAAATGGAATTATCTATATAAAGTTTTCACACTTGGCAATTTCCCTAAAGAATTTAAAACAAATAAAAGACTCTTTATTGTATCGTTTGACTTTACAACATATTTTAATTTGCTCACGTTTCATCTAGAACAAATGGCTTCAAAATATTCCTCGTGTCTATAGTTATTTTCGCCTATCTTCAGTTGTTTTAATGATTAAGAAAATTAAATTTTTTTTTCAATTACTTCGCATTAGAATACCACAATAAACTATTTGGAATGGACCTCTATTTTCAACCACAGCTATATGATGAAAATGGAGATCGTGATTTTTCATTAACGTCGCATTGAAAAGCAACACGAGGGCTATTAGCGGCGGACCTCGCAATTTTGAGCCTCAGTCAAGTAACGCAGACGTCTCCTGAGCTGGTACCTCCTTCTCCAAACTTTCACATTACGCCAACGAGGAGATTTGGAACCTCGATCAGATGTAACGTGGATCATAATGTTCCTTTAAAGTTCATAGCCTTGTGTTGCTTCTAGTGTTAAGTTAATAAAACCAAACTAAATCAAATGTGTACTACATACACTCCTCTCCCGGGTCGACCCTTTCTACTTAATTCTGTCTACAGGCGTTTATTGCCCATTCGCCGAAGAAAAATTTGAAAATGAGAACTCTTAAGATTACAGAAAAATAAAAAGATAGTTTTTTTCTTTTATTAACGTCGCATTAGAAGCAACATGAGGGCTATTAGCGACGGACCACACAATTCTGAAACTCGGTCAAGTGACGAGGACGACACCTAAGTTGGCTCCCCCCTTTCGTAACTTCCACACCGCGCCAACGGGAGGACTTTGGGCCCCGAACAGATTTAACGCGCATCAGCCCCGGCTACACGGCGGGTCTTTGGCAGCTAAGGATCGAACCCGCGACTGAACGAAAACCGCCGGACACGAATCCGAAACCATGACCACTAGGCTACCGCGGCCACATAGATATCGAGATATTGATGATAAAAGGCTGGTTTATACATTTGAGTTTTTGTGCGTAGTACGAATACTTTGTACACCACAAGATTGTGTATTATTTATGTTTTCCAAATTTGATACTTTTATATGTCATTTTTTCATGTAAAACGTACATCAAAATTGTGAATTACATATTCTTACATACATATCTAATGACTTATTGCAAAAATTAACAACAGATTTTTTTTTTAACAGAAAGGCTTCTTTAGTTTATAACTATCTATGTACGAATAGTTTTCACAATCATTGTATATATACTAAATCTGCGATTTGAAAACATAAACACACACAATAAAGCTTTTTTTTTTTTTTTTATTTCGATGGGGAAAAAATCTAACAAATGGTGCATTGTTCTACCTTTTACGGAGTGCTTTTGTAAGCTATCACCATCGGATCCATTTCTTCATGATCAGTTAGTTATCTGGGGAATTCATTTCTTCACCAAATACCTTTGAGGATGGGAATATCTGATAAAGGCCGACGTGCAGCCAATGTAGTTTATAAACACGCGTGACATAATGCACACTCGAGTCGAGTAGCGATATCGTATGTTTGCGTTGAGGCAGAAAGGTTGAAGTTGAAATACATTTTGAGTTAAGGAACCTGATAAATCCTCCCCCCCCCCTTCGTACGAAGATGGAAATAAACTTCCTTCCGGGTTTTTTTATTGCCCTTTTTTTCACTCATCACGTTTGTTCTTTAAAAAAGTTCAAGCTCGAGTTCATGAACCAAGCGAATCAGTAACGAATACTTTTTTCGTCGTCTTTCGAAAAATTAATTTCAAATTAAGACAGAAAATCGCGGATGAATAAACTAAAATAATAATAAATGAATTCTGTTTCAACAAATAACACAAGTTCATTAAACCTTTTCGAGTTATTGCTCATTTTTGTTGCTATGTTTTTTTCGTTTTACCTTGTATTTTTTTTTTTTTTTTTCTCTTCCAAAAAAAAAAAAAAAAAGAAAAAAGAAAAGAAAAGAAAAATTATATCAGTGCAATTACGAATTGAATCCAGTTCGAAGGAGACAAAACGTAAAAGCAACAAAAATGGAATCACAGGAGAATAACATTTTGCCACGGAGTATATGCGCATTAAAAATCACAGAAACTGACAAAAGGGGATATTTTTTCTAATGAAAACATTATTTATGTGTATTCCGATTTCTTAGTTTTCATACTATACCAAAAGGAGAAAAAAATTAGATACAATCATTTTACAAACACTACTTTTAAAGAAGGCCAAAATTTAAATGCTGCTTCCTAAGAACTGCTTTTTAGACATATAACAGCATTTTTTCAGAGCAGCATTGGTCTAATTAATAGAGAAACGAATTCGTATCCTACGGGTTTCATGCTACCAAAGACTGTCATGCAGAGAGGTCGAGGCACGTTCAATCTGGCAAAGCTCAAAGTCCTCATATTAGCGTGACGTACAAGTGGAGAGTGTGTGTCAGGGTCAGGCGACAACGATTCAAAATTACGAGGCGTTTCGGGTGTGGTAATGCGTCGGGAGGAATAGAAAATCGGAAGTGTTCACTAAATGCCGCAGTTGCTTAACATTTTGGAAAACTTACTTTTTTCCATAACTACATGGGTGGTTCAAAAAGTACTAGTATTTGAAGGTAAATTGTTGTTACCATTGGGTGCTGCCATCTTTTAAACGGAGATGAAATAAATTTGATTCGTAAGTTAGTTTTCATTTGGTATTCATTTGCTACAAAACAATGAGTGTGTGAGTAAAAATGAAGTTTGTTGGCGCAAGAGTCAGATGTGGCTGTACTGTGCCAAATAAAATGTAACTATGGTCTAGATGTGTGAAAAAAATTGGATGATAAGAAGGAGGGTCGAAAATAGAGAAGGATCGCTTGTATATTCCGGAAACACGTCACCCTTGTTTATCAAAGATAGTAAACCCCATAGGAAAGAAAAAAAGATCACTAGGGTGCTCCGGTTCATGATGCCCATACCTACCTTAAGAAAGCAAGCCCCTGTGGTCCTCTGATATAATCCCCAGAGGCAGGGTGTCCTGCTATACCCCCAGACGCTGGGTACCCATTTTAGTCGCCTCTTACGACATGCGCGAGCTACAGTGGGACTATTCTGTCACACCCGGTCACGACACGGGTTTGGTATCAAATTAAAATTGGATTGCTGCCTCATTGAATCGTCGACGTCATTGTGCATCGAGTTGTCATTGTCAATGATCATTCATTACACACCGGAAGCCAAGCAACAATCGAAACAATGGGTGGCTTCAGGTGAATCTGCTCCAAAGAAGGTAAGGATGATCTCCTCGGCCAGAAAAGTTTTGCCAAAGAATTTTTGAGGTGCGAAAGGTGTCATGATCACGAATGCGAATAACTAAGTTGAAGATAGCTGTCCAGTGAGTCACGATGTTTACTGAAAACAAACCATTTTTGATGCTAAGAGCTTCATCTCTTGGATTTTCTAAGGACTTAGTGAATGACCCTCATATAGCATTTTTGTTTGTTACCCGATTTTCAAAATTCCTGTTGTACCTGAAAACTGCATGTATTCTCTATGTAATGCATGTATTTTCTTTATTCACAGATTTCGCTGGTATTCTGAGAAGTGAAGAACACGACGACTTTCACTGAGATGCGGTTGAAACAGTGTGCTGTGAAATATTCATTGCATCTTGCGGTTCTCACCTCTTCTCAAAAGTGAAAAAGCACATCGAAGAGGAAAGATGCTGTTAAAGCCTGATGTCCAAAACAACCACCGAAATTCTTCTCCTAAACGTTTGCAAGACTAGCCACGCATTAACGCAGATGCGTGGAAAGTGATGGGGACTACGTCAATAAGTCAATAGTGTATTACGTAAAGAAAACATGTAGTTTTCGGGTAGCATAAAATTTTTGAAAATCTGGTAGCCAATGGCCATAGAGGCGTTACTTTCCTGTCAAGACACGTAAAGAAAGATCTCTGTGGCGGCTGCCTATGTCATCTTTTGACGTCGTTTTTGACTGCGGAGCTGCAAACTGATTTCCCGGGGGCACATTATCCATGTTTACCAAAGACAAGAAACTCTATTGGAGAAATGATACATCACTTGGGAACCTCTGAACCTAAACAAGGTAAGTTCCTTAAGTGTTCTGTAATGGTAAAGAGCAGCTTTTTTTCTTATTCTTTTACTATTCTTGTGAAGCAAATATAATAATAAAGTATAGTCAAGCGATGAGAGTCATATAATGACTTCTTTCACAATAACAATCTTTTCTTTAACTTGCTATGTTTGAATGTATGCAATAAAAATGTTTTTCTAGTCCAAAATTTGTACTAGAATTTTAACTCGCTTCCTATCACCGGATAGAGCCGAAATCTTACATACACGTATAACTTCGTTTACAATACTATGGTATAGTATGTTCAAGCAGTGACGGTCTGAGGGTTTGTGGGCCTTGAACTTGCGTCGTCCAATTGAGTTGAAATTTTACGCACACGTATAGCTCGCGTAATAGCATTTTAGTATTAAATTTTCAGACTAAAAAACTAAATAAAAATTTTTAAATTAAGTTTTATTTAAAAATGGACTAAAAGGTATAAAATAATTTTTAATGCAAAATAATACATAAAGGTTATAAAAGCTTAGGGCGTTAATATTTATTTTTGATCTCATGTAAGTAAGTAGCTATGGTACTTTATCAGTAAGTACCTAGGTATCCTAGGCTAGGCTTAGAGCTTTACAAATTATAAATTTTACATTTAAAAAGTATTTTTGTACCTTTTAGTACATCTTCAAATAAAAACTGGATTAAAATTCTTTTTTTTCTTCACGTATTTATTCTTGTGGGGTAATTTTACTACAAAGCTTGGTCGAGCAATAAGAGGCATTTAATAATAGTTAGATGTTTTCAAAAAGTTTTATGTATCTTTTTACTAGATGAATACAAGAATGATTTATTGTTTATTAACGTCGCACTAAAAACAACAGCAGAACAATGCATAAATTTTTTTCAATACGCCGAGCAAATTTTGACAACACAATTCTCACAAACTGCGGTGTCTTCCTACTTTCTCAATGCCATATATATCTGTTACAAAAATAGAAATAGTAAATTTCATGTTTCTGAATGTTATTGAAAAATGTTGTTGTTAAATTTGTCATTTATTATTCTTTGTGTTCACAGTACCCTCTCGGCAATTTCTCACATCAGATATTTTTGATAGCATGATTGATCATTATTGTTATACTAAAAGCAAAACAATGGCTATAGATGACAAATCTAGTAATTTTGAATAACTGTCAAGGGACGGTAATGATATCTGAATTCGGCCCGTACTCTCTTAAGGTTCTGGCTGCTCCAGCGTGAGGACTTTGATTGACGATGCTTCAACGCAACAGACTTTTCTTCCCAAGCTGTACAGTGTATTGCTCAGAGGATTGGCTGTATATAATTACGGCTTTAGGAATATTTTTATTATAAACACGCATAATGTTAAAATTAATATATTTTATATTATATTCAATCTCTCTACAATTGTGTTAAAACTTCAGCACAATTATATATATCATAACAAAAAAAAAAATCATTTACGGGGTCCTTGCTTCAGTATATTTTCTTTAAATCTGTGTAAGAGAAAGTGATAAAATTAAAAACATCCACATCATTCCACGTTAGAGCTGTGAAATCTAATCTGAATTGGTTGGGTTTGTTGGCGCCAGGATGATACTTAGACAAGCTGCACCAGGCATTCAATAATGTAAGAATCAAAAGTAACATGCAAATAATTGTTGTATTAATTCGAAAATTTTCTAAAGCATCACTCACTCACACACACACAGTTACCATAGGAGAATGTAAGTGATGGTGAAGTGCATAGATCCAGATATTCTACAAACGAACTGCAACCCTGATCCAGACGTTTGAAAAAATAGAAATAAAGGTAAAGATAGGTGCATAAGAAGGAGGGTCGAAAATAGAGAAGGATCGCTAGGGTATCTCGGAGGCGCGTCACTCGAGTGGGTAATGTAGGAATCATTGCCCTAAGTCGATTTAAAGTGAAAGGTTGTGTCGTCGTACTTTGAAGTAACAATAGGGCTATTGGTGACGGACCTCGTAATTCTGAGCCTCGGTCAAGTAGCGAGGTGAGTGAGTGACAGTGGAGTTTTATGGCGAAAGAGTCAAAGCAGGCTATGCTGCGCCAAACATTTGTTAAAATAATTTAAAATAAAATGGTTTTATAAACACGGAACACACACAAAGTAATAAAAAAGTTAAATTTAAAACTTCAAATGCGGGGTAAAAGGCCAAATCGTTTTATAATTGCAAATAAGTTATGATGGGGTTTTTCCCCCACCAAGTCAGATAGGTTTAAAACTGATGAATTAAAGAAAACGCGACGATGATGATGAAAGATTGGACAGTCAATTAAAATGTGATGAACTGTGTAAGCGACGTGACAGGAAGGACACTCGGGTGCAGTTTCACCAAACAAAATATGTTTATGTGTAAATCGAGTATGAGCAGTGCAGTGCGAGTGAGTGAATGTAAAGTTTATTGGCGCAAGAGCCAGATATGGCTATGCTACGCTAAACAAGATTAAACTGTGGTCCAGACGTGAAACTGAAAAAAAGATCAAAAGTGGTTGACAAGAAGGAGGGTTGAAAATAGAGAAGGATCGCTAGGGTATCCCAGGAGTGCGACACCCACGTTTACCAAAGACAGTAAATCCCATGGGAAAGAAAAAGATCAATAGGGTGCCTCGGGGTCACGATGCCCGTACTTACAAAAGAAGGCAAGTCCCTGAGGTTCCCTGATATAATCCCCAGTTGCAGGGTGCCCTGCTATACCCCCAGACGCTGGGTACTCGCTTTAGTCGCCTCTTACGACATGCATGAGCTACAGTGGGACTATTCTGTCATTCCCGGTCATTACACGGGTCGTGTGTCCAGTGCGAAGGCGGGTCAATCTGACACCCGCTCTTAGCATAGGAAGAACTGGCCAATCTCCAGTGATAGGCTTCACCGAGTGTAGTTTATTATTGGATTGAAGATTCCATGATTCTCCTGCCATGTCATCAAATGGCGAGGATAACACCTGAGCCGGTACCTTCCTCTCCAGACTTCCACACCATCCCGACTAGAGGACTCGAAAGATTTAACAAGTATCAGTCCCGCTACACGATGGACTTTTAGTATCAACAGGAGTGAGCGATTGACAGTCGAGGTTTATGACGCACGAGTCAAGCTTAGCTATACTGCGCCAAACAATGCGTACCTTTAATACATACGTTAGACCGCTTGGGTACCAACGAAGCGCGTCACTCGTGTTTACCAAAGATAGTAAATCCCACGAGAAAATAATCATCAGGGTACCTTTGGGTCATGATGCTCGAATTCTCCCAACAAAGGTAAGCTCCTGAGTGGAAGCGACTCGAAGTAAATAACGCCGGCCACGAGCTCGAGACTATAACCACTCGGCTACTGGGGCTAAGCATTGGCCTTGAAGCGCGTACCTTTAAAAAACATCAGAAGATAAAACTAATGCATAAGAGATAAGCAAAATGAATGATAATGCAGAATGCAAATTAACTCTTAACGTTAGATTTGAACGTTAAAATATTATCAGAATGAATTATAAGAATGAACGTAAGAAAAAATGATGATAGATACTCTAATGGTCTTAGAGATCGTGTGTTGTGAAGAAAACGTTAGGCAAATAGCAAATCTTTGCTAAAAAAAAATTTGTATATTCATCGAACTTGGACGATCCGGATAAAACCAGTGAAGGTTATCTAAAAGAGCATCAGGGCAGTGAGCTGAAAGAAAACGGTGGACGATTCAATAACAAAATAATGTTCCTTCCGGTACATATTATTGGACATCGGGAGCAAACCGGATTTTTCTCGACCATTAACCGGCTGACGAAACAGATATGACGGGGAAGAAGAAATTCTCATTACAAAAGATTTCAAATGGAAGATTTTTGTCTCTGATCGACCGCTGACATGATTTATAAGGTAAACTTTTAACGATAAGCAAAATGTCGAAAAACAGTCGAATTGGAAATATATCCGGATAGAATATTTGACGCAGTGGTATTATTATAGAAAAAAAAATCATTTTTCAAAAATATAATATAAATATTAACTAGAAAAACATCACAATTTTTGAATAAAATATGTTTGTACCTTGAGTTATTTTTGTGTTTTATCGAATGTATGTCAAGGCAGATAATTTGGTCAGTTCGGTAATTAATCTGTTTTAAATTACTCCGTTTATCAGCTAGTTAAACTAATTTTCATTTAAAGTGAATACCAACGCGCGAAGGTGTTTTTCTGATCTCTAAAACTTTACTTGGAATTTTAATACTTGTCGTAAATCACCTTTTTTGTAGATTTAATGCACCTTCATCTTGCAAAATAGAATTAATTTTTTTTTATTATGATTTCAAAAATATTAGTTTTAAAATTTTTCAGCATTATTCGAACGTTTTGTAGCGCACTGGGTTTACTTCTTTTACTAATTAGTGCTATTTGTAAGTTAATAAAGCCCAATCACTAATTAAAAAATAATAATCATAAATCTATAACATATTTTTATTCTTCTTGGTATGATAATGAGAAATGAAAATGCGTATCACGAATGTGGTAGAAAATCCTTACGCATTCACTTTAAAAATGAATACTTATTTAATCTCTGTTAAAAGGTCCGGGTCCGGAGCTAATTCGACAGCAATCTCAGGTCTAATCTCGTAGCTCTAATCTTCCGACCTCTGCCTCCTACCAATATATTATTAAATTCTTTGCTGGTTTTAAATGCCAACTCGTCCATCTTCTACAGTACACTTGATAATGTCTATTCTAATTTACATAAATAAGCGGTTCGTTCACAAGAAGAGCTTCTGAAGTGAAATAATATATTAAAGCCTCAAAGGTTAGTTGAAGGGAAATATGCGGGAGAACCTTTACAAGGTCTCAGCATAAAGTATTATACATAGTTGAAAAATATATAAACTGAAAATTAACAAGAAAAATAAATGGTAAAATGGCTAAAATTAGAACCAATGAGGCCACGGTTGCCTAGTTGGTAAAGTAACAGATTATTAACCGAGAGGTTAAGGTTCTTCAACCCAAATACTATCGTGTAGAGCGCTGATGCACGTTAAATCTATCGAGGCTCAAAGTCCTTAGCGTGATGTGGAAATTTGGAGAGGAGTGTTTTTTTTTTTTTAGTTTTTATTAATGTCGCACTAGAAGCAACACGAGGGCTATTGGAGATGCACCTCGTAATTTTGAACCACGGTCAAGTGACGAGGACGACACCTGAGCTGGCACCCCCCTCTCCTAACATCCACACCGCGCCAACGGGAGGACTTCGTGCCCCGAACAGATTTAACGCGCATCAGCCCCGGCTACACGGCGGGTCTTTGGCGGCCAAGGATCGAACCCGCGACTGAACGAAAACCGCCAGTGACGAACGGCGCGGTTGACCACTAGGCTACCGCGGTCCTTGGAGAGGAGGATATCGACTCGGGTGTAATCCTCGACACTTGACTGAGATTTGGAATTACGTGGTCCATCGCAAACCACCCTCGCATTGCTTCTAAGTGCATCGATAAATCGATAATTGCAATTAATCCTTCATTCAATTGCAGTTGAATGAAGAAATTCAGATCGGAATTAGTGCCTCTTCTTATAATCTCCTTCCAGATTCAGTTACATAAAGACTTTGATACTCAGTCAGATACGAAGCGTAGAATTTCAGATGACTGTCTTTTGTGAGAACGAAATTTGAACCTTCTATTTATGATCCTTAAGAACATACCCGCCGTTCCACAAAATTTAAAAGTAATTTTATACCGGAGTAAGACGTAGAAATATTTCAAGTAGAAAAGATTCCTGCACTTATTTCTTAGTGTAACTTTTACATTGTTGAGAAAACTGCTTAATCACATACAGTCAATACACAACTCTACATATACTACATTTCTTGTTGATAAACTAAATTAATCCTTTTTCCCTTGAGGAGAAAAGAGAAAAAGGTTCTTAGACCCAAGCACTTTCTTGAGGCGAAACATGATATTCAATTGAAAGGGATGGCAGCAATTTCAGTGCAGTGAAATGTTGTTCGAACTTACTTATTCGGGTCGACTCGATATCTTAGTTCGACAAAGGTTGAGTTTAATTTTAGGTTTTTGCTTTTTCTCTCTCTCTCGTTTGCGTACGTTAATTTTGGCTGGGTTTGACTTCCGTTCATTGAAGAAAGTGTCGAGAGACGCCTTGTGTCAGCCTTCGCGGGTGAAAACAGGCACATTTCTTTTCATTGACACGTTCTCTGCAGCGTGAATTTTTACAACGTCCCGAAACTCACTTTCGAGATACAGTTGATTTTGGGATACAAGAAAGTAGATTAAATAGAAGACATGGGTTGCTGAAATACGTCTCTAAGCTCATTTTGTTTAATATAATTCGTAAGAAGGAGTAGAGAACTTTAAACTGGCAATTCGTATTTTTGTCTATTGATAACTTCTTATAAGATTTCAACAACATATTTATAGTAGGATAGGAATGCAGTAAAATGTCTTCTAGTAAATACACACACACAAAACAATGCTCTATATTCAGTTACCTTTCTTGTATTATATTATATTAATTTTAAATTTCTTTTCTTGCAGTATATATGGCAAAAGTACTGGCCCAAGAGGGTGGACGGAAGTTTTTAGTTTAGTTTAGTTTTTATTAACGTCGCACTAGAAGCAACACGAGGGCCATTGACGACAGACCTCGCAATTTTGAACCTCGGTCAAGTGACGAGGACGACACCTAGCTGGCACCCCCTTCCTAACTTCCACACCACTCCAACGGAAGGACTTTGGACCCCGGCAGATTTAACGGGGTGGATAGAAGACAAAGCTCACTCGGATACCTCGAGTCGTAAACCTCGCTCTTACCTAAAGAAGGTAACTCCCGAATGAAGATTGTAGAGTGATGTAAAGTATCCTTCATCCTCAAATGGTGTGCTTTTAAAATTTTAAAACAGTCAAGGGGTAGTTAAGGGGTCTCAGAACCCTTAATTATTATCCGTAAATGTGAAAAACATTTCCCAAACCATTATAACTTACTAATGAAACAAACCATAAACTTGAAACTTTTATCACATAATATTCGTACATATTTACATAAATATTCATATCGTCATATAATTTTAAAGAAATCTTAAGCAAATATAAAAAGAAATGTAAATTGGAAACTTTTTCAAAATTACAACTTTGAAATTTTTTTATAAAAGTAATGTTGTTTAGTAGAAAATATGCTCAGTTTTAAAGTTATACATACTTTTTTAAGAATTTGAAGAAAAATATTTGATACAAATGCTTAGAAAATAATAATTTTTAAGAAAAAAATCCAATTAAAATTCATATAAACTTTTTACTGTTACTAATTTATCTAAAAATAGATGTATAAATCATATAGAAATTTATGTTGAACATGTGTATGGAATTTCAAACTAATGATTAATAGTGTCTGAGAAATCTGAAATTTTTTGTTTTGAGAAAAATGAAGTTGAAAAATAACAAAAAATAGTTAAACATGGTTTATGGTGTTCTCGATAACTCTGAAAGTTTTGATAGTATAGTTAACCTTTTGGCACCAAAATATTCAGAAAAGGTGGAGCTTTAAAACCCTTCTTTATCCCAAAAATTGAAAATTGTTAAACTTAGGGTCTTGAACCCCTTTAAGGCTGATGAAGCGTCTCACCTTTGAGATGGTTTAATACCTATCACCAACAATCATACAGCATTTCCAGAACGTTACTAAACAAGGCTAAAGTTACCCAAACCGATCTTTATGTGTAAAAAACATTGGCTTCAGTATTTAATTTGTTTCTCTCGCAATAAAGTAAAAACGCTTAAGAGCTACTTATTCCCCATTTTTCGCGCTAGTGGATTATACGCTAGTGAAATAAATTAAGAGAATTTGCATATTTTATCGAATTGCATGAAGAGAACTGAAGGAAAAACCACTGCTTCTAGTTAAAAATGCAAATCTTGTACGGCAAATACGTAAGCGTACACGTGTGTGTAGGCGGAGCCAGCAGAAAAACAGGCTTTATGAGCGCGTGGAGGATAAGGCGAATTTCGTTCGCTAGCACACCTCGGCGAATTTCTTGCTGTTATCTAGCAGCAATCGGTTTAATTCACATTGGAACAGTAAAATAGAGTAACCACCATCGTTTAGATGATGGAATAAGGTGGTAAATAGTGGGGAGGCAGGCCAATCGCAAGTCCAGATATGTAGAGAGTTTAATTTAACCCCCAGCGTCGTGTGTAAACTATGGAGTGAGTGAATGTAAAGTTTATTGGCGCAAGAGCCAGATATGGCTATGCTGCGTCAAACAAGATTAAACTGAGGTCTAGACGTGAGTGTAAACTATGGAAACAGTTCAGGATCCAGTATCCTGAACTGTTTCCTGGGCAAGGTCGTCCAAGAGCCACGACTGCCAGAGAAGATCACCATCTATCCATTTTAGCGAGGCGTAACAGAGGAGCTACAGCTTCTCAGCTCCCTCGGGACCTGTATGCAGCCACAGGAACCCATGTAACAAGGATGACTGTTTCCAAAAGACTGAATGAGAAAGGGTTGTTTGCCAGCAACCGGCTGTTTGCGTCCCGCTCATGTCTACGAACAGGAGAGTCCGTTTAGCATGGTGCAGGCAGCATAATGATTGGAGCAATGGACGACCGTTCTATTCACCGACGAGTCCCGTTTTAGCCTAAACACCGATTCTTGCCGTACTTTCATACGGAGAGGACCCGTGTGGTGACCGGGGATGACAGAATAGTCTAACTGTAGCTCATGCATGTCGTAAAAGGCGACTAAAATGGGTACCCAGCGTCTGGGGTTATAGCCAGGCACCCTGCCCCTGGGGATTATATCAGGGGACCTCAGGGACTTGCCTTCTTCAGGTAAGTACGGGCATCATGACCCCGAGGCACCTTAGTGATCTTTTTCTTTCCCATGGGGTTTACTGTCTTTGGTAAACACGGGTGACGCACTCCCGGGATACCCTAGCGATCCTTCTCTATTTTCGACCCTCCTTCTTGTCAACCATTTTTACCTTTTTTTTCAACTTCACGTCTAGACCACAGTCAAATCTTGTTTGGCGCAGCATGGCCATATCTGGCTCTTGCGCCAATAAACTTTACAATCACTCACATTCATACGGAGAGAGCCAGGGACCTACCCTCCAATGTCCGCGAAATTGACAATTATGGCGGTGGCGGTACAATGGTCTTCTAGGCAGGCATCATGTTGGATGGCCGCACACCTCTCCACGTCTTTGACAGAGACTCTGTGACTGGTGTGAGGTATAGGGATGAGGTCTTGGAGCCCTATGTTCGCCTTTTCCAGGGTGCAGTGGGCCCCGAGTTCATCTTAATGGACGATAACGCGAGGCCACATAG
This sequence comes from Nephila pilipes, assembly GCA_019974015.1. NCBI lineage: Eukaryota > Metazoa > Arthropoda > Arachnida > Araneae > Nephilidae > Nephila > Nephila pilipes. The sequence continues at coordinate 251,363 of BMAW01071329.1, read as the reverse complement.
AGCTCTTCTGGTCGACGAATTTTTCGAGAGGGAGGATATTCGCCGGATGGATTGGCCAGCCAGGTCTCCAGACCGCTATTCTATAGAGCATGTCTGGGGACGCTTTGGGGGAGGGCAATTGCAACTCGCAACCCCCCTCCGAGAACTATCGTTGGAACTGAAAACAGCGTTGGTGAATGAGTGGGATCAATCCACAGGTACTGATAAACTGCCTTATTTCCAGTGTGACATCAAGCTGCAAGGCGTGTATAACTGTAAGAGGGGACTATATTATTAATCCATTCTTTTTTATTTATTAACCCATTTCTTTTGTGTATTCTGCAACCGTTGTTTCAGACCTCCAGACTCCCATGAGTGTTACGCACAAGCATGTGTGTCTATTATAACTGTTAAATGTTTATTTTGTTTGTATTATATCAACCTATGTTTACACTAAATTTTATTAAAATCTGTCCAGTAATTCTGGAGATCGTAGATAAATTATGAAAATTCTCTTAATTTCTTACACTAGTGTACATAATTAACTATTGCTGTTCTCCCTTCTTATTATTTTGTCTTTCACCAATGCCAGTAATTCGGCGTTTTTAAGCACTCTGATAAGTCAAGCGAAAATTATTTATCAATACAAAACAATGTTTTTTTTAGTTAGAGTTATTTCGGGTGTTTGACACTTTATTTGCATGTAATGGATTCAGTTTTATTCAATAAAACATAGATTTAGCTGTTTATGTGTATTACTGTTAGAGACTTTCTAGCTATCTTGGTTTTCATATGCATTATTTTTAGTGATTGTCAATGATCCGGCAGTACGCTGGTCCGATATCTTCCGGATTACCAAGAGAGATTAGTATATATCAACAACATTCTCATTTCCTCATTTGTACATTTCTCTAAAAAAATTCTTAATGTTTTACTACAAATCAAATTTATGTCTATCATGAACTTTTTTTTTTCCTTTTCACATCATCCCGCTTACACAAACTAAACTAACTTTAACTTTTATTAAACTTCAAATTTAACCTTTACTTAATGTTCTCCTTATTTTTCACCTTTCCGCTAAGCTATTCCTTTTCATTCTTCACACAATATAACTTATTATTTCTTTAGAACTCGCAAGAAGTCACAACAGATGGATGCCTTTCATCCCTATCCAACGCTGCCTTCAGAGTGCACCCCAACTTGACCATCCAAATAAGTTTCTCTCATCAAAAGCCATATGGCTCTTTTTCCTCTTCTGTCTTTCCGTCTGGTGTCTGTGTCAGCGCTATTCTTAAATTATCGTTTGCTGACATTATAAGTTCTTGTCTAATCCAAGTCCAACGTCGTTTTTTAATTTGGGAGGTAATAGGTTTGGTTGATGTTTTGTTGTGCAATTCAAAGTTTGAAATTTTATCTGGACAGAGTAAATCTTAAGAATCTTTCTGAGGCACGTAGCTTGAAAGGCAATTTCTGTTCTTGTGCTTAAGAAAGTTTTCAAACCTCACCTCCATAAAGAAGGATTGCTAATACTGTTGTATTGAAAGTATATAGTTTGAGCTTAATGCTTATAGGTGTCAGCAAAACTTGAAGACAATAAGAAAAATATCCTCAGCAAAGTTAGGATATACCTGTGCTGAATTGAAATTCCAGTGTACTTCTCTTTATTTTTCTTTCGATATTTTCAAGTTTGTCTCATTATCTAGTGTTTTACAATTATGAAACTCATTCCAAAGAAGATACATTCCGGCCTTACTCCAGTTTTTTATATCAAATGTCTCCGTTGCACAACCGCTAGCAATAACTTGTGCTCGAATCCCTCAATACACACTGAGTTTAGTTTTATTAACGTCGCACTAGAAGCAACACGAGGGCTATTGGTGACGGACCTCGTAATTTTGAACCACGGTCAAGTGACGAGGACGATACCCGAGCTGGCACCTCCCTCTCCTAACATCCACACCACGCTATCGAGAGGACATTGGGCCTGAAAGATTTAACGAGCATCATTATTACACACTGAACTGCTACCTAATTCTCTCCTTAATTCATCCCTGTGCGAGGACTTTAAGGATCATCTCTCCCTTGGGTGACTAGGACCCTCGACAGATGTAATGTACATCAGTTCTGCTACGCTACAGGTCTTTAGTGGGATTGAGACTTAAGCCCGCGACTCGACGGAGAGATTGCCGCCCTGAGCAAATGACCATGACCCTACGGCTTCCATGGCCACGCTTTCTGTTCCGTATTTTAACGTTAAAGATTATTAAGTGAACAGGTATTCTTGAAAAACTACTTTATCTAAATTGTGATTAATAGGCAGTGTGGTTGTAGAGTCATGCTAATCTAGTGATAAAAAATTGTTGATGAATTGTAACTTAAGGAATGCATCTTCTCTATTTACTTTCTCAGATTAACCCATTGGCTTACAAATATTTTTCTCCGTAGTCGATCCTATATATACTATTTAATTTTAATTAATGTGTTGGTAGTGTAGAATGGCGCAAGAGCCACATGTAACTGTGCTGCACCAAACAAGGTGTAATTGTGGTCTAGACGCTAGAAAAAAAATGGAAAATAGGTAAGAATTGGTTGACAAAAAGGAGTGTCGAAAATAGAGAAAGATCATTAAGATACTCGTGGGTGCATCACCCATGTTCAACAAAAACGGCAAGCCTCAAAGGAATGTCTCGGGGTCATGAGACCCGTATTTGCTTAAAGATGGCAGTGAGTGAGTGAATGTAAAGTTTATTGGTGCAAGAGCCAGATGCGGCCATGCTGCGCCAAACAAGATTTAACTGTGGTATAGACGTGAAGTTGAAAAAAAGATAAAAAGTGGTTGAAAAGAAGGAGGGTCGAAAATAGATAAGGATGGTTAGGTTATTCCGGGAGTGCGTCACCCGTGTTTACCAAAGACAATAAACCCCATGGAAGACAAAAAGATCACTGAAGTGCAGCGGGGTCATGATGCTCGTACTTACTTGAAGAAGGTAAGTCCCTGAGATCCACTGATATAATCCCCAGGGGCAGGGAGCCCGGCTATACCCCCAGACGCTGGGTACCCATTTTAGTCGCCTCTTACGACATGTATGAGCTACAGTGGGACTATTCTGTCATTCCCGGTCAACACACGGATCTCTAAAAATGGCAATCCCCTAAGGGGATTTACTTTTAAGGAAATAAATTTTAAGAAAATTAAAAGAATTAGAATAACTATAAAAAAAATTGAATTCCTCCTCTGAGAGTTATTTCTTACAAAACGACACTTTTACAACTGCGTAGTTGGAGAACTCACCAAAAACAATTATTTTCATCTCGCGATGTATTGAAATAAATCGAATGTATTATACACTAATCAATGGAATGATTTATCAGTTTTCCAATGGTTTATTAATATATTGCCATCTACTTACGAAAAGAAGAAAACACTAAGAAGAAGCTACAGGTCCTTAGTCCGTCTTACAGACGGCAACGTAATAATGGACTTGAAATGTGTGGCCGGCTACCAGCTGGCTTTGTAAGCCAATGAATGGGTTAAAACGTTTCAGAAAGTATTTCCTTCTCCCTTATGCAATGCATTTAGTCCGTATGAAAATTCCACTTTGATTCATTAGGCGATTTGGGATGTTGAGCAACATCTTGAAAAATTCCATTGTACCTTTTCTATGTTTTGCTTATTGAACGCTCCGATTATTTATTTATTTTTTGCTCAATGGTCTTCTAACCATATATATGACTCCTTATAATTTTAAATTAAAGTCAAATGATATGGTCGACGCTTGGGCTGATACTACACATGCATTCCTCACATTTATTCTATTTGGAGCAACTTTTATGAATCTGAACCATGCTATGATGACGAGATTAATCCCACCTTGAGATGGTACTTGACACCCCCAGAGTGATTCAAAACGTACCTGTTTTTGACGACAGATGGCGTTGTAAAGACTAGTTGGTGCTATCATTGTGTGCTGCTACCTATAAAAGGCGTCGAAATAAAACTGACACTCACTCATAGGTTAGTTTTGATATGGCAGCCATTTGCGGCCAAATTAAAGTTTGAGGGCCGCGTTGAATTGTCACCATCTGTGAGATTTGTAATCGTTATTGTATATCGAAACTTATCAACAATCAAAACAATGGGTTGCTTCAGATGAATCTTCTTTACAAAAGGCGAAGACGGTCTCATCGAACGGAATAGTTATGGCAACGGTGTTTTTGGGGTGCGAAATGTGTCATACTCTTAGTTTCTTAGAAAAAGAAGAAAAAAACTCCTTAGACAATGCAACAATGAGTTAGCCTATTCTTAAAACGGGTACTTCTTGAACCCTTCTCGTGGTCGTAATCTGTTACTAAAGGGATGGGGGAAAAAAAGTCACATTTATAAATAAAAAATATTTTGACAGAAAAAATTATTACTAGTTTTTTTTTTTTTTTTATTAGTAGCAAAAATAATTTAAGTTATAAAATTTTGTGTTCTTTTTATCGTGTTTAGGGATTTGGTATATTCTATGTTTGGTAATAACAGTAATTTTTCTCCAAATAAAATTTTTGTATTTAAATTTTTCTTTGACTATCTCACCAAGCGATTAAAATTTCTTTAATGTTATAATTTTCCTATTATAAAACTAAAAGATTTATAAAAATGAGTTTTTGATCAGTTTCATAATTTAAACATTTTATAACGAAAACAGAATTTGCTGGAGTTTTTTTCCAGAAAAAACGGCGCTACAAAGTTCCAATTTTTTCCAATCTCTATTAAAAATCCTATTTTTAAACCAATGAATCAAATTCTTTATTTTACGTTTAAATACGTGTAAAAATTTTAGAAAATCATTGTTTTAATTTTTAATTTAAGAGGAATGCAGTTTTAAAATACTCAAAAACTTAGAAATATATTTTAAAACAATCATGTGTGATACACTGAGAGAAATTCGAACTGATTTTTAAAAAAGAAACATTAGAGATTCTAATATTTTGAGTCCTGTTTACAATTGATGATCAAATGCAAGATCACCTCATTGTTCAGACGATTTTTGGTTGTATTAAGACCTAATCTCGCAATCATTTAACAATTAAACAAAAACGCTGAAATATCTAAGATAACAGTATAAGATAAGGTACACTAAAATAACAAAGCTGCGATGCTATTCAACCAGGTCAACACAGCTGTAACATAACGTGAAAATGAGGAAAATTACAAGCTACTACATTCCTAGAGCATTCCTGCAACGACCAAATGATTGTTCAAACTTATTAATTAATAGTTTTAAGCGTTGTGCGATTATGGTAATTGATGAAGATGGCACCTATAATTTTGTTTTCCGATCCAGTTTCATAAGATATACAATGAGAGTAAAAAAAAAAAGGTTGGGGGTTAAACACTAATTATTCATTTGTGAAACATTTTTTCAAACACAATTATCATGGAACAAAGTAACATTACATGGACTAAGTAATTATTATTAAAGAGTAAGTAAATACTGACAAGTCTTATTATACACTCCTTTTTTTCACTTTTGCAGATGCCGCCACTTTTTTCTGGAGATTCTTACCAATTCTTCCAGATTTCTGGAAACATTTAAGAAAGTTTGCCAAGGGGAAGCAAACATGGCTAGAAACAAGAAAAACAAAAATAAATGTGAAGGAAATTAGCAAATCATTACGCGAAACAGGTTATTGTTCAGAGAAGTCATTTGACATTCAAGAAAGGCATTGACAAGTACACCAAGCACAAACCGGTTAAGAATTTCCAGAGAACAGGAAGTCGAAGGCGACTTACTGATACAGAAGTGAAAACAGTCGTACGAAAGATCAAAGCAAATCCGGCTGAAAATGCTGTAAAAATGTCACAAAACATCCTGTAAACATGTGACTGTTTATTAACATCGCACTGAGAAGTTACACGGCGGCTGTTGGCGACGGACCTCTTCGTTTTGAACCTCGATCAAGTGACTCGGACTACACCTGAGCTGGGCATATCTTGATACTAAAGTACTCCAAAGAACGATTCCAATTAAGGCAGAGTGGGAAGAAATAACGCGGAAGGATGGCAAAAAATCTCTTCCGAACTGACAAAAAAAATAGTGGCAACTATGCCTAGAAGACTAAAGGCAGTGATAAAATCCAAAGGAAAGCAAACGAAGTATTAACCGCTATTTTTTTCATAGTATTTTTGTTATCAATTGTCTGTAATTTTTTTTTTTTTTTTTTGACTTATAAAATTTGATGCACTTCTATTTTAAGTTGATGTATTTCTCGTTGTATTTTGCGATTTAATTTATTGCTCATGATTCGTTGAATTTTTCTTGAATAAGTTTCTAATTCTGCAAATTTTCTTTACATAATAAAACAATAATATATTTGTTATAAAACATTTTATAAATGACAAAGGGGTGTTTATACTTTCTTTGACTCTCACTCTACATTCAAATACACTTGTTGTAGATTTAGCTTCAAAATCTATAATGGTTATTCGAACACCTAATTTCACCATAACTTTTTAAAAAAACTTGATTTTGATGTTTGCTCTTTTCGGTTAAAATAGACATTCATTAAGGTTAGGGTATATTTTTTAAATCGAAATTCAGTTGAATTTTGTTTCTAGATGTATTTCGGGTTGCCCGGAATGTTCATACCGATTTTGAAGGGAAATTGAAACATAGTATATTAAATTTTGGTATACATTTATTAAATAATAAAGGTGCCATTCTTTGCCACGACCTTTATCCATCTTTCAGGCAACTTGAAAATTCCGTCCTTCCAAAACCTTTCAGATTTTTCGGCGAGTGAATGATTAAATGTAAAGGTTATTGGCGCAAGAGCCAGATGTGTCTATGCTGTGCCAAACAAGATTTAACTGTGGTCTAGATGTGAAAGAATTGAAAAAAAAAGGCTAAAATTGTTTGACAAGAAGGAGGGTTGAAAATAGAGAAGGATTGCTAGGGCATCCCGGGGGCGCGTCACGCGTTTTTACCAAAGACAGTAAACCCCATGAGAAAGAAAAAGATCTCTAAGGTGCCTCGGGATCATGACACCCGTATTTATCTAAAGAAGGTAAATCCCTGAGGTCCCCTAATATAATCCCCAGGGGCAGGGTGCCCGGCTATTCCCCCAGACACTGGGTACCCACTTTAGTCGCCTCTTACGACATGCATGAACTACAGTGGGACTATTCTTTCTCATCCAGTCACCACACGGGTCAGATTTTTCGGTGAAATGCCTATCTGCATGATATTCTATCACGATCAAAATGTGGACGATTTTTTCCGTGAAGGGAATTTCGTAATGATCAAAGTAGTGGACATCTGAGGGCACGAGGTGAGATGAATATGGTAAATAAAGTAGAACATTATATCCGATCCCTAACTGCTTTTGTGGAGTTGTCAAAGAATCACAAAGCTCCGCATTATCCTGGTGAAACACTATTTTTAGACGTTTTTGTTCAATTCCTGTCTTTAATTCATCTAATTGGGAGCAAAGCTCTTCTGACTTTATCTTCTCGTTGCTTTGTAGAAGATCATAATACAGGATTGCTTTCGAATCCCACCAGACACAGAGCTCGAACTTCTTCAGATGAAGACCGACTTTGAGGATGGCTAAAGGTGGTTCATTCCATTTTGCCTTACATCTCTATCCATTTTTCATCCCCTGTCACTACTTGCTTGAAAAATGATGTCTCCTCGTTGCGTTTATACAGGGAGTCGCAAATGAAAAGTAATTCATCACATTTTTTCTCCATTAAATTGTAGGGAACCCGTACACCAAAACGGTTTATGTAACCAAACTTCACAAAATGCCCGTGGGTGGTAGATTTTGAAACTTTTAACATTTCTGCTAATTTTCGTTTCGCACAGCGTGGGTTATTCTCGGTGAGTGCGGTGGTAGGCCTACTCGAGTGTTCTTGATTTTCAAAGATGAAATCATCAACTTTAAGCCTAACAAACCACTTTCACACAGTTTTATTTTAGCTACAGCACCTTCCAATAAATAGCGCATATTTTGTTTGCTGCTTGTGCGGCATTTTTGTCTTCCCTATAAAAGAAAAGTATTTAATGCCTGTAATGTTCATTGTTTGCTTCCATACTCAAGGTGTATAAAATTGACAATTAACGTATCGTAACCAAACATCTTTCCAAATATCCTGAAGTGCCATATTTTAAAATATGTACTCATGTCATTTAAATCATTTTGATGTATTCAGGCTTTTCCTTCTGTCATCTACATAAATAGGCACGAACTTTCCGGATGATCCAATGAAAAGTAAAATTGTGTTCAATTAATTACAAACTAGAAGCGACCGATCTAAAATGCGGTATTTTTTTTTTTTTTTATTTATTTAAAGATTTGGGGTTATCTGTTTCTGTCCGACTCAAGAGATTCGCTAAAAGCAGCTGTATACCTTGCAAATTGAAATTTTGGCCAGATCAGATGTCGAAGTAGACATCTGATCTGGCACCTTCTCTCAACATCAACACCATATCAACGTGAGAACTTCGAGCTCTGACAGATTTAAAGTGCCTCAGCACTTCTACACGACGAGTCCTTCAGAGGAAGCCAGAATCGAATCCACCATTTGGCTGCCACAGGTTCGAATACCAAGATCATCCGGAAAACATTTATTATTGAGAACTTCTGTTTATTATTGAGAAGTAGCCATAAATAGAAAACCTTACGTTGGTTGGTTTGTAGGTAAATGATAACGAACCTCGTTATTTTAGACGACTTTTTTGATTGATTGTTTATTAGCGTCACATTTAGAAACTACACTAGGACTATTGGTGACAAACCTCGTAATTTTGAACCTCGGTCAAGTGACGAGGATTATACCTGAGCTTTCACCTCTTTCCAAACTTCCACACAACGCTCATGTGATGACTTTTGCCTTCGAGAGGTTTAAGGTGCATCAGCTCATTAAATCTCTCGAAGTCTTTAGTGACATCAGGGATTTAAAGCCACGACTCGATGGAAACAACGCTGGTCGCCAGTTCGCGACAATGACCACTAGGCTACCACTTCCCCTATTGTAGACGACGCCTCAATCAGTGTACTTTCCTTTACTGACTATCGCCAAAGGAGCTTACTTTCTTTAGATAGGTACGGGGAATTATGATACCGAGGCACCCTAGGGATCTTTTTCTTTCCCATTGGGTTAACTGTTTTGGATAAACAAGGCTGACGCTCCCCCAGGATACTTTACCGATCCTTTTCTATTTTTGTTCCTTTTTCTTGTCAACCAATTTTTATATTTTTTCCGTTTTTCACAACTCTAGATTACAATTACACCTCTTTTGGCGCAGCACAGCTATGTATGTCTCTTGCGTGATCGAACTTCACAATCACTTATTCATCCTTTCCTAACTTCCACGTCTCTTCATTGGAGAATTTGAGTGCATAAATGTATTAAACATACAATTTCCCCCAGTATTCCGCACCACGTGACTTAGTTCAATCAGGACTCGAATTCACGGCTAGATTGTAACAACATATTTTTAAAATTAGTGACCATGATCCTTCGGTTAACGTAGCCACAGAAAGTTCTGAGAGAAACGAGGGTGGGATTGAGGGAGAAAATCAGTTTGGATTTATATGGCGAGATTGAGTGAAAGTGAAGGTTATTGGCGCAAGAGCCAGATGTGGCTAAGCTGCGCTAAAAAGGGTTTAAATGTGGTCTAGAAGCGTGAAAAAAATTGAAAAATAGACAAAAATTGATTGACAAAAAGAAGGGTCGAAAATAGAGAAGGATCGCTAGGGTAACCCAGGAGTGCGTCACCTGTGTTTACCAAATACAATAAAGCCCATGGGAAAGAAAAAGATCACAAGGGTGTCTTAGAATCATGATGCCCGTACTTATCTGAAGGCAAGCCCCTGATATAATCCCCAGGAACACGGTGCCCGGCTATACCCCCAGACACTGGGTACCCATTTTAGACGTCCCATACGACATGCATGAGCTACAGTAGGACTATTATTTCGCCCCCCCCCCCGGTCACCACACTGGTCTTATATGACACGAGAACCAAATTTGGTTATGAAGCTTCAACACACGTGTAACTGTGACCAGGTCGGTCTCAAGGAAGAGGGAATAATAGTGAAGAATCACCAGAGCATCCCCGGAGGTGCGTCACCCAGTGTTTACCAAAGACGGTAAGCCTCAAAGAAAAGGAAAAAAAATCACTAGTTTATCTCGCGTGGTCTTGATGCCCGAAATCACCTGAAGAAGGTAAGCCTCAGAGTGGAGAAACGATAGATAAAAAAATTACAAAAGAGAAAGTAAAATACATTAATCAGACGGATGTGAAATATATTATTTACAGTAATGTCAATTCGTTTAATTTTTGTTTAAAATTTTGAAAGACATTTTTCTCTGCTTTAAATTTTAAATCGTCACCGGTTACGTTTGAGTTGTTGAGATCCAGAGTTTTTGTTACATTCTTTTGAAATTCGGTTTCTATCTTATAAAATAAGTGAAAGAAATAAGACTATTTTTTTTTTTTTCGGATTACGTTTTCAAAAGTAATTGAAGTTTCATTTTGAAACGTATTTCGAATATTTTTAAAAATATTTGCTTTTTTTTTTATTTTGTACATAAAAGTCTTAGATCATTATTAAATTAGTTTAGTTAATTTCCCTGACCAAACTATTTTGTGGCTTTTTCGAGTAATAGTATTTAAATTTATCAATTGTGGACAATTAGGCAACATTTTTTTAAAATTATTTTTCTCCAACATTTATTTCTCTAGTATTTTATAATCCAACGAATACAAATTATTCATTGAAAATGTGATAGCATTCATATTTTCAAAATAAATAAATAAAACTTCGCAGATAAATGTATTATACCTTAAAAGATTTTCTTTATTTCCAATTCAAAATAGGTCAGTAAGAATGAAATAGTTAAGCCCATCTCTCGTCATTCCTTCTCAAATAATTTTTAGCAGCATTATTTATTATAAATAAAAGGTCAAAGGTTGAGATTTAGCATAAAACACCAAAGGGAAGATATTTGGCATTATTTTCCAGTTTGTATTGCAATGATAGGGCCCTTGGATTAAAACGAATCGGCAGTCTGAAATTGATGAAATAGATATAAGGACATATGATTGGAGATTTAATAATAAAATAGTAAAAAGAAAAATATTTAAAATTTTATCTAGCCTAAGATTTTTTAACCTGTTCGAATTGTTTAATTTACATCGTTATTTATTTACGATTCCTTTTATTGTATATCCATGGAAGCTTATGAAATATTCTGCACTTAATAATTACTTTTATAATTTTATGATTACAACAGTAAATAATTACTTTTTTGATTACTGTAATCAATAAAAACTATCATGATTACTACAATCAATAATTACTTTTAAAATTACTGCAATCAATAATTACTTTTAAAATTACTGCAATCAATAATTACTTTTAAAATTACTACAATCAATAATTGTTTTCATGGTTACTACAATCAATAATTGCTTTTATGATACTGCAATCAATTACTTTTAAGATACTGCAATCAATTACTTTTAAGATACTGCAATCAATTACTTTTAAGATACTGCAATCAATTACTTTTAAGATACTGCAATCAAT
>BMAW01071329.1:169894-239424 GCA_019974015.1 Nephila pilipes | reverse complement strand
TTATGATACTGCAATCAATAATTACTTTTATGATACTGCAATCAATAATTACTTTTATGATACTGCAATCAATTACTTTCATGATTACTATAGTCAATAATTGCCTTCATTATATGATTATTACAATCAATAATTACTTTTAAGATTATTGGAATCAATAACTTTTATGATTTGCAACCTTCAGGACAGATTCAAAATATTGAAGATTATTCAAATCAAAATTTTCAGACAGTTAAATTGACTAATGATAAGAAAAATTATATTATACTAATAGCAGTAAATGATATCCAGTATTATTTTAATGAACTTGTTTGTTCACAAAACACGTTTTATCCGTACAAGAGTGGAAATTATTGAAAGCAGAATAATAAAAATGATTAATAACCTGCTTTAGCCTCGTGGAGTTACAAATCACAGCTACAGCGTTGATGTAGAGAAAATACAAAGCAAAGCAAAAAAAGTAATTATTTTAAAGGTACTTTGGAAGCTTCGTTTATTAAAAAGTAGAAAATCATGTATTTAGTTTTAAAGATATTTATAAGGGTGAATTTTTCATCGTTTATCATAATTGTCGTATATAACGAGAAACTGTATTTTAACCATTCTTAATTAAAGAATTTTAGAAAAATGTTGTGCATAGAATTTATTCGTATGTGTGGCTTTAGACATTAACACTATAAATATAGAAACCATTTCCCTGTAATATGAATGTGTAACTATCCAATAAAATAATATTCTTTTAATGTGGAAGATAATTATAAGGATAAATTTTCTACAGCTAATTATAATTACCGTACATCACGGATAATTACAATAATGAATAGAATTTTAGAAAACATATTGTACATAGAATTTACTCTCTAGGACGGCTTTTGACATTCGATTATATATACAGAAAGCATTTCTTCTGATACGAGTATTTACAAATTGTCCGTTAAAAAAAATCACAATATACAAGCGAGACTTTGTATATTTGATTCTGGTCATTAAATTCACAACTCAAGCTGAAAGATAATTTTCAAATTTCTCAAATATAATATTTGTATTTTTATTGATTCTAATTCCAAGATTTGAAAATGGATTACCTTCGACGTCGTTCTGTTGTGTGTTTATAATCGTATCGGCACACAGAATTGGTAGCGGTTGTTTTTCTTCTCATTGAGCGATAACAATACTCAAGATGTTTATGTTATTGAAATACGTAAGCTCCCCCGACTATCGTGTGGTTTTTGTGCGCCAATAGAAAGGCTTGGACGGCCGCCAGGACCCAAAGAGGTGTGTCTCATTTGGCGAAGAATCCTCGAAGGAAAACACTTTACGATCACGAAAAAGGGAGTGAAAAATACGTTATTTTTAGAGCGAGGGTTTGTAAGCGCGATAAACAGTGGCTTCCTTCTCATGTCGCCCTACGCCACTCGCAGCAGCGTGAGATTGAATGGAAGGTCACGTGCAGTTAAACGCCACTGAAAGTTCAAAACACATCCTCGAGTTCAGCAAAAAAAAAAAAAAAAAGGGTTATTATTCTATCCTACTTTGTGTAGCTTTTTTTAATCACCGAAAAATATATACAGTTTGGTGGGGATTTTAAAATGAGTAGCTTTGCAACTTCACATAATAGAAGTGAACTATAAAAAAAGAAGTTTAAATTTATTTTTAGAATTGTTAATTTTTAACAAGTCTTGCATCATTACAAATAGAAAGGGTAATAAGTTTGATGAAAAAATATCCTACATAATTTTGATATACTCGTACAAAAATTCCGATATATTAAAGGAATTTTTGATTCTTTATAATTTTTTTTATTTAAATTTAATGTGGGTAACACAGAGAACTAATAAAAATTGCGGTTTAACTCTCTTTTCTAATAACAATAAGTCGATAACAGTTCTTCAAAAAAACATCCGTGTGGTGTCCGGGTGTGAAAGATTATTTTAGTTTTTTAAATAATCGTAATAATAGTAATTTATCTTCGTGTTTTAAAACTTGAAGTAACTGAATCTCTATCATCCCCCCCCCCTTTTTTTAAAGGAGTAAGGAAACAAATGTATCCTCTTGAGAACCTTACAAGACCCATGTGGTGACTGGGAATGACTGAATAGTCCCACTGTAGCTCATGCATGTTGTAAGAGGCGACTAAAATGGGTACCCAGTGTCTGAGGGTATAGCCGGGCATCCTGCCCCTGGAAATTATTTTAGGAAACTGGTCCTTCAGGTTGGGAGTCCTGAGGGTCTTGCCTTTTTTAGATAAGTACGAGCATCATGCCCCCGAGGCAACTTAATGCCCCCGAGGCAAATGATCTTTCTCTTTCCAATGGGGTTTACTGTCTTTGTTAAATACGGGTGACGCGCCCCCAGGATAACCTAGCAATCCTTCTCGACCCACCTTCTAGTGAAATAATTTTTATCTTTTTAAAATTTTTTCACACGTCAAGACAGCGGCTTTTAAGAGGCTCCATATTTGGCTTTGTGCGCCATTAATATATTAACACTCATTCGCTTGTATTTTCAATTTTTTCTCACCTCTAGATCATACTTTTACATTATTTTGCGCAGCATGGCCATGTCTAGCTCTTGTATCATTGTAAAACTATCCCTCATTCCCATGGGCTTACTGTCTTTGGTAAACACGGGTGCCGCACCCCCAGGGTACCCTAACGATCCTTTTCAGTTTCGACCCTCCTTGTCAAACCAATTTGTATTTTTTTCAAATGCTTCACACGTCTGGATAACAGTTTTTTTGGTGCAGCATGGCCACATTTGGCTATTGTGCCATTAAATTACACCCTCGTTTGTCTTCAATTTTTCTTACATCTAGAACACAACTTTACCTTGTTTTGCACAGCATGTCCATAACTAACTCTTGCTCCATTGAAATACTAACTCATCTCGTCTTTTTCTAATCGTCTAGATCACTGTTTTGCCATGTTTGACGCAGCTTGGTCGCATTTGGCTCTTGCGCCTTTAATCTCTACCCCATCACTTTCTCTCTCTTCAAAAGAAGAAAAATTAAATTTCAAAACTAAGTTAAACAAATAAGAACTTGAAAACGGGAAGTAAAAAAGAGCCTTGACGTATCAAAACAAAAAAAATTTCTTAGACTCATTTTTTATGGTTTGTATAAACTATTAAAACTAAACACAGGGATTTAACGAATTTCCCTTTTATTACTTTATACACTTGACAAAAAAAATATTAAAACACACAGAGAAAACGTGAATTTTCAAACTAATGAAATAAAAGAAATCAAATGACTGATTTTTTTACAAGATAGTTTTCATAACGTTGTGACAAGTATAAATAAAATTTTTAAAGTGAAAAAAAAAAAAAAAAAAAAAAATAACGCTGCAAAAAAGTATTAGAACAGAAAAAGGAAGTATGTATATTACAACGAATAGTGATATCATTCAACTTTCAAGGTCACCCTCAAATGAGCTTCAGTGAAAGACGCTTGTTTGTTTTCAATTCATTTAAATCAGATTACGAGCAAATTTCTATCATGGCATCTAAAACAAAAGAGATTTCGCATGCGAAGAGGGAACAAGTCGTTTTTCTGCACCATAGAGGCAAAACGTTTCATGAATTTCAAAAAAATTAAATATATTTCATTGTGCTCGATTCATTGTGTTATTAAAAAGAAATATAAGATTGGTAATAATAAGCCGATGTCAAGGAAAGCAAGAAAACTGACTGAGAGAGAAAGACGGCAACTAGTGAAAAATATTCTAAAAATTCCATCGAGAAGTTCTCAGATGTTAACCGCAGACATTTAATCAGAATCTGGAAAGACTAATATCTCAGACAGTTAGAAATGTTCTGCATGATGTAGGTATAAGAGGAAGGAAGAAACCATATATTTCAGAAGCTAATAGGGGAAAAAAAAGAAAAGAAAGAAAAAAAAAAATCTATTAGAGATTTTGCTAAAAAATACAAACCATTAGATTTCAGGAAAAATATCATTTTTTCCGACGAAAGCAAGTTTGAAATTTTCAAATCAAAATACGTCCTTGCAGTTTAGATGGAGGGAAATGCGGCATTAGAACCTCAAAAACTGTTGAAAACTGTGAAACTTGGAGGTGGTTACGTTATGGTCACGGGTTGTGTGGGTTGCAAAGGTGTTGGAAATCAGCAAATTGATGATGACATAATGACAGCTTTGACATACATTGATGAGTTACGCCATAACCTAAAAGACAATGCCAGAAAATAAGCGTTAGAGGAGACTTTTATCTTCTAACAAGACCAAGATCCTAAGCATACTGCCATCAAGAGCATTTCGGAGAGCATTATAGATAGAGTGGCTTATTTATTATGCTCTCCGAAAACTTGTAACGATACCACGGTCCCCAAATCTTAACCTATTTGTTCAGTTAATTAAATAAATGTGAATTATTTTTATGTTCAGGAAAATGAAGCAAAATTTTTAGAATTCGGTTGTGTTTGGAATCGAAAATTTCCAGTTTTTAAGTATTTTAATTTTATTTCTAATTTTGTTTAATGTTGTACCATGAATATAATTATTAACCATGGCTACATGATGAAGACAGCGACTGAGCTTGTTTTTCATGCTTCAAAAATGTACACATCGTGAGTTTAACTTCTTATTCCTCCACGTATATTAAAGACTAATAGAGGGATTGATTGCTTTTATTTCTATTTAGAAGCAACACGAGGGTTATAGGCGACGGACCACGTAATTTTCAACTTCGTTCGAGTGACGAGGATCATACCCGAGCTGGCACCTCCCTCTCCAAATTTCCACACTCCGCCATTGGGAGGACTTAAAACTATGATAGATTTAACGTGTATCTGGTTCTTTAGTAGCATCAGGACTCGAATCAACGAAAAAATGCCGGCTGCGAGGTAACGACTATGACCACTTGGCTACCACCGCCATATGTACTTTTTGGTCTGGTTGCTAAGGGCACTGCAAACCGCGATCGGACAAATCTTCGCCAAACAGGGTTAAAATCATCCCCGTCGTTCAAGGTCAACCGATTTCCTCCTCCGATGCGGCAGGTAAAACGTCGCACCCGCCGAAAATGTTTCATATATTCAGTGATATTTGAAACCATTTCGGTTCATATTTGGAAACTAAGGTTGGTCTAAAAATATTCCAAATGGAAGCATATCTCTGTTTCTCGGAACAAAAACGAATCCTTTTTGAGCCGGATGATAAATAGTGATGAAAAATGGATAACGTACGTAAACAAACGTATTATCGTATAACGTAACGTAACGTAACGAAAAGAACGTATTATCAGGGACGTCTTAAGACTTCATGAGGCCCCGGGCCTTTATGAAAAAATAGGGCCCTACCTGCGACCCTTTAATTTAATTTGGTGTAAATAGATGTAGAGTTCAATAAAAGCAATCCATAGTAAAACTAGGTCTTATGTGAATATTCGTTTTCTCTATTTAAATTTGAAAAATCGTTAATTAGGTCTTCCAAATCAATTGTTAATAATATTTTTTTTTTTCATTACTCATCAACCTTAAATTATTCAAGCATGATTGAGTCATACGAATTCTCAATTTATTTTTGACCAGTTTTAGTTGAAAATGAACACTCACCACTGGCGTTAATAATCATCATTGATAAGAAAATTTTCATTATTATTTCAATATTGAGAAACACCGTGAATAGTCTTTCATTATACATGTATGAATAGAATGTGTTGATTCCAATTCCAGTCCCCTCATCCAACAACTGTTCTTCATCTTCGTCAGCATTTGTAGAATTATATTTTTTTATTAATCTTTCTTTTTTTCCATTTCTTCTTTTTGCTTTTTCTTCAGCTTTTCGCCATCAATGATCATATACGACTTGAAATGCTGACATTAAAAGTTCAGTTCCTTTCCATTAATGTCTTTATCGTAAAATTTTGATATTTTCTCGCATGCTATTTTAATTTCTGTCTCATCCAAATTAGAAGTATTTTTAAGAAATCCAAACATTTCTAAAAGCTCCTCATATTTTTTACTACGAGTTAGTATATTGTAAATTAGAGAATCGATTATTGGTAAAAAAGTTTCTTTTTTTTTAAATTTCTGGCTGTGGCTGTTTAAAAAGGTTGTGTCGGTGTTTCTATTTCCTTCAAGGAAAGTTACCCTAACACTGCGTTGTCTTACACGCTAGAGAACACTTTGATACTCCACGTATTATGGCTTTTGACTCATAATAGTCAAAAGATTCTCTTTTGGTTTATATATATATATCATTAACGATTTTAATTATTTTACACCTTTCGACAAATCCATTTTTTACTTCTGGAGAAATAGATTTACTTTGTGAATACGTGTCAAAATGTCATTCCAAAGGATGATTAAAAAAGCGGTTTCAAATTCATTCATCTTATTTTTTCATTTTTTAG
The DNA here is from genome assembly GCA_019974015.1 of Nephila pilipes. NCBI lineage: Eukaryota > Metazoa > Arthropoda > Arachnida > Araneae > Nephilidae > Nephila > Nephila pilipes. The sequence continues at coordinate 233,053 of BMAW01071329.1, read as the reverse complement.
CAAAAAGTCGAGTATCCGCTGCCTGTAAATCATCACTAATTAAGCAATCCAGGCTCATGACAATTTCTAAATATCTGGAGCTTAAAGCTTTAATTGCATCTATGCGTGCTGACCAACGTGTTTTTGATAGGTTTTTCGGTACATTTTTATTTCTATCACAGTTCAAATTTAATGTTAGTATATTCCAACGATGAGAAAAAATTATAAAGATTTTGGACAAAATCAAAGTAAATTGTTGCATTAATAGCTACATTCTACTGCTTGAACACCAATTAAACTCAAAGAAAGTCCTGCACATGGTACATATATGGGTTTTTTTTTTTTCCCATGAAGTTGGGCTTGCAATCCTGAATATTTCCCCAGACATATTCGAGGTAATGTCGTATGACTGACCTCTACAAACACTGAGAGAAATGTTATTTTATCTCAATACTAAATGGAGTACCCATTTTTAGTATGAGTGAAGTTTTAAAATAAAATGACCAGTTATTAAAAAAGTAAATGGCCAGTAAAAATAAATAACAAGTAAAATTTAAAATAAATAACCAGTTATAGCGTAGAATCCACTTTTAAACCGGTACGAAATGATATACAGAAAAATTATGAATAATTTAGTAAATGATGGCTTCCCTTTTATTAATATCCTAAAAAATAACTAAGAGATTTGTTTAAGTAACACATTTTAGTGATCAGTTATTCGAAAAGGAATTGTTATTTTGCTGCTAAGAATAAATAAATAAATAAATACACTGTTCTAAAAATCATTATGCCATATCTCGCGTAATATGCACATAAATAAGTGTAGCATTTCGCTTTTTTCCTTTTTGCTCCATTCAAGAAAAAAAGATAAAGGGGAAAACTCGCTCTCTGGTTTGTAAATAAAAAGGTGTATAAAATGAGAGTAATACATGACTCTCGTTTTCGTAAGAATTCAGAAAGTGATAATATCGAATCTTTTAAATAATTCATTTTAACTTTTTCGAGGGTAGAAAGAGCAAAGCTTCAATTAAATTATTACTTCTTGTATAAATTTTTCCCATTTTCATAATATGATTATTTCATTATTATTATTAATGCACAGAATATTATATTTCAAATTATCATTATAATGCAGATATACATATGTACTATATACGAATATAAATCCATATTAGTTTTAATCACATACAGTTAATTATTAGATTTCCTTAAATATTTTTTTAAAATTGCGAATGTAAAATCATATCTAAGAAAATATTGAGTAAACAATTTTAATGGAAATGGCATGCTGAAAAAAAATCTGTAAAAGGTTTTTAGATATCTATATTGTCTTACATAGTATTTAGAATATCTTGAAAGTTCTCAGAAAAATTTATGTTTGTAATTATACGAAATATGTATATATTCTTGTTATTATGCTTATCAAATGAAAAAAAAAATTATGATAAAAAGAAAGCCACAGATTCTAAAAATTAATGAACATTATTACAAAAATTATTAATTAGGAGAATTATATTTATATAAGTAATTTTCATTAAATGTATTTTATACTAATATGTGATAAAGTATTAGTAAGTAATAAAGTATTGATAAGTAATAAAGTACAAATACATTATAAATTTTAAAGTATAAGAACTAAAGTTAAAGTATGTTTAATAAATTTCAATTTTCTGCAGAAAAATCTGATTAAACATACACACGTAAATAAAGCATTTCTAGTGAGGGCTCTTTTACTCTAAAAATCACTTATTTTGTACTGTGTTGGACAAGAATTTCTCCATTTTCGATGCTTATTCTTAAAACATTAAATTATTGTACAGGCATTTATTTATCTATCTATCAAATCGTACTGTAAGATACCTGTTATATGATTGTTTTTCTACATTAATATTACATTAATAAAATCTGTAGTAATGTAATATATTCGTTTTATAAATGTTTTTTTTATTTGGAATTCAATAATTAAATAATTCGATATAAAAACCAACGTTTTTATATGGTGGCAAAGTTTATTAGAGAAAATTATTGAAATATTAGTTAAAACTGTTAGTTATTTTTAACTTTAAAATTCACTTAAAAAGAGACATTTGTGACAGTATTAAAAAATTCATAATACTCATAAAATCATAACATGCATTTGAAAGTTTGTAAGTCATTCTATTAAAAAAAGAATGGGAACCAGAATTCAGAAAATATTATTGTGATAAGACATGGCGCCTAATATTGGAAACTTTCTTTCTTGCGAATGATTACTGACTAAAAGTCAGCAACCCTTACTATCTCGGAGATTGTAAAGGGGAGATAGTATCTCCTCTTTGCGAGTACAAAAGGTTTACGATAACCTCATGCGGTGTGGGGAGTGCCCGGTGTTCCCAGAGGGGGAAAGAAATTTTTCCCTCAATCCTAAAAGCGCCTAGAGGAAAGAATATTTTGACTTATTAAAATTATTGAAATATTAGTTAAAACTTGTCGCAAACGTATAAATATTGCATTGTTAGGCGAGTACGAACGATTCCCAAAATTTCAAAGCTCTAGCTTGATGGGAAGTTGGTTAAATTAACGATCGAAAATTTGATGACACACACACACACACTCTCACACACACCAAGTGAAATTCAGAAAAACGTTGTAATGTAAAAAGGACAGTCGTTTGAATTTTTAAACGAGCAAAATAATGCTTTCCATAATAGAAACAAATAAAAATATTTCTCTGAATTACAATACACATCGAAAATTTTATTGGAAGATCATAATGTTCAAAATGAAGGATTATATATTATGAAGGATTATGCAAATTAATCAATATAAAAATATTCTAGAGTCCATTGAAATAATTATATATAATTTTATAAGCAATTATTTCGTGTTGTTCAGAGGGAAATTTTCAGAGGGAGAAATTTTTTTAAAATTGGGTATAATTTTTATGAATCTCTCTGTAAAAACAGCAAATACAATTACATATTATTCCCTCCGCTGCAGTGCAAAAAGTTATTGCAAATTTTCGGACTGATGGCAGTACTAGAAAAAAGGTTAGAACTGGTCAACCACTCATATTCACTGATAGAGGAAGTCGGGATATTATTAGAAAAATTAAGCAAAATCCAAATATTAGTGCTCCAAAATTAAAATCTGATGTAGAAAACCATTTCGGTAAATCTTGCAATCCTGAAACAATTCGCTGTGTCCTACGAAAGGCAGGATATCATGGTCGGAACATGCGAAGAAAACCGTTCCTAAGCAAAGTTAATCGCAAAAAGACTTATCTTAGCAAAAGAGAATGTAAAACAGGGCCAGAATTTTTGGATATCTATTATTTTTTCAGATGAGAGTAATTTCAACAATTATGAATCAGATGGACACCAAAAAGTGTGGAGAAAAGCAAATGCAGAGCTCGGACCAAAGAACAGGAAAGGAACTGTTAAAATGGCGGTGGTTCAATTATTATTTGGGGTTGCATGCCAGTGGCTTGTGTAGGTAATTTAGTAATATTTCATAGAATAAGGAATCAATTCAGTTATCTGAACACTTTAAAAGATAATCTACGTCAAAGGGTTTCAAAGTAGGACTTCAGAAATCGTTTCTTTCAACAAGATAATGATCTAAAACATACAGCTCGATCTGTACAAAAATGGTTATTCTAAAATTTTCAAAAACAGCTCACAAAACCTCCTCAGTCAACCGATATGAACCCCGTTGAACATTTGTGGGATTACCTTGATAGACAAATTAGGAAACAAGAGGTAAAAAAATAATGAAGATGATATCACAAGGAGGTGTGACGGAAAATACCATCTTCTGTGATCCAAAATTTAGAGAACTTAATGTCATCAAGATTACAAAAAGTGTTAAAAGACAAAGGCTACCCCACTAACAACTAATTTTTAGTTTTTGTAAAAAGAAACTTGTAAAAATTATCTTTTTTCTCTTCCCCTGTTTTGCCTGCATACTTATATTTATGATGTGAATTGCATGTTAATTTTCATTTATTGTCTTTTTGTGATATTTTGTGTGTTAAAATTATATTTAAGTTAGCTGTTTTTTAAATACATTTAAATTTTGAATGTGATAGGATTATATATCTTTGAAAAGACCAACTCTGTTACTGTACATATTTACTTTTGTGACTCTGTGTATATATTTCTTCCATTTTTGGTTAATAAATACTCAGAATCAAAGAAATCATCTTTGTGAAATCTTTTCTGCCCTTGCAGCTTAAAATTGTAATTCACACTCCAAACTATCAACACATTTTCTGCATTTTTTTAAATATGTTTGCCACCATAGATTTTATTTTCTTCGTTTTTTCTTCGTATTACTGAATAATGAATATAAATACACGCCTCAACTTGCACAGTAGTGTGCACGAATCTCTGTAGCACAAACCCATTTAGTTCGCTGTTCAGTTCGACGAAATTAGAATTCATTCTCCGTTCTGATCAATGTTCTGTTTCTCAATTTTATCTTTTTCCAATATCCAGTTCACAGATAAATACTGTTTGGCGCTGCGCAGCGCAGCCATATTCGACTCTCGCGCCATAAATCTCTACTTTCACTCCAGGTTTGTAGCTCAAGGTTACTATTTATATTTTTAATAACTATTTTACGTTGGGATAATGTTCAGTTGGATGTTAAGTCGGCCTACATTTTTGGGAAAACCGTAGGAACGTCTATATGCGACAACCCCCTTGGTTACGTAGTAAATGTCATAAAATAAAGTATTTTCTTAATAAAGACAATTATGACCGTCACCAGGGTGAGAGATAATCTAACTCTAAACTTAGTTATATTCTAAAAAACATAGATTTTGTTAATTTAGATTGATGTAATTGTGTTTGTAAGTTTAAAAATGTTCTCGTTGTTTTCTTTGAAGATATTGAGATATCTACTGTCGACCCGTCTTAAAATGTGAAATATGTAATGTGTTTCTTATGCGGAAGTGAAAAAAAAATTGTTTTCGTGATTTTCAAGGAGAATAAGTATATGTATCTTGTTATACATGATATTAGAAAAATGCAGTGAAATGTAGTTTTTTTTTTATTTTGAAAGTTGTGAAATATTTTCAACTTTAGTGGTCTGACGGTACTAAAAAGTACCAGTTTAATTTATTAGTTACAATTAACGATATTTTTTTAAAATGTCGTACTATTATTGTACAAAATCTTCTAATCTGCTTTTAGAATGTAATACAAAAATTTTTAAGAGAAATTGCGTTTAATTCATAATTTATGGCATAAAGGGTTGAATTAATATATCACACACATCAAATAAATTTCTTTACTTTTCTGTTACCTTTTTGAGTAATAACATAACAAGTATAATGATAAAATAAAACATGAATCATGAATTTTAAGGATTTTATGCTTAAAATTCATTCTGGCTTTAGGAACAGTTAATCTATGGGGACCTAGGGCTGTGACTAAATTCTTAAAGTTTATGTATCTTGTGTTAAAACAATTATAGGCTACCGGAAAAAGTTCAATAAACCAATCTTTTTTTTTTTTTTTCCAATTTTTTTCACTCCTCTAGATCCCAGCTCTACACTTTACTAAGTTTACTTTAACTCACTTTGTTTGGCACAGCATGGCTACACCTGGCTTTTGCGCCATTACAATTACTATCACTCACTCCATCTAAGTTGGCTTTTATCAAGTTACTTTGAGAATAATTTCGCACAGTTTGGTCATTAAGTATTGCTTCTTACCAAAAATAATTTATTGAATCCCACCTTTTTTAAATGACATGTAAGTCTATCAATTACTTGATACCGATCATACTGTAATTCGATGATTTTAAAACAAAACATTTTTGAAACGATCATAATTTTGACATTGCAATGACAGATAGCCTCGGATATTTTAGGTACATAATTTATTTTCGTGAAAGGCTATTGGGAGAGTAAGTGACATAAACACAATTTCAGACACATAGGCTTGTTTATAACAAATGTTTCTTTGCAAATTAAATGTTCTGTCCCGAGTTTTGTGAATACATATTCACCCCGAAACCCGAATTACATCAAATGATAAAACGTCTATTGTGTATCTCATAGATAAGTGGTGTCCACTAATGCGCCTCTCGGTGACGCCACCATTGCTATGTTAAAGAGTTTGTTGCTAATAAACAAAATAGGATCTTTAATACGGTGTCAATTTGATCTAGACATCTGAGCGCGATCTAGTTAAAGGGCTGCATTATTCTTGATGATAAGCCGAAGCATCGTGGTATAGAATACTTTTGACTAATGTTATGCGCATAGCTTGTTTATAAAAAAGCGATGAATGTCAGGAATCTATGAAAATCTTTGGATCCTCCAAGAATCGATACGGTTCTTTTTTTTTTTTTTTTTTTTTTGAATTCTGTTAAAAAATATAGGTAGTTTGGTGATTAAATAATTTTAGTACCTTTCCTCGAGAATTTGGTGGATAGGATCCTCAATATGATATAGATGGTAATAGAAGAAATATAAATATTTAAGATGTGGAAGCTCTTTTAAGAGTTATTGATGGGTATTAACACCACCTGTGGGGCAGAAGTATGATTTGGCCAAGTAATTTTGAAACACGATCAGATGAAGCATGCTTCTTAACGGGCAGCGTAACGGGCAACGGTAAGTACGGGCATCATGACCCGAGGCCCCCTAGTGATCTTTTTCTTTCCCATGGGGTTTACTGTCTTTAGTAAACACGGGTGACGCAACTCCGGGTTACCCTAGCGATCCTTCTCTATTTTCGACCCTCCTTGTCAACCAATTTGTGTCTTTTTTTCGATTTCTTTTCGTCTAGACCACAGTTAAATCTTGTTTGGCGCAGCATAGCCATATCTGACTCCTGCGCCAATAAACCTTACTTTATCGCTTGAACCTTCTTGTCGATCAATCTTTTTTCATCGCTTTACTGTCTAGATCGCAGATTTACATTGTTTGGCGCAGTATGGCCACATCTGGCTCTTGCGCCAATAGAACTTCACTATCATCATCATCAGATGAAGCATGCCAACGTGAAGACTTCGAGTCCCTACATATTTGTATGTACATCACCCACTCTACACGAGGGGTCTTCAGAGGAATCAGGATTCGAATGTGCGGACCATCACTCGTAGTTCACTCATAGTGAATGGTTATTTCGTAGGATATAAAGCAACGAAGGCTGTTTTCCCATAAAACTTTGACGATAAAACCAAGCCAATCAGCTTTAAGAATGTGGCCAATACGCATATATTAAAGAGCATAAATTTTCTTTTACTTCTAGGCAAAGATACTTCGTAGTAATTTAGCAATTTTTAAAATGAGTTGCCCTTGCAGTTTTCAAAAGATTAGAAGAGTGAGTGATGTCTAACCAGTTATATTTTACTAATTACGTTATATGAAAATGTCTTATTTCCCTCTTGTGACTTATTAACATGTACTTAAAGTTACCTATCTGGTTTTTTTTTTTTTTAAATTTTTAAATGCTTGTTGTAAATATAACTGAGCAAAAAAGTGTGCTATGGTATAATGAGGAATATTTAAGAGCATTTTAAAATCCTGAAGGGACGTGTTTTTCAATTTTTGATACATTAAACATATATTCTTTTACCATAATGTAGCGTATTAATAAACTTTTTCTTGTAAATATCTTTGATCAATAATGTCGAAAAATTATATTAATTCGTGAACGGCAGATGCATATAAATTTTTATAACGAATGTTCTGGAATTTATATCCGAAAATATTTTTAATTTTACAAAATGTTATTAATAAATCAATATCAGTTTCAATATCCGTATTAGTTATTCATAGAATTTATACAATTAAGTAAAATTTTCAATAGGAAAATAACATTAATGCTAGAAATTAATATAATTTAACCCGATTAACGATCGTGAATTTGAATTAAAAACTGAATTTTTATTACAAGAGCTACTAAATAGATTCATTGAAGATAGTAAGTTCAATATATTAAGTCACAAGTCTAAGTCGCAAGTTGGAAAGGGCCTGTGATTCGAGTCACTTCTCCCCAAACATGGTCTTTCATAGGAGTCTCTTTAAGGTACGAGAGATAAACACCGGTTCTTAGGTGTGGCTCATAGTCTTTGCCACTGAACCATGACTTGGTCATTATTTTTCAAACTTCTTGTTTTTATTCACTCGGAATTTCGATATTGTAAATTGTATTTTTTTAATATTTCATACTGTCTGGTCGATTAATGTTTTCGTGTTTTCAAAGAATTCAATGATATAGATTCGATTTTCCGAGAAAACAAATTTTAATTGCCGGACATGCGATAGCTCCATCATGACCGTTCGAGTGGCAAATTTACTACAGGCAACTACTTCAAAAATTCACAATTACGAAAATTATGCCTTAAAGATTTTGAAAATTCTATTCGGTGATGTCTGTAGCGAGTTTAAATTTTTTAGCAGTGACTCAACGTCTAACTTTTCGTATTATCTCTTTTATTTTTTTGTTCGTTTTCAAACCCTTTTTAGTAATTGCCACTCGATAACAGCTCTAGCGGAATCTGATCATAAAAATGCTTATGCAGTTGGCATTATTTTTTCTACACTTCATGTTACATTATAAAAGATTTGAGCAAGCAACAAAATGCATTAATATGTGACAAAAAACATGTAGCAAAAAAACAAGTTAATATATAGTATATATATATATTTACATTTTAACGGACAAATATACAAACATAACGCAAAAAAAGTATTTTTACACTTCATTAGCTATAATTAAGCAATATTTAGATAACATACCGCGTTAACATTTATTATTTAAGTCCTTTATATTTAATGAATGTTGCATGACATTGTAGCACAGATTCTATTAATTATTTGAGGCGATTGAGTGTATGCTAATTCTATGCTTGTGTATGTGAAAGCTTTTTTAAACTGTTCCTTATTTGGGAAATGTTTTTTCGAATTTGTACATCCAGTTGCATGTTTAAAGTTTCTATTGGATTTAGATCTGGAGATTATAGGAGTGATATCAGTCGCCTTCGAGCATTATATAGTAACCATATCCTGGCGACCATAGTAGTTATGTTTTGGGTCGTTATCCTGCTCAAAGGGAAAAATTTCCTATAAGCTTAATTTTACTAGTATTGCTAAGTAAGTTACGCCGCAACACATATGTTAAAAAGTTATTGTAGTGTCAATAAAATCCAAATTTTCTACTCCATTTGGAGCCATATCCTACCAAACTGTAATATTTCCTCGAGAGTTCCGAGTATGTTTTGAATCTAAAGCAGTTTTGTTTTTACAAAAATTTTTGAATGGAGAGAAAATTTGAAATTTAATATAAAAAAAAAACATTGTGTTCCAAAATTCTTTTGGTTTATTTCCGTAGATCAAAGTAAATTCTATACGTTTCCCTTTTCATTGGGGTTTTTTCTTGCGGCTCTTTCATTTAAACCTGGTGGCCGCGGTAGCCGAGTGCTCAGGGTTTCGGATTCGTAGCCGGCGGTTTCTCGTTCAGTCGCGGGTTCGATTCTTGGCCGCTTAAGACCCGCCGCATAGCAGGGGCTAATGCACGTTAAATCTGTCGGGGCCCAAAGTCCTCCCGCTGGAGTGGTGTGGATATTAGGAGAGGGGGGTGCCAGCTCATGTGTCGTCCTCTTCACTTGACTGTGGTTCAAAATTACGAGGTCCTTCGCCAATAGCCCTCGTGCTGCTTCTAGTGCAACGTTAATAAAAAAAACTGAACTAAATTCATTTAAACCTGCGTTGTGGAGAACTTCTCTTATTGTTCGAGGTGTTATACTGCTATTAGATGTTGCAAGGTCTTGTGGCAACTTTTTGAGCCGAACACACCTGACTTTAAACAGTTTGAACAATACTTCTTTTTGTTCTTGTTGTTAATTTTCTGGGAAATATTGGTTTGTGGTTGTTTTTATGCATCGAATTTCTTCATATTTTCTCACTAAATATCTAACAGTTGTAAATGGTAGTTTAATTTTTTTTCCAATGTCTCAGTAAGATTTTTTATGTTTATAGTGATGAATGATTCGATTTTTGATATGTCGCGATTGCTCTCTAGTTTTAGGTGCTATTCACAAATAATTCAAGAAAAATTTGGATAAAATGTCAGACTTCAAAAATTATACGAAGTTAATTGATTGGTTTCGTGGTACACACAGCAACAAAAGCTATCGCCCCTTATGCGAGGGGGTATGCAAAACCTTTTATGGCAAGAAACTTTTTTGGGATAAAACTTATTTAATTTCATCAAGTTTTTGTTTAATCAAAAACGTAATTTAAATATGTTCTATTTAAACTATTTTTGTTAATGTGCTTTATTTAGTTAAAAAGTTAGAATATTAGAATATGAGTGTATAAATAATCATTATGAGAATGGCATACATGAAGGGTTTTGTGTTCCTTATTGAAGCGAGTACAGCATATAGAAGATGTAATCAAATGTATAAAACGGAGCGCTTTTTAACTGCTTTGAGAAATATTTAGCTAAAATACAAAGAGATATTAATTGCAAATGTGAAAATATGTTCGAACATATAACTATCTCGAAATTTTTACAACAAATTTTCAGGATTTGCTTAGTAAATTGGGATGAAATATGAAAGGAATTCAACTTATACCCGTGAGCGAAATGACATGACAGGAAATATTGAATCGATCCAGAAATTATAGAGCCGAGATGCTTGTATCATTTGAAGATGCCCAACAAAGCCCAGATAATTCCAAGTGGGATGTCTCAATGAACCGAGACCTTGTTGGACTTCTTCCTTCTCGCAGAGGCTTGCCTTCTTTAGCTGAGTACGGGAACCATGCCCATGGATCAAAATTACTGGTTTATTGCCAATCAATTTCAAGTGGGACGTTACTTCAGAATTTTAAATTTATGGTTAGCCATCGAAAAATTTAATTGAACCTTAATTGCCCTTTCAAGGCGAAATGTATATTACAGTGAGATGTCTCTTGTTTATCTTACTCGTTACTTGACTATGATTTAAAATGACGTGAATTTTTTTTTGTAACAAATAGTTTAATGGGTTGTTTCAATGCAGTACTAATTTAAATTAAAATCAAACTATATATATTTGAAAAGTGTGCACCCGTATTGATCAAACAGATCGAAAGTAATACGTAAACTGTTTTCTGAAATCTTAGGAATAATTTCAGAGTCTTTATTAATTCGGAAATTTTTCTTTTACAGATTTGCAGGTATTTTAGGTTCAATGGATTACTGCTACTTTTAGCAAGTGTGGGCTTAGTTTGTGGAACTATGCTTGTTTTTATTGGCACGTGGTTCGTTTTAACACATACATTTACATTGGGAATTTTTTCTTTGACCCATTTTGGTGTCCTGCTACTTGGCATTTTATCCACGACTCTATCTTTAATTCAAGTAAGTATTTCGGTCTTGAAGCTTTGTGTTAAATATAAATTAACGAACAATAATATTTTTGAATAGAAGTTACCAATGACTACACAAGTCCAAAATTATCTTTATATACCGTCAGATGATATACCGAGACACACCCAAACTATCCAATCCATATTTTTAGGGAAGAGTGTGAGTAAGCGATAGTATTTTTTAATAGCTCAAGAGAACCAGATGCGGCCATGCTGCGCCAAACAATATAAGACAGTGAGCTAGATGTGTGAAAAAACTGAAAAAAGATTAAAAATTGTTTGACAAGGAGAGCTGAAAATAGAGTATCTCAGAGCTGCATCACCCGTGTTTACCAAAGGTAGTTAACCCCATAGGAAACAGAAAGATCTCTTGGGTGCCTCGGATTCATGATACCCTAACCTTCCTTCAGATAAGCTTCTGAGGTTTTTCCAACCGGAATTAGTCCTCAGATATAATCCCCTGGGTGCTCGGTTATACCCCTAGACACTAGGTATCATTTTACTCGCCTCTTGCGACATGCATCAGCTACAGTAGGACTATCCCTTAACACCCGGTCACTACACGGATGTTTCTGATAAACAAAGGCGTTACGGCCTGTCACGGTGAAGCAAGGGTTTTGCTTCCCCTCAGGCAATTACTTTCTTTGGGTAGGAATAGAACTCTTAACCCAAGGGTATTCTAGAGATATTTCGTGGCCGCGGTAGCCTAGTGGTCATGGTTTCGGATTTGTGGCCGGCGGTTTTCATTCAGTCGCGGGTTCTATCCTTGGCTGCTGAAGACCCGCCGTGTAGCCGGGGCTAATGCACATTTAATCTGTCGGGGCCCAAAGTTCTCCCGTTTGCGTGGTATGGAAGTTAGGAGAGGGGGGTTCCAGCTCAGGTGTCGTTCTCGTCACTTGACCGTGGTCCAAAATTACGAGGTTTTTCGCCAATAGCCTTCGTGTTGCTTCTAGTGCGACGTTAATAAAAAACTAAAACTTAACTAAATCTAGAGATCTTTCTTTTCCGTGGAGCCTGCTGTCGCATACAAACTTGGGGGACATTCCCCTGAATACTCTAACGATACTTCTAGTCAACAAATGTTTATCTTTTTTACTTCTTCAGACTTTTAGATCAGTTCTACCTTGTTTGGCGCAACATGGCCATATCTGGCTCTTACGTCATTAATCTTCACAATCACAAACTCGCCCGTAAAATCTATAGAGGCTCCAAGTATTCCGGTGGAGTTGTGAAGAACTTTGGAGAGGAAGGCACCAGCTCGGATGTCGTTCTCGTCAATCTGTCTGAAATTCAAAATTACTAAGTCTGCCAATAATAGCACCCTCTGGTGATGACATTCTTTAGGTAAGTACGGGCTTCACGATCCCGAGGGACCCTAGTGATCTTTTTCTTTTCCATGGGGTTTACTGTATTTGGCAAACAAGGGTAAAGAGCCACGTTGATACCCTAGAAGTCTTTCTCTATTTTTGACCTTCCTTGTCAACCAATTATCATTTTCCAACGTCTAGATCACAGCTTTACTTTGTTTAGTGCTGCATAGCCACATCTGGCTCTTACGCCATTAAACCACTATCACTTACTCACTCCGTCGCCAATACCCTTCTTTAGAATAGCTTCCAAGTTTGACGTTTATCAGAAATCAATCAACTTGCTGGAGGAGTGGAATTAAATTTCACAAATAGTATCTAACAACATTACCATTATTAAATTAGATCACGATGCGTGTGTAAGTGATGGGTGATCGCATTCTATATAAAAGTCTTAAGTCTTAATATTTTTAGACTTTTTTTTTTTCATCAGAGATCGCCTTGTCATATTGTCATTTTTGCTATGTGCTAATTTTTGTTACATGCAGTGTTCTTCAAATTTTTTCCTTTTATATTTATGTGCCCCTAAGAGGCTTAATTTAAAGTAAGTGAGAATCATGGTTCCTATACGCCAGAGCGATCTTTCTTTCCTATAGAGCTTACTGGCATTGATAAACACAAGAGACATGCCCCCGGGAGACCATAGCGATCCTCCCCTATTTTCAAAATCCTCCTTATAAACTTTTTTCAAACATCTAGACCAGAAGTATTTTGTTTGGTGCAGCATGGCAGCCTCTATCTCTTGTGCGCGTGCCCTTAAAATCCACCTTCACCCACTCGCATGCGTCCCTTGCAAAAATAAGTGTTCAACAGGTTTAATACAGCTGTTTTTCATAGATTGTAATCTTTTCAAATATCGTTTGAAAAAACTTTGAATTATTATGGAGCTATGATATTTCTTTCAGAGGTATGTTCTAGTATCCAATATCTGTTTGCTGGCATTCAACAAATTGTAAATGATATAATAAATTCTTTTCCCAGAACTTTTTCAATTTCATATGGTTATTTCCATCTCTTGCAGATGAACGCAAGTTTTAAAACTGAAGCAAGTTCTCAAACTGTTGCATGCGGAGGTATATACGTTGGAATGTTTATAGTACTCGCCCTTTGCATGGTCGTGATTATCCAGTTCAAGGATTATGACGCGGTATACACATGCATTTACGTATGTTTTGCACTTACCTGTTTGCAGCTGTTTCATGCATCCTATAAGCTCGTAAGTAGAAAATTCTTGTTTATATAGGATTAAGACTTAGTAAATTGGTTTTTAATTCTGAAAATTCTACAGCCTTAAATGTCAAAGGCCTCGGAATTTAACCTAGAGTCAGAGCCCTCAAATTGTAGTTCAGGGAACTTTTTGTTGTTCCTGTACGTTAAATTTCCCTCTTTTGCTAAGAACGAGATTCAACACTCAGAGATAGGGAGTGATCTTTCATCTTTATAAGTAAGGATTAGTTTTATACACGGATGACGTGCTGTCTATCGAGCCTCTTTTTTTTTCTAAACAATATTTACCGTTTTAATCCTTTAAGTGAGTGAGTGAGTGACTGTAGGGTTTAATGGCGCAAGAGCCAAAGTGGGCTATGCTACGCCAAACACTAGTTAAAATCTATTTAAAAAGTAACAGCCTTAAAAACGCAAGAGCCGATTGACAGAAGCGGGCTCACTCCTGCCACCCGTCTAAAGCGAAGCATGGGCCAAAGGGAACGCAAAAGGCATCCCCAGGATCCCACTTTCCTCCTTACGGGACGCCGCACATGGCAAGCATGCGGGTTGGCAAGCCAACAGAAAATGGAAAACAAAACGGATACCAACAAAAAAACTGAATAAAGGGAAAATATGACAAAGTACAGATGAACAAAATATATCTGGTAAATGATATGGAAACATGTAAAAATCTGTGATCTGGACAATAAAGAAAGGAAAATGAAAGAAGAAAAGTTATGACTAGCAGGAGGGTCGAAAATAGAGAAGGATCGCTAGGGTATCCTGGGAGCGCGTCACCCGTGTTTACCAAAGACAGTAAACCCCATGGGAAAGGAAAGTTCACTCAGGTTCCTCAGGTTCGTGAAGCCCGTACTTACCTGAAGTAGGTAAGCCCCTGAGGGCTTTAATCCTTTAAATCAAATACATTTGTAATGGTTCTAATTATAATTTCTTGAAAACGTTCAAGATTCAACAATAAGAATGAATGCTAAAGCCTCTAGATACAAGATAGTGAGATTCTAAAAGCTCTCAAAATCTCAACATTAAGTTAACACTTTCAAAATAATTGCCATAATCTCTTCCTTAATTCCCTTGAAAATATTAGCAACTTCAACATTACAAACCTAGAAATTTATCCAATTATTTAATATTAAAAGACACAGGCAAATTCTCCGATTCCAAGGGCCCTCCTAAAAACAAATTCCTTACTTCTATTTCCTATCCAATATATAGAAAACAGCCAATAGCACTCCAAGGAACTATCGCTCGACAGCCAATAGCAACTCGCCTTTTCATTCCATAAAACAGCTCTCCAAATCTTCACAATGAGCAACACGTTCGATTGTCAGCATCCATCTTCAGCAAAGTACGGGGGGCCGCGGTAGGATGATGGTCATAATTTCGGATTCGTGGCCAGCGGTTTTCGTTCAGTCGCGGGTTCGATCCTTGGCCGCTAAAGACCCGCCATGTAGTCGGAGCTGATACACGTTAAATATGTCGGGGCCCAAAGTCGACCCTTGGTGTGGTGTGGAAGTTAGGAGGGGGGATACCAGCTCGGGTGTCGTCCTTGTTATTTGACCAAGATTCAAAATTACGAGGTCCGTCGCCAATAGCCCTCGTTTTGCTTCTAGTGTGACGTTAATAAAAACTAAACAAATAAAAAAAAAACTGATTCAACTAAAGACGCGCCGTGTAGTGGTGCTGATGCACGTTTAATCCGGTGATGACCACCGGATTTAACGTGCACCGGATTTCCGGTCTACACCACCAGAGTGATGACAGGGTGAAAAAGAATAGTCCTACTGCACCTCTTGCATGTCGCAACAGATGACTAAAATGGATACCTAGTGCCTGGGAGTATAGTCGGGAGCCCTGCCACTGGGGATTATATCAAGGGACCTCGGATACTTGCCTTCTTTAGATAGGTACGGGCATCAAGACTCCAAGGCTGCATCATAGGGGATGCTTTTCTTTCCCATGGAGTTTTCTATTTTTGTTTAACATGGGTGACGCGCCCTTTAGGTATCCTATCGAGCCTTCTCTATTGTTGCTACCGTGTCAAAGGTTTTTTTTTAACCTTTATTCCATTTTTTTTTTCAAATTTCAAGAACACAGTTACTCCTAG
The DNA here is from genome assembly GCA_019974015.1 of Nephila pilipes. NCBI lineage: Eukaryota > Metazoa > Arthropoda > Arachnida > Araneae > Nephilidae > Nephila > Nephila pilipes. Next base: position 217,017 of record BMAW01071329.1, on the reverse strand, counting down.
ATTGGTGCAGCATAACCACATGTAGCTTTTGTGCACCAATAAATTTCACTTTCACTCTCAAGTCCTCACGTGGTGTGGCATGGAGGTTTGAAGTGAAAGGTGTCGGCTCACACATGTCATCCTCATCACTTGACTGAGGCTCAAAATTACAATGTCCGTTTCCAATAACCATCGTGTTGCTTCTCATTGCGAGCTTCATAAACAATCACAATTAAGTAAATATGGGATTTAGACCCTTAGGTTCACCCGGGTATTCTCTTGCATGGGGTTTGTTTTTCTTAACGTCGCGGTAGCCTAGTGGTCATGGATTCGTGGCCGGCGGTTTCTCGTTCAGTCGCGGGTAAGAGCCATGGTCACCAAAGACCTGCCATCTAGCCGGGGCTGATACATTTAAATCTGTCGGGGCCCAAAGTCCACCCGTTGGTGTGGTGTGGAAGTTAGGAAAGGGGATGCCAGCTCAGGTGTCGTCCTTGTTACTTGACCGAGGTTCAAAATTATGAGGTCCGCCGCCAATAGACTTCACGTTGCTTCTGATTGATGAAGATCGCACATGCAGGTTTGTATTTTAAATATAATATGGCTCTCGTCAGTAAAATCAACCTTGTGGCTATTGATACATTTTAACTATTATTCAGTATTTATACAAGACACAGATATACTAGTATATATGGATTAAAAACATTTCCCCCCTTTTGAGTAATTTTATTGAAGTGAAAAATTGTATAATAGTGAATACTGAACGTTTTAGCATTTTTCAAATTGATGCATTTTCTTTCAGGTAAATTCGGAATATCCTGTTTATAGAGACGATAACTTTTGTGTCGGAATTGTATAAAAGCTAGAGAATTTTCACGCACTGTTACAAGAAAAGATTACCCAGTCTAATAGGAAGAGAACATTTTCGATAGCGATTCAGCAAAAAAGTTCTCGCAATACAAACCCATCTTGACCTCCAGAAACAAAACCCACGCAGTGCTTTGAAAACAAGAATCATCGGTTCAGAATAAATTGGTTTCTGTAGCTGTGGAACGACATAAATTCATTTTATTGACAATCGATGCATAATATTTAAGTTTTAAGCGAACCTTTTATCATACATAAAACATTTTACTTGAAGACATTAAGTTTAAAATTTCGTTGGCCAAAAAAGGTTAGAATATTAAATTAATTGGACATGTAACTTCGGTAGTCGAATCGGTTGTTTTTATAAAATCGGTATCTTATTTTTAAAACTTAATGTTAGATTTAAAATATGACAGTTGAATCTTTTTTACAATCTTTTTAAATGTCCTTTTAAACTGTTCTTGATACCATGTTACTTAATAAAATCCTTTTATTCCTCGATGTTTATTTATTTTCAAGTGTTAGTAACATGCAACTAAACTTGACGCAAACAAAATTTGTTACCTTGTTACTTGTTACCTTTAACTATTTCCTTGTATTAGATTCAGACTCCGTTTTCTTCAAAATGGATTCGAAAACTTTTTCATTCACAGTATTTCTTTCTAACAAATGATTCGGTAAATAGAAGTAGATTGATGAATCGAGAGTGATAAAATAATTTTGAATTTAAAACATTTTTAAGTTTATTGTTGAAATAGACCAGATATTCGATAGAATCTAATTAAGAGCAGGTAGTCTTTACGAGTATTTTTTTCGAAAGACCTAGTTCTTTATCAGGCAGACTTATTAACAAATTAGTCTTGGGGGGGGGGAAGATCATGTACAGTAATTTATTTTAATAAACTCTACAGTCTTATGCTTCAAAATAGAACTTTAGCTTTCTTTAAGGGTTGGTGCAATAATCATTGACTGAAAAGAAACGGTACAATTGGTCATATAATTCTTAATGATTTAATATTCAATTCTGGGGAGCAGCGTTTCTTACGGTGCATTCATTAATTACAGGATCTTTCTGGAGCAAGTGAACAAGAAATTCAATCTTCCTGCTTGCGTAAGATAATCGGTTCTAGAAATAATTAATATCCCAGTAGACGCTATGGCCTGGGAAGCATAGTCATCATGGTCGCAAATGCATTACCAGCATTTCCGTCGAATCGTGGATTTGAACCCAGGTGCCACTAAACACCGACCGCTTAACCGGAGCTGATGCACTTTAAATCTGTCGCGGCTCAATGTCCCCCCTTTGGTGCGTTGTGGAAGTTTTGAGAGGGATGTGCCAGCTCAGGTGTCCTCCTCGTCACTGGACCTAGGTTCAAAATTATGAAGACCGTCGCCAATGGCCATAGTGTTACTTCTCAGTGTGACGTTAATAATCGAACTAAATCTTATTCACCAACAAAAGAAAGGAAGATAGGGATTTTGTTACGACAGTAAGGGTCGCAGTAGCCTAGTGGTCAAGGTCGTGGACTAGCGGCCGGCGGTTTTCGTTCAGTCGCGGGTTCGATCCTTGGCCGCCAAAGACCCGCCGTGTAGCCGGGGCTATTGCACGTTAAATCTGTTCGGGGCCCAAAGTCCTCCCGTTGGTGTGGTGTGGATGTTAGGAGAGGGGGGTGCCAGCTCAGGTTCCTTCTTCGCCACTTGACCGTGGTTCAAAATTACGAGGTCCGTCGCCAATAGCCCTCGTGTTGCTTCTAGTGCGACGTTAATAAAAACTAAACTAAACTAAACCAAAAGGGTGAATCTTATTGAAGAATTCAACCTATATGGCTTCAGTGCCAACAACGATAGTTTTTAAATTTCCTCCTTGGAAGGTTTATTTATCATAACCATTTTGCTCCATACAGCAAATGCACCACTCCAATCGTTTTCCAGGGCTTGCTGGCATTTCATCGCAGTCAGTAAGCGGATTTCATTCCATTTACACAGACAGATCGAAAGAAATTAGATACGTCGGCTGTGCTATCATTTCTAATGATATCAGGCAATTTTTTTAAAATTTTAAAATTAATTGAAAAAAAAGCACGCATCTGGAAGACTAAACTATGAAGAGTCACAATATCTTCATACACATACAAAACTATTGATCCAGAAGCAATAATATGACTGGTTTTACATGTGGAAACAATTCATATGGAAGAGTTTTTAGTTTAGTTTAGTTTTTATTAACGTCGCACTAGAAGCAACACGAGGGCTATTGGCGACGGACCTCGTAATTTTGAACCACGGTCAAGTGACGAGGACGACACCTGAGCTGGCACCCCCCTCTCCTAACATCCACACCACACCAACGGGAGGACTTTGGGCCCCGAACAGATTTAACGTGCAATAGCCCCGGCTTCACGGCGGGTCTTTGGTGGCCAAGGATCGAACCCGCGACTCAACGAAAACCGCCGGCCGCTAGTCCACGACCTTGACCACTAGGCTACCGCGGCCCTCATATGGAAGAGTGGCACGTAAAAAGCCATTTATAAATAAGCGCAACAGATATAAAAGATTGAAGTTCGCATAAATATAGACTTTTTCAATTTCGAAAAAGGTTTTATTTGCTGATGAAAGCAAATTTATTTCGCTTGGATGGTCAATGTTATGTATGGCACAAACCAAATCAAGAGCTTCAAGAGCAAAATTTAAAAGCTATTGTAAAGCATGATGGTGGCTCTATCATGGTTTGGGGCTTCATATCTGCCAGTGGTCCAGGAAAACTTCACATAATTGACGGCATAATGAACCGACAAAGTATTTAACCATTATGAAACAAAGCTTGCTACAAAGCACCAAGCAATTGGAGGGTTTTTTTTATTATCAAGACAATGATCCAAAACATACAGCAAATACTGTGCGCTTATGGCTTTTGTATTAATGCCCGCACGTGTTGGAAACACGTCCACAATCACCTGACCTAAATGCGATTGAAAATTTATGGTCATGTTTGGAAAATAAATTTAAAACAAACGCAATATAAAGACAAAAATGGACTTAAAAATGCTCTCTAACTTGAGTGGTCTAAAATGGATCCAAATTTTTGTAAAAAATTTGTAGAGTCAGTGTCTAAAAGACTGAGAGCCGTAATAAAATATAGAGGACTGTCGACAAAGTATTGAGTGCTTTTATATTTATTATATTTCTTTTGAACTCTGAGTGTTCGAGTTTTTTTTTGAATTTTTGTGTACATTTTTCGTATTTACAGTGGCTCAAACAATTGAGGATACACCTTACTTTCACTTGATAAATCCAACTTTTAATGAAAATAACACATTAACTAGAATAGAAGACGTATTTTTACTTTTACACGTAATAAAAGGGTTAATTTACAGTAAAAATAACGAAAATCAACAAAAAATAAAATAAAATAAAATAAAAAATACAACAGTAAATAAAATAAAATTTTAAAAAAATAATAAATAAATGAATAATAATAAAATAAAAAAGAAAATATAATAAAAAATAAAATACAATTAAAAATAATGTTAATAATAGTAAAACAAAAAATAAATAAATAATAAATAAACAAATAATAATTCGAGATAAAAATCAACGTTTTTAAAAACAACGTTTGTATATGGTGGCAAAGTTTATTAAAAAAAATTGAAATATTTCTTAAAACTGGTCGCAAATATCTAAATATTGCATTGTTAGGCAATTAAGAACGGTTCCCGAAATTTGAGAGCTCTAGCTTGATGGGAAGTTGGTTAAACTAACGATCGAACATATGACGACACACACACCAAGTGAAATACATTATAAATTTAACTTTAAAATTTACTTAAAAAGAGACATTTGTGAGCTTGTTAAAAAATTCATAATACTCATAAAATCAAAACATGCATTTGAAAGTTTGTAAGTCATTCTATTAAAAAAATGGTAACCAGAATTCAGAAAAAATTATTGTGATAAGACACGGCGTCAAATATTGGAATCTTTCTTTCTTGCGAATGATTACTGACTGAAAGTCAGCAACCCTTACTATCTCCCCTTTGTGAGTAGAAAAGTGTTACGATACCCCATGTGGCGTATGTGGAAATCCCGGTGTTCCCAGAGGGGGAAAGAAATTTTTTCTTCAACCCTAAAAGCGCTGAGGAGAAAGAATATTTTGACTTATTAAAATTATTGAAATGTTAGTTAAAACTTGTCACAAATGTCTAAATATTGCATTGTTGGCGAATAAGAACGATTCCCAAAATTTCAAAGCTTGATGGGAACTTGGTTATATTAACGATCGAAAATTTGATGACACACACACACCAAGTGAAATTCAGAAAAACGTTGTAAAAATAGCAATAAAACAACGAGGATAGAATTTTAATAATAATAAAAAAAAGCTAAACAGAGGGTATAACTTATGATTTCTCTGTCGCGTAATCTTTTGGAAGTGGAGACTCATTAACCTGATTCAATAGTTGTTGTACAAACGTTTGCAAAGAATAAGCTTGCTATTGGGGGGGGGGGGGAAGACCTTTTAGTCTATTTTTAAGATGTATTATTTTACTCTGAACACATGTTAAGAATACATCTGAAAACATGTGAAGTAGAGTGCATGTGGTTGAAGATTAAATAAAACATCGTTATAAATAGTATGTGGAAATATGTTCATACTGATTTGAAATAACAACATAATTTAATTTAAAATTATACTTCGTTATTTTTATTACTAATAGTAAGCGGATTTACGCATTTATTACCAATAAAAGAATAGTTTAAAACTGATTAATACTTCCCTGTACTATGTTCCTTTAACGTGTTTAAATTGCTTATATTAAATAGAAAAATGGGTATCCATTAATAAAATAACGTTAACTTTTGTTCAACATACCCATTCGACGTACAGTGGCTCAAACAATTGAGGATACACCTTACTTTCACTTGATAAATCCAACTTTTAATGAAAATAACACATTAACTAGAATAGAAGACATATTTTTACTTTTACACGTAATAAAAGGGTTAATTTACAGTAAAAATAACGAAAATCAACAAAAAAATATCTAAAATTAAAAGTTTCACAAATATTTGAAGTAAACATAGGCAGATTTTTACCTCAAAATATTAAGGATACACCAATGAAATTTTTTCGATATATTACATGCATAGACAGTATCAGTATTTTGTTGCATGTCCTTTGGCTTTTATAATGTCCTCCAAACGTCTTGGTACCGATTCGACCAATTTTTTAGTGGTATCTGGAGATATTTTATCCCATTCTTCTTGTAACACTTGCTTTAAATGGGCTTTGTTTCTAATCTGGTGTTTTGGGCCCGCTGTTTCTAGTGTGGCCCACAAATTTTCTACGACATTGATGTCAGGGGACTGTGGCGGTGTGTGCAATTGGTGTTTACAATGAAAAAGACACCACATTTTGACATTACGTGCCGTGTGTTTGGGGTCGTTGTCGTGCTGAAATATAAAATTTCCATCTAAACCCAATTTTTGTGCACTTTCTTTAAGATTGTTGCGGAGTATGTCTATATAAAGCTTATGATCCATTATACCATCTATAAAAACTAAATTTCCTACCCCATTTGCAGCCATACAACCCCAAACCATGACTGAGCCACCACCATGTTTAACTGTAGGACGTAAATTTTTTGGATCCAAAGCGGTGTTCGGCTTTCTCCAAACGGTGTGACGACCATCGCTTCCAAAAATGTTGAATTTACTTTCATCACTAAATATAACTTTCTTCCAAAAGTTTTCTGTCTTCAACTGATGAGTTTTTGCAAACTCCAAACGCTTTTTCTGATTTTGTAAGCTTATGAAAGGTTTCTTTCTAGCTACTCGACTGCTATATCCAGCATGTCTAATCACATTTCTCACAGTTTCAGCACTTACACTTCTGCAGATTATTCGAGAAGTTTTTGCAGCTAGTTTGACTGCACTCAGTTTAGGATTAATCTTGATATCTTTTAAAATTTTCCTTTTAGCTACATCACTCAGAATACTTTTCCTTCCTCTTCCACTCTTATTTTGAATTAATCCATCGCGTTTAAATTTCCCAATGATTTTCTGGACACATGAGTGACTTCTACCGACAATTTCAGCTATTTCACGATAAGATTTTCCCTTCTTAAATAACCTTAATATAAATTTTCTTACATCAATACTAGTCTCTTTCCGAGGAGCCATTTTCCATTTAAAATTACAGCTTTATATTCTCATAACCAACTTCAAAAGACAGAAATAACAGTTGAAAAAGTTTAGGATAAAATTTCTCAAACTTAGATTATTAGTAGCAAGCAAAAAGAAATCAAGTGATAGTTAAACAAAAATTTCATTTGTGTATCCTCAATTTTTTGAGGTAAAAATCTGCTTATGTTTATTTGAAATGCCTCTAAAAAGTTTTATTTTAGAATTTTGTCGTTGATTTTTCTTTATTTTTACTGTTAATTAAACCTTTTGTTATGTCTAAGAATAAAAATTCGTTTGCACTTCTGGTTAAGGTGTTATTTTGATTGAAAGTTGGATTTATCAAGTAAATGTAAGGTGTATCCTCAATTGTTTGTGCCACTGTATATTTACAACAATTGCAACAGGCAAGGCCACGTGCCATGAAATTCTTTTTTGAATTTTTGTGTACATTTTTCGTATTTATATATTTTCGATGAATGAAAATACTTTTGCAATTCATTTTATCGTGCTAATTGTAGATAAAACTTATCGTAATTTTTCACTGTATTTTGTTTTATGGTACTATGTTTTTAAAGCATCATAATTCAGGCTGAACTGTGAGAAAGCTAGTGTCCGACTTCTTTATTGAGACGCTGTATATAGCCATGTAGGGAGTTTAGAAAATGAATACGTGAATTCTGCTGTACGATTGGCCACGATGATTTTTCTCTATAGCAATTTTCTGCATCAATATATTCCAAGTTTGGAAAGTTTAGTTTTCATTAACGTCGCACTGGAAGCAACATGAGGACTATTGGCGACGGACCTCGTAATTTTGAGCCACGGTCAAGTAACGAGGACGGCACCTGGAGCTGACACCCCCCTCTCCTAACCCAAATTTGCAAAGAGTTTTTTGACATTAAACGACAGTCCTACATTCAAAGGTCTACCCCGCTTCGAGCAGTTCTCGTTCGATGTTGTATATTTAATTCTTCAAAGAATAGTTTAAAACACCTTAATAGGAACCCTATAAAAACCTTTTTATGAAGTGTCCATTAATATCGTGAATAAGTTAAAAATGCCCTATACATTAGAGTTCGTTATTACATTTTTTACAGTGATATTACAATATTTTACAACAGTGTGCAGTATTTTATTTTTACAGTATTTTACTTCTTTGTGTGCACACTGCTGTCTTTAATAATATGTAGATCCGATTAAAAACCCTCAAAAAATATTACGATTACTTTTATTCTCAAAATTCACAGTTTCTCGAAAATATTTTGGTTTTTTTTATATAAGTGTTAGTGTATTATTTTATCTCTTTGGCCTCTGCTTTGCTGAAAGTAGGGTTTTCTTCAAGGTCCTCTCTCACGAAACTTGATTTTCCTTAAGATATTTCTGACATCTTCCAAGCCAACAGATTTCCCAAACGAGTCGATTTCAATGCTCCAGTTCTAGGATTGCTTCCAACTTATTTCACGATTCATCTCTCTTCATGTTCCCAAAAATTCCTTTGAAACTTCGGTCGTGGCTTCTTGTCAACACATATTCATTTTCTTGAACTTTGGATAGTATTTAAGTAGCCGCGGTAACCTAGTAATCATGGCTTCGGATTCGTGGCCTGCGGTTTTCGTTCAGTCACGGGTTCGTGCCTTGATGCAAGCAAAGACCTGCCGTGTAACCGAGCTGATGTACGTTAAGTGTGTTGGGGCCCAAAGTCCTCCCTTTGGTGTGGTGTGGAAGTTAGGAGAGAGGGGTGTCAGCTCAGGTGTCGTCCTCGTCACTTGACCGTGGTTCAAAATTACGAGGTCCGTCGCCAATTGCAATAGCGTTGTTTCTTGTGTGAAATTAATAAAACCTAAACTAAACTGGTTAGTATTTAACAAGGCTCTCTTACTGAGGTTCAGAGACTTCCCTCAAATTATTTTCTAGCGATTCTTTAACAAATTTGCTCATGAACACAAATTTGTTCGCCATTTGCTACACATCAAATTTTATGTCGATAGCGTACGTTTAAAATTATAACTAAAACATAGTGAGTTCTGTCAAGAATAGTGAGTGAATGTAAAGAAAATGTAATTGTAAAGAGAATGTAAAGATTGAAGGTAATGACCAAAATTGGTTGACAAGGAGGGTCGAAAATAGAGAAGGATCGCTAGGGTATCCCGGAAGTGCGTCCCCCGTGTTTACGAAAGACAGTTAAACCCATGGGAAAGAAAAAGATCACTAGGGTGCCTCGGGGTCATGATACCCGGACTTTCCAAACGAAAACTAGTCGTTGAGGTCCTCTGATATAATCCCCAGGGGCAGATTGCTCCCAGAGGTTATTCCTCACTGATTATTATTTTAACCTTGTGGTGAATGGGTGTGAAAGAACTGTCCCACTGTAGCTCATGCATGTCGTAAGAGACGACTAAAATGAGTACCCAGCATCCGTGGGTATAGCCGGGCACCCTGTCCCTGAGGAGTATATCAGGGACCTCAGGGACTTTTCTTCTACGGGTAAGTACGGGCATCATGACCTCGAGGTACCCAAATGAACTTTTTCTTTCACAGAGGGTTTACTGTCTTTGGTAAACACGGGTGACGCACTCCCGGGATACCCTAGCGATCCTTCTCTATTTCCGACAACATGAGCACATTGAGGCTCAACAGATTTAATGTGAATCAGCTCCGTTACTTGTCGAGTGTTTTAGTGGCGTCGGGACTCGAACCCATGACTTAAGGAAAGTCACACTGACCATGACAACTCGGTTACCATAGCCGTTAGACGTTATTAAAGCAACGTAGATTCCATTGAGATGTTTATGCAATTACATATAGATGTTTGTGTAGTAAAATAAAAAAAATTTTAAAATGGGGATGATATTACACACACACACATTATATATATATATATATATATATATATATATATATATATATATTGGCTTATGAACTCCTATATGACTTACTGGCTTCGAATACTCATTTCATGAATTATGGGAGCTACTGCAGGTTATATTCCATTGGGCTAATCAGGCTTTCTTTTCTCCTCCTCTCTCTTGATCCAACTTCCTTACTTCTCTTTAGTTATGAGAAATTGTGTACAAGCTAGGAGAATGAAATATACCCTTTTCGTCATTTGTCCTTGTTTCAAAGTTATAAGGACCTTCGTTATAGGGCATGAACCGTTCGTTAAAAATTTACTAAATATACAAGATTTATTGTCTCTAATGTTGTTGTAGCGTGTGTTAACCGAGTGGTCAGGAGTTGTTTTCGTCGATTCGTGGGTACAAGCCCTGAAGCCATTAAAGACCTGCTGTATGGCGGAGCTGATGGACGTTAAATCTGTTGAGGTCCCAAGTCCTCCCTTTGGTGTGGTGTGAACGTTTGAACTGGGAGGTGCCAGTTCGGGTGTCGTCCTCGTCACTTGACCAAGGTTCAAAATTACGAGGTAGGTCGTCACAATTCCTCGTATTGCTTCTAAGTGCGACGTTAACAAATAATCAAATCGAAATCAAATGTTGTTTCCAGTTCCTCTGATGTTACTGAAGTTCAAATCAGACCGATAAGATCTTGGAAACATGGACAATTGGACTACTTTTGTGGTCCGAAAACATGGAGCACCGTAGAAGTCTGCTGTCTGCCATGTAATTTTGAAAAACATTTGGGTGACGAGGACTTTACTTGAGTTGGCACCCTGCAAATACAAAGCCATTTTGAAGACTTTAAGCTCTTACAGATTTAAGTCACCAATAGCCCTTGTGTTTAGCTTCTAGCGCGACGTCAATAAAACTAAACCAAACCCACAGATTTAGCCTCAACACGAAGGAACTTGCCTGAAAATCAGGACTCAAACGCGAAGACTAATTTTTACTGATAGTTTAATTTACAATATTAAAGTTAGTCTGAAGCCAAGCCAATCAGGACTAAATCCGTAACCAATACTTATATTTTAAAGAGAATAAATCTTTTTTATTTTGCTGGAGTTGCACTTACATGTATCACAAGATACTTCTCAGAAGACTCCTACAAAAATTAAAATGTTCTACACATGGAATTTTCGTCAGATTATAAGAGTAAGTGATTTCTAATGAATAATATTTTATTAATTATGTAAAATCAAGATTACTTTTATTTCCTCCTTGTGATGTGTTTACATGTACTTTAAGCTAAACATTTGGCTTTGTCAAAATTTTGGATCTATACAGTCAATACGTATGATTAAAAAACGTACGATATGATTTTGAGAAAAATATTTAAAGGTATGGTTGGAATGTACTTTAGAGTAACTTCCCGTTGGCGACAAAAGTTGTTTACACTTTTTTGGCGATATTTTTACAATTCTGGTTACCATGCTTTCTCTCCTCTGCGGTGGCTTTAGCCGTGGCAACCTTACGAATATGGCATATGATACATGATTTTCAGTAAGAAGTTTTTTTTTTTATATTTATACCTTTCTCTGATCATTTTTTTTTCACTTTTGTTGCAATCGCCGGGGCTATCTATTCGAATTTGCCACACAAATACGGATGCCGGATCACCTGATGTTTTTTTTTTCGTTATACAATCCTCGGAACCTATTTTTTTCACTATTTATACTTTTCGAATTTGCCACACGAATAAGGATGCCAGATCACCTGATGTTTTTTTCGTTATACAATCCTCAGACCTATTTTTTCACTATTTATACTTTTCTTGCCACACAGTATATGCGGATCACCTGATTTTATTTTTCGCCTTATACAATCCTCGAATTTCTTTTCACTATTTGATACTTTTCAGATTTGCCACGATCGGTAGCCCAGGATCTACCCTGATGTTTTCGTTATACAATCCTCCAGGAACCTATTTTTTTTCCTATTCTATTACTTTTCAGATTTGCCACACGAATTCCCGGATGCAGGATCACCTGATGTTTTTTTCGTTATACAATCCTCGGATACTATTTTTCCCTTTCTTATGCTTTTCGATTGCCCACGAATAGGATGCCGGATCACCTGATTTTTGTTATCGATCTCATCCTATTTCCACTATCCGTTTGCCCCAGAAGTAACGTCCCTGATTTTTTCGATCATCGAACCTTTTTTCACTATAACTTTTCAATTTGCCACTGTAATACGCATGCGGATCACCTGATGTTTTTTTTTTTCGTTATACAATCCTCGGATCCTATTTTTTTCACTATTTATGCTTTCGCCGGGCTTATTTCGAATTTACCACATTCATCGGAATTAGACTCTTCCATCTTTTTTTTCCCCCTTCTGTCTGGATAACTTTTTTACAAAATTCATTACACCTGCGCAATCTGACAGTCAAGCAGCTGTTGCATATGTTTTTCTTAAACCTTAACCAATCACGGGTTAATCGTTTGGTCTTTTGCATTGTTTACTGACGACTTCTCATAGTTTCTAGAATTTTCCTTGTCCGTTAGTACGGTGTACAGTTCAGTTGTTTATTAATTTTGCTGTGTTTTCGTGCTTTTGCGTTTTACGTTCTTAAACGTTTTTTTTTTATTCAAATTCTCCTGCTTGGTTGATATTGTGTTTCTGCGTTTTTTTACCTTACCGTCAATCATTTACTCCACGTTTATTCTCCCAATCCCAGTTCCTTTGTCGAGGGAGAATTTCATTCTTACATGAATTAATACATGTGGAGACGGAGACACGATCATTCTATTCAGGATGAAACCTACAAGGAGTTTTTGAAAACCGTTATTACTGTGTACCCGCCGGAAAATCGAGACGCCACTGAAACTTAGGTAAGTCAAAAAATCCCTACTTTTCAGCTTCGCAGAGTTCAGGCTCCGCCATAAAAATCGCCAAATTTGGCGATTTTTCAAATCTCGCCAAGAAGTTACTCTAAACTACATTTTCACCAAAGGTATTTTAAAACTCCGAAAAAGCGTGTTTGTCAACATTCTAAACACTGAAGAATTATTCTTTTGTTACCAATTCTGAAGTACTGACAAATGTGCAGTAATTTGTGAATTGGAAAGGCAATTAAATTTATAAAAGTAATATTCCATAATTTATACCTGAAAATCTTTTTATTCTGAGAACATTTTATAAATAAAAATAGTATACGTAATCAAAAAAATTTTTGTTATAAAGTCTATTTTTCTATAGAAAACGAGACTATTTGAAAAAGCTGAAATCATTAAGCTGAGAGTAAATTTGAGCAAAAGGTGAGCTTTTTTTTTGTATTGCAACAATTACATCTTGCATTCGTTAAAACAGTACATATGTTATATTAGGCGTGTTTTTTTAAGTAAATACAGTTTATAAATATGACAGCTGCAGCGTTACTGTCAGACGCCAGAATGGTAGCTTTTGTACGTATTTACGATTGTTTGAGCTCATTTAAAATACCTCACACAATTGAAAATGCCACAGACTTTGAATGCTATGATTCATTTTCTGCATGCAAAAGGCGTGAAAGCTACCAAAATTCATTCGTAAGTTAATGAGATGTATAAGGAACACTATGAGGGACAGAATGATACGAAACTGGGTGTGAACATTAAAGATAGATGTACTAAAGTTCATGATGAGGTACTTAGTGGACGACCACTTCATTACTGAAGACTCTGAACTAAAAGTTGGATGTGAAAGTTCGAGAAAACCGACGCTTTACCAATTCAGATTTATCCAGTGGGTTTCTTTAAGTTTCAAAGAATATCCTTTACAAAATTGTGGCAGAGTGCTTTAACTTTCCAAGTGTGGTTGGTACAAGGATAAAAGTTATGAGGTTTTAAGCCCAATTGTCACTGATGACAAAATATTGGATGGGTCATGTGACACCAGAATCAAAACAGCGATTCATGGAATGGAGGCATTCAATATTACATGAAGAATGAAGCTCAAACAAACAATTTCAAGACGCAAAATCGTGTGCACTGAGTTTTGGGATAGCCAGGGGGTGTTGCTTGTAGATTTGTAACATAGTAAATTCCGAAATATATTGTGAGACTTTAACTAAACTGCGGAACGGATTTACTAATGTTAGGAAGAAAGGGTTGATTGATTAAACTATGAGGTATTGAAGCAGCAAAAACACTTATGAAAATACTCTCTTCTGGCATAACTTTCAGCAATATACTATAACAAATGATTGCCCGAGGGTTAGACAATCGGAAGTTTAAAATTCGATTTCGCCGAAGTCTTACCTGGAAAATAATAGGGTCTATTGTACATTAATTTTGATTAGGTAGGGTCTCAGGGGCCGACTTTCTTTAAGTACAGGATTTACCACCTCGAGATACCCGAGTCCTCATCCCTTTTTCCTGTCTTTGGCCTCTGGGCTCTGGGGCTTATATTCTTCAAGTATCACTCATCAGAGATACCCTATTAGTCTTTCCCCCTTTCCATGAGGTTTATTGTTTTTGGTAATGACGGGTGATGCGCCCCCTGGATATTCTAGAGATTCTTCTCTTTTTTTTTTTTCGATCCTTCTTCTCGTCAACAAATTCTTACTCTTTACCCATTTTTTCAAGCGTCTAGATCAAAGTTTTACCTTGTTTGGCGCAGCATAGCCACATTTGGCTGTTGCACCATTAAACTTTCCCTTCACTCACTCTCGTATTGCCTTAGTGTGACGTTCGTTCAAAATTTAAATTTGTTGCTATGTAACACATCAATCAATAACTCCCAAGACTAACCCAGAAATGGCACTCGTAGTAAACCAGTAACCAGGCCTTTCTAGAGTACTAACCTTTGCTTGAAACGTGTCAAAATTTTAAGTCGATCGGACCAGAAACAGCTGAGTTATCGAGGTTGGAGTAAAGTCGTTTTGTAGTTTGTTTAAAAAATGGAAAAAACCGAGTTTCGTGTTCTGATAAAACATTGTTTTTTAATGGGTAAAAACACCGTGCAAGCGAAACAATGGATTGAAAAATGTTACCCGGACTCTTGTCCATCAAAAGCAACGATTTGTCGGTGGTTTGCCGAGTTTAAACGTGGTCGTACCGACACAAATGACGCGGAACGCTCGGGTAGACCTGTGGAAGCCGTTACACCGGAAAATGTGAGTGAAGTGACAAAAATTATAATGAAAGATCGTAAAGTGAAGCTCCGTGAGATTGCTGAGATGACACAGATATCATATGGAAGTGTATTTACTATCCTTCATGAAAAAATTGAGCATGAAAAAGGTTTTTTCCAAGTGGGTGCCGCGATTGCTTTCGATGGAACAAAAACAGCAACGAGTCGATGATTCAGAAAGCTGTTTATCGCTATTTACTCGCAACAAAAAAGATTTCTTGCGTCGTTACGTGACCATGGACGAAACATGGATACATTACTACACTCCAGAGTCGAAGCGGCAGTGGCGCACAGCTGGCGAAAGCCGTCCGAAAACGCAGCAGTCAGCTGGCAAAGTCATGGCGTCAGTTTTTTGGGATACGCATGGCGTGATTTTCATTGACTACCTCGAAAAAGGTAAATCGATCAACAGTGATTATTATATTGACTTGCTGGTGCGTTTGAAGGAGGAAATCGCAAAAAAAAAAACAACAACCGCACAGTCTCGGGACTTATTGATCCATGTGTTATCGGTAAATCCGACCAAAACTTATTGTTCTCTAGAGGCAAGGGTAATGAGACAATAGATGGTGCAGTTAAATCTCCTACCAGTGCAATATCTCCCGCCACTCCATATTGTGACGGGACTAATATACATTGTATCGGCAATTTATGACCAGAGGCAGGATAAATGGATTCTGGAAATAAACTGAATCATGTGTAACTCATCATTTCTCATTGCATTCATTATCATTGCGATCAATGGACGTGATTTTAACGCTCGCAAATAAGGCATAGAAGACGTGCAATTCAATATCCCTATTTGAGGGGAAGAAATCCCAGTTTGTAGTCACTGTGTTGGTCCTCTTACTGTAAGATAAATTTTAATTAAATTCTCTTCTTTTAGCTCCATTCTATTTCAACATTTAAATCTTGTATACTATTTTTGACTTGATTGGGGAAAATCCCCAACCAAACATATTTAATTTCTTATTTGACACTGGTTTTGCCCCATTCTTATAATTTATTAATCTAAATTTTATTCTTTATCCGGAGTTTGAATTTTAAGTTTTAACTTTTATAATAAGAAATTGCCGAAAATGTAATTGACAGTATAAAAACTTTTATCCAACCAACCTCTTGATTGGGGGTGTGTAAGTTTGAAAAGTTTGAGGTACCACATTACTTGATTAGAGCTCAAAATGAAGTCCTCAGTAACAAATAGCCAAGAAACTTGTTCTAGTTCATTGTTAATTTAAGTTCGATCAAAATAATATGTGCTTGAAAAATGTCTATAGAAATTTGACAGTTTTTTCCTTCCTTAATATAATTGATCGGTAAAACGTTTGCAAAAACTTTGTGAAATTTTAAAATTACAATATCTTCATTAACTCTGAAATGATTTTTCTTTTTACAGGTTTGCTGGTCTATTGGCTTAGAAGAAGTTCTGAGACTTGTTTCGAGTTTTGGCGTAGTATTTGGCACAATACTGATGCTATATGGTATTTGGGGTATTACTGAGAATGCTTTTACTTTGGGATTTTTTTCTTTACCTTATTTTTGTATCCTGGCAGTCGGTATTTTAATCCAGTTTATATCATTAATTCAAGTAAGTGCTCCGTTTTTAGAACGTTGTTTTTCTGTTTGATGCAAATTAATGAGCAAGAATGTTTTGAGTAGATGTTACAAGTTATAATACAGTATTTTCATAAGCAAATACTAGTGTAGATAATGACCAAACTATGAATATGGTTATTTTCTTTGAAAGTGTACAAGATACGATTAGTTTTTTTGACATTCATATAATTCTAAAAAAATTTCAAATTTCCGGCTGCTCGATAAATAATAGCTTTTATTTATAAAATTACGAATTTAAAGAGGATAGTTTATAAAAAGCAATTTTAATTTCTTATTAACTGCTATATCCTAAATTTGTATTATGATCAACATAACGGTATGAGAATTTTTAAGATAGGGAAATTTCAGGGACTTATTTTCTGAAGATAAGTATGGGAATCATGGTCTAAAAGTACGCTAGGGATATTTTTTCTCATGGGGTTTGTCTTTGATAAACTTGGGAGACGCACTCCCGGGATACCCTAGCGATCTTTCTCTATTTACGACCCTCCTTTTCAATCCATTTTTAACTTTCCCTTCCTTTTCTAAGAAACAAATTTCGCAAATGCTTAGCGCAACAAAGTCAGATTGGGTTTTTGTGCCATTAACCCTTCCCCTTCACTCAATCACTATTCAAGAAAGGAAAGGAAAGGACAATATATGTTAAATTTTTAGTATGTTTCTTTTCTTACGGTTTTGAAATTTGATCATTTATACATTGGTTTGTGTCGCGTCTTTCGAAAGTTTTTTTTTAACTATACAACTTTGTTTTGCAAGTAAAATGTTGTCTTCTCGTCATCTATGATAAAATGAGTCTTTAAAAGGTTTTAAAACGGCTGATTTTCATAAATCAATATTTTCAAAATGTATATATTTTGAATTAAGTCATAAATTGCGATTCTTGTTTTACAGTGTACCAAAGTCAACACTTGATCTGTTTTCATGAACTATAATTCTAAATGACTTGTTAAACTCTTTTCCTTAAGCAGTTTGTATTTACGTATCTTTACTTGCATCTCTTGCAGATATACTCGACTTTTGAAACTGAAGCAAGAAATCAGACTACCGCATATTGCGGTATGATATATTCGGTAATGTGTTCAATTTCTGCACTTTGTATGTGCGCGCGTCTCCATTACTCAGATGTTGGCAAGTTATACCCATTACTGTTTATATGTTTATCCCTTTTTTGTTGCTACCCGTTTTACTCTTTCTTCGGGATGGTAAGTATAGTATTTATCTTTGTATAAAATTCTTTGAATAACTCAATAAGAATTTACATTCAGAAAATCTTGGACCCCCCCTCCCCCAGTTTAGTTTAAATTAACGTCGCACTAGCAGCAACACGAAGGCTATTGGCGATGAACCTCGTAATTTGTTTATCCTGTGAATCGCCATACTTTTGTCTGTACCATTATTCATGGATCGCAGAAGACAAAAATTAAAAATGTATACAATACTTCTTGGAAAACATAATTACTGTAATTTTTATGTACATTCCGAGACCTAGGTCCAAAATTACCAGATCGTCACCAATAGCCCTCATGTTGTATCTATTTGCGATGTTAAACAATCAAAACTCTGTCAATCCCCATGTCAACCAATACTTAATTATTCTTTAATCTAGACCGAATACGCATTTGAAGCAATTTCTATTTTATTCTTGGTTACTAGTAAACTATCGGGTATTTGGAGCCGTTCGCTGTTTACTGGCGCAGACCTATTGGAGAAAGTCCTAACGTAGTGCTAGAGTAAGGGATCGAGTGTAGTGCCCCTCCTCTCTTGAATACGATTCAAAATTATAAAGTCTGATTTCAATAGCTTCTTGCCACTCCAAACTGAAGTTATTTCTAACAAACCAACATCAAGCAGCTTGGAGGGAAAATTTGGCAAATGTAGAACTACTCATGTATCGTTCTTAATTAATTTTCAAGATGACCATCTTAAAGAGCTTATCGTGTCGAAGACCCGTATGGTGACCGGGAATGACAGAATAGTCCCACTGCAGCTCATGCATGTGGTAAGAGGCGACTCAAATGGGTACCCAGCGTCTGGGGGTATAGCCGACCACCCTGCCCTTGGGAATTATATCAGGGGAACTCAGGGACTTGACTTCAAGTAAGAACGGGCATCGTGACCCCGAGGTACCCTAGTGATCTTTTTCTTTCCTATGGGGTTTACTGTCTTTGGTAAACACCGGTGACGCTCCCCTGGGTTACCCTAGCGATCCTTCTCTATTTTCGACCCTCTTTCTTGTCAACCACTTTTTTATCTTTTTTTTTCAACTTCACGTCTAGACCACAGTTTAATCTTGTTTAGTGCAACATAGCCACATTTGGCTCTTGCGCCTATAACCTTTACATTCACTCACTTATTGTGTAGAATCACTATCACTTATTTGACATCGGGTTAAAAATATAAGTAAGTACTGGAGTGTTCATTTTGTAGAATTTTGATATTCCATTTCTTGATCCGTACTTTCTTAAACGGTAATGAGAAAAAAATTTAAATCAAGCTTTAAAAGATGAATTTAAAAAATATTAAAATTATTTAACTATAACAATATATAACAGCTTGAGGCTCTTACCCAAGAAACCTACTAGGTAATTCCCTATATCTAAGTAGCATAACTATTTATCTATGACATCAAAAGAAGAATTAACGCCTAAAACTTTTATAAATTACATGTTTTACATTTAAAAAATTACTTTTTATATTTTTAGACCATCTTTTAATAAAAGCTTGATTTAAAAAAATTATTTTTTACTTACATATAATTCTTTTTAGACAGGAAATTTAAAACTAAAGCATTTACTTAAGTATTCCGTCATTGATTATTCATACTATAATATCGTAATTTCATCGGAGTTGTATATGTATGCAAAATTGTGCAGCTCGAATGGATGATGGGAAGTGTTAAAATTAGAGTGCAAATTTTGAACGGAAAGACATAAGTTAAATAAAAGCTTATTAAAATAGACAGGAAAATCTTGAACGGAAAGATTTATCGCAGCTGCTTTGCGATATTTCGCGAGTATACGCAATAAAAGAGAACAAATAGCGAGTAACCGGAAAACAAAACTTGTTGGAGGCCGCAGTAGAAGAGTGGTCATGGGATTTAGCTCGTTGCTAGCATTTTTTGTGTGTCAAGTTTTTAGATTCCTCTAAAGATCTTTCGGGTATGCATAAACATGTTAAATCTGGCAGTTTTCAAAGTCCTCGCATCGACGGAAGGTGCCAGCTCAGATGTCGACCTCGTCGTCAGACGATATTTCAAAATTATAAGGCGTCTTTAAAATAGTTCGACCTTATTGGGTAGAAATGGACAGCTAGGAAGAGTATTCAGTGACAAACAGAACATTATGCTAAATAACGAGTTGCTGAATCACATAAGACCCGTGTGGTGACTGGAAATGACAGAATAGTCCCACTGTAGTTCATGCATGTCATAAGAGACGACATAAATGGGCATCCTACCTCTGGGGATTATGTCAGGGGACCTCAGGGGCTTATCTTTAGGTAAGTACGGGCATCATGATCCTGAGGTACCCTAATGATCTTTTTCTTTCCCATGGGGTTTACTGTCTTTGATAAACTCGGGTGACACGCCTCCGGGATACCCTAGCAATCCTTCTCTATTTTCGATCCTGCTTGTTAACCAATTTGTGTCTTTTCTTCCATTTTTTTCACGTCTAGACCACAGTTAAATCTTGTTTGGCGCAGCATAGCCATACCTGGCTCTTGCGCCAATAAACTTTAATTTCTCAATTGACACTTCTTGTCGAGCAATCTATTTTCATAGTTTTAACGTCTAGATCGCAGATTTACCTTGTTTGGCGCAGTATGGCCATACCTGGCTCTTGCGCCAATAAACTTCACTATCACTCACTCACCTAATGCCACTAAAGACCATCGTGTAGCGAGGTTGATGCACATTAGGTCTATTGAGCTCTGTTTTCACGTTGAGTTGATGTGGAAGATCAAGTTTCATCCTCAGTACTTGACCGTGGCTTAAAATTTCGAGGTCCGCCGCCAATTGCTTTCGTGCTGTTTCCAAAAGTAACATTAATAACCCTTATTTCTTAGAGTTTCGTCTAGATCTTTATATGATTATTCGTAAATAGCATATCTTTTGCTTGTGTAAAACCACCCGTGTGAATATTAATTTTTAAGGAATAAGTGCAAATTTATGTGGATTAAAATTTTTCTCCTTTGAGTAATTTTATCGAATCGAAAATTGCACTATCGTAAATACCATAACGAGATTTGTATTTCCCTACTAATTTAAAAACTTATTTTTTTCAGGTAAATTCTGAAGCTCCAGTTATATATACTACTGGCGATATCTCGGTGAATATCGAAATTATATAAATTTTTGGAGAACTTTCACGCACTCTTACAAGAAAAAGTCATCCAGTAACAAACTGCAGAATGCACATTTTGTATGATGATTTATAAGATTTAATTCTGACATTACAAACCATTTTGACCACAAACAAATGAAAAACTAAAGAAATACTTTGAATACGAAGATATCATCGTTTCAATATAAATTGGTTTCATTTCCTGGAAAGCGCTTGATATGCATTTCATTGATATCGGATGAACAATTTCAAAACGTATAGTGTTTAAGTTTTAATCGAAACTCATACTATTACATACAAAACATTTTATTTAGAATGACTGACTTTAAGCGTAAGTCTTCGTTGGTTAAAAAAAAATTAGAATTTTAAAGAAGTTCATAAAACTTCGATTGTTGAAACTGTTGATTTACATGCCAATTTATTTTTAAACTTTACGCTAGAGTTAAACTGATATTGTGAGAGAGTCCGGTTCACTTTAAAATCTTTTTAATGCATTTTTGAACATTTTTTTAAAATTGTGTTAAAGAGTTAATAAAACGTTTTAGGTATCGGTGTTATGTTTATTTACAAGTACTCGGAGCACACGAAAACATTTGACAGAAACAAAATTGTTACCCAACATCTTCAATTTTAAATTTCAACAAATTTTCTGCTTTTGATTCTCGCATAATTTGTTTGAAGTTAATATGAAATCATTTTAAATTTACAGGGTTCCTCCGGTAAATGGACTCTAGCACCATTGCAACATCACACTCAAAAATGCAATTTATAACTCGGATGCTTAAGGCTTCTAAACCCCGGGATACCCTAGCGATCCTTCTCTATTTTCGACTCTCCTGCTTGTCAACCAATTTGTCTTTTCTTCCATTTTTTTTTCATGTCTAGACTACAGTTAAATCTTTTTTGGCGCAGCATGGTCGCATCTGGCTCTTGCACCAATAAACTTTATTCTCTCAATTGACACTTCCTGTCAAGCAATCTATTTTCATTGTTTTAACGTCTAGATCACAGATTTACCTTGTTTGGTGCAGTATGGCCACATCTGGCTCTTGCTCCCATAAACTTCACTATCACTCTCTCCCACTATCACTCTCTCCCACTATCAGCCCCTCAGGGGGCTCATCTACCTGAGATGAGTACGGGCTTCACAACCCCGAGGTACCTCAGTGATCTTTGTTTTCCTCTTCTTCTCCCCCCTCTTTTTTTCCCGTCATGTGTTTTGCTTTGGGGGGTTTTCCGCTTGATATTTTATGATATCAAGCGGAAAACAGTTTAAACTAACATAGTTTTATTTCATATTAGTGTTTGTTTAACTCTTGTCTTAAAAAAATATATAAAAAAAAAAAAAAAAATATGAAAAAAAATATTTGTGGTGTCCCTACTAAAACACTAAAAGGCCGACGGCGTATCAATGCCGATTTCCTGCATGCCTAGCTCTAACAATACGGGGCCCCAGTACCCCTCATGCGGAGGTACCTAGTGGGAGACCGCATGGGCGTGATTGGAAAAGGCCCTGGTTAGGGAAGGGTGTGCGAGGAGAGGAGTTGCGTGCGCCGTCGGTGACAGTTTTGGAATGTCATCCTATAAAATGTTCCCAGAGGGAGAGCCTTGGTTGCGTGTGGCTGGATGGTGTGACCTCCCTCCCATTGCGAGAAATCCTCCTCGGCTTCGGCCTTGGATCTGTGCCTCTGCCTGGGCACGTAATGGGGCAGGTCACATTGTCCGGCTGAAACGAATCTCTCCGTCGGTTACTCGTTTCCGCGTTAGGAAAGGGTGGGGAGATGGGTCTGGCGGGGACCCATCGAACTAGAAGCCTGTCCGTGAAATTTTTTTTTCTCTAAAGGCAATATGGATACAACTAAAGGAAAATCGTTTTTGGCTCCCAAAGCTATTAAAAATTCTTTAAATCTAAAAAATGAACCATGGGCTGACCGTATGGAACGTTATGATAATTCAAATGTAGAAAACTCGGACATACCTACCGAAATGATGAACTTCCGTTTCTTTCTCATAAAAAGAGATACAGAAACTTTTTCTACCATATCTCCCTTTCTGATCCAAAAGGGAATTCAGGGTATGGTAGGAACTGTTAAAGACATAAAGAAATTGCGCTCTGGGGACATCTTAGTTGAAGTAAATGATTCCAAACAAGCTCAACTTGTTATGAGGATGAAATCCTTGGGACCATATCCAGTGACAACTTCACCACATAGAAATCTAAACTACTCTCGTGGCGTAGTATCCTCAAGGGAATTGGAAAACGTGTCGGAAGAAGAGATCATGGAGAATTTGCAGGACCAGCTGGTTTGTGGTGTCCGGAGGATTACGATTAGGAGAGATGGTAAGGTGCTTAACACCCAGCACCTCATCTTGACCTTTTCGACTCCTACCCTGCCACAAACAATTCAGGCCGCATATCTCCGACTCTCCGTCCGACCATATATTCCAAACCCTTTGAGATGTTTCAATTGCCAACGATATGGCCATTCCAAGAACGCGTGTAGGGGACAATTGACGTGCGCTCGCTGTACAGCCACAGGACACGATAGTGCTTCCTGTAACGCTGCAGAGAAGTGCGTCAATTGTCAGGGAAACCACCCTGCATACTCACGTTCTTGCCCTAAGTGGACAGAGGAAAAGGAAATAGCTACGGTGAAGACACTGCAGAATATGTCGTATCCCGAGGCTCGCCGAGTAGTCGCTTCCCGTACTCCTGTACAGGGAAAAAGCTACGCAACGGCAACCCAGACTATTAAAATTTCAAAATCTACGCAATTTCCTGAACCTACCCCTATCATTAAGACTAAGCAGCCTAACCATAAGAAACCGCAACCTACTGAAAAGACTACACAACCTAAGACACTGCAATCAAAGAAAATAAATATTTTAAAAAACCCTTCCTCTGCAAGAGCTAATCAGACTAGGCCATTGGCCAGGTCAAAGGCTTTGCAGAGGCAAAAATTAAAACTTTCGGGGAAGAACAGCGTTCCTCGCAAAAAAACTAGAGTTATTGACGGGGATGCGGTGGTTTTGCACCCATCACCTGAAGATTATGACTCCATGGGGGTCCTGGAAACGGGACCTTCCACTTCCTGTGCGCCCATTTAATGGCTTTTGTTTCCTGGAACTGCCGTGGTTTACGACCCAGACTAGAGGATCTCAAATCCATTATATCTACGCACCAACCTGTCTGTGTTGCTCTTCAGGAAACTTTTCTGAAGAGTAATATGAACACCCGTGTGCGTGGATATCATTGTGTACGACGGGATGTTGATGTAGCATCACCTTCTTCTGGCGGTGTTTGCATCCTGGCATCCCAAAACTGTCCTCATAACGTCGTTACACTGACCACATCGTTGCAGGCTGTGGCTGTGCGGATCCATACCCGCACTTTAATCACAGTCTGCTGCATTTATCTGCCTCCTAACGATGTTGTGTCACAAATGGATTTAGACCAACTAGTCGATCAGTTACCAGCTCCCTTCCTTCTGCTTGGTGATTTTAATGGACACAGCCCTCAGTGGGGGTATGATGGTACAAATTCTCGTGGTCGGCAGATCGAGCGATTGATCTCTGATCACAGTCTCTGTCTGCTGAACACCGACGAGAAGACGTATTTCCATGCTCCCACAAGGACATTTCATTCCCTTGATCTAGCCATTTGTTCACCGACACTGCTACCGTCATTAATTTTCGAGGTTCTTAATGATTTACGTGATAGTGATCATTTCCCTCTCCTAATCTCCCAGGTTCATGGTAGTGGGGTGCGGTTACGTGCCCCCACTTACCGCTTCAACCGGGCAGATTGGGATTTATTCACACGGTTAGCAGTTATTACCGGTACAATGGTTCAAGATCGAGATATTAATGACTCTGTCCACAATGTCACTACCTCTATCGTGGACGCTGCTGATGCAGCGATACCGAAGAGTGGAACATCACAGAGGAAGATGAGTAAACCATGGTGGAATAAGGAATGTCAATCCTCCTACCGGGAACAAAGGAAATTGTGGGGTATCTTCAGACGATATCCCACAACCGAAAATCTCATAGCCTTTAAAAGGGCAAGGGCGATTGCTCGCAGAGTAAGGCGACATAGTCAGAGGGAATCATGGATCAGGTATGTCTCTTCCATCACATCGTCTACCACAAGTCAACAGTTATGGAGAAAGGTAAAAGCTGCGAACTCCCTGTATCGGGAATTTTCTATTCCGATACTGGAAACCGCAAATGCTGTGCATTCTTCACCTGTCGAAGTGGCCAATGTAATCGGCCACTCTTTTGCTAGTGTGTCAAGCTCCGATTCTTACAGCGCTACATTTTTAGCGACTAAGAATCGTTCTGAGCAGACACCTATCAACTTCAGGTGTCGGCTACCACTCCCTTACAACTGTGACTTTGACATGTGGGAATTGAGAAAGGCTCTGTCCTTGGCTCACAATACCAGTCCAGGATCTGATGGTATAACATACGATATGCTTCGCCACTTGAGCGAGGATTCACTTGTCAGTCTCCTTTACCTATTCAACCGAATATGGAGGGAGCATGTGTTTCCTAGCCAGTGGCAGGAAGCAATCGTTATTCCTATTCTGAAGCCTGGTAAGGATCCAAAGAACCCTCTCCACTATAGGCCTATCGCTCTGACGAGTTGCCTGTGTAAGACGCTAGAACGTATGGTCAATGCCCGTCTCGTATATCAATTGGAAAAGAATCAATGCATTCCTCCGTTTCAGAGTGGCTTCCGTAAAGGAAGATCCACAGTAGATAACATCCTTCTACTCGAAAGTCAGATTCGTTCTGCTTTCGTACGGAGGAATCATTTGGTTTCTATTTTCTTTGATATCGAAAAGGCATATGACCGTACGTGGCGCTATGGGATTCTGCGCACTCTTTACGATTATGGTCTGAGAGGCAATTTACCTCTTTTTATTAAAATGTTTTTAAATTTAAGATCATTTAAAGTACGGGTTGGTAATATTTTATCTTCATCTTTTATTCAATTTGAAGGAGTTCCTCAGGGGAGTATTTTAAGTCCGACTCTTTTCATCTGTCACCTGTCACCAATTCTTTTAAAACTTCAGCCATCAGTTCATGGATCATTATACGTTGACGATCTGCAGATTTCCTGCGAAGGATCGTCAATGCGTATCATTGAGCGACGACTTCAGACCGCAGTCAATAACCTGGTTACATGGTGTGACGCAAATGGGCATAGTATTTCTCCCAGTAAGAGTAGTTGCGTGCATTTTTGTAGGAAACGGGGTCTCCATCCCGATCCTGACATTCGTATCCGTAATACTTCTATTCCTGTCGTCCCTGACGTCCGCTTCCTCGGAGTAATTTTCGACCGCAAACTCACCTTCCTTCCGCACATTTTATATCTGCGGAGGAAGTGTGAGAAATCCCTTAACATCTTGAAGGTGTTATCCAACACCTCTTGGGGAGCGGATCGAACTTCATTACTCCGAGTGTATCAGTCGGTGATTCTGTCTCGGATCGACTACGGATGTGTCGTCTACGGATCTGCCTGCAAAACTACCTTGCGGAAGCTTGACCCAGTCCACCATAATGCTCTGAGAATCTGCTGTGGTGCGTTCCGAACGTCACCTGTGCAGAGTCTCTATGTCATTTGTAACCAGTTACCTTTGGCTTCGCGGCGCCTGAAACTGTCGCTCTATTATCATTTCAAAATGTCATCTCTCCCATCTCACCCATTACAGAATATCACTACCAGCCCGTCTTTAAGGAGATTGTACAGTGCTCGACCTTCTTTCATCCGTCCTTTTTCTGAAAGGGTGAAAGACATCATCGAGGAACTCAGCCTACATGACTTGGGTATTCAACAAAGAAATTTTTTTAAATTTCCACCTTGGAATGTGCCAAGGTTTCTTTACCATAACCCCTTTGCTTTATTTAGCAAATGCAACACATGTCCCATTGTTCTCCAGAGAATCTTTGCCTTCCATCGCTGTCAGTATGAGGATTTTATTCCTATATACACGGATGGTTCGAAAGGAACTGGATACGTCGGCTGTGGTGTCGTTTCAAACGACATCAGGCACAGTTACAGGCTCGACTCTTCCTGCAGTGTCTACACTGCCGAAGCAGTCGCCATCTACTGTGCCCTGAAATTAGTCGAGACATCCAGTTCTCGAAAGTTCGTTGTATATACTGACAGCAGGAGCGTCCTGGAAACATTGGTACATCTGGACGATAGATGTCATCCTATCGTGGTTGAAATTGCTAATATTATTTGTCAGCTTTATAGCAGGGGTTATGACATAAAATTCTGCTGGATACCTAGTCATGTAGGTATTTTAGGAAATGAACAAGCGGACTCGGCTGCACGTTCGGCAACGAATCCTCTGCAGTTTGCAGTCCCATTTGAGGACTTACGACGTCACATTTTAATGCTCATTCATAAGACATGGCAGGAATCGTGGAATTTACAGATTAATAATAAATTACACTCGGTGAAGCCGATCATCGGAGAATGGCCTGTATTTCCAGTGCGAAGAGCTGATGTCAGATTGACTCGCCTTCGCATTGGACATACTCGTTTTACTCACAGACATCTTTTGTTTGGAGAAGATGCTCCCGAGTGTCCTTCCTGCCATGTCACTTACTCTATTCATCACATTTTAATTGACTGTCCGGTGTTTGATCATCATCGCCGGACTTTTTTTCATTCATCTATTTTAAAACTGTCTGACTTGGTGGGGGAAAACCCCCACCATAATTTATTTGCCTTTTTACGTCATATTGGCCTTTTACACCACATTTGATTTTTAACTTTTTATCTTTTGTGTGTTTTTCCTATTTATCTTGTGTTTTTAAGGCTGTTTCTTTTGAATAGATTTTAACTAGTGTTTGGCGCAGCATAGCCTACTTTGGCTCTTGCGCCATTAAAACCTACTTTCACTCACTCACTCACTCTCCCACTATCACTCTCTCCCTCGACCCGTGTGGTGACCGGGGATGACAGAATAGTCCCACTGTAGCTCATGCATATCGTAAAAGGCGACTAAAATGGGCACCCAACGCCTGGGGATTATATCAGGAGACATCAGGGACTTACCTTCTTTAGGTAAGTACAGGCATGATGACCCCGAGGCACCTTAGTGATCTTTTTCTTTCCCATGGGGTTTAATGTCTTTGGTAAACATGGGTGATGCACTCCCGGGATACCCTTGCGATCCTTCTCTATTTTCGACCCTCCTTCTTGTCAACCACTTTCTATCTTTTTTCAACTTAACGTCTAGACCACAGTTTAATCTTGTTTGGCGCAGTATAGCCATATCTGGCTCTTGCGCCAATAAATTTTACATTCATTCACTCACTCACTCACTCACTCACTCACTCACTCACTCACTCACTCACTCGCTCCCTCCCTCAGGCTTCTAAGATACTACATAATAATCCTCGAAAGAGTCGACTATCTTTTCTTACCTCTATCGACAAGTGTTTTCTATCTCATTCGTTGAAAAAATATTCGAAAATAAGTGCTCCTAAGCTTACCGCATAATTAAAAAGCAGAGAAATAGCCATATCTGTAGGTACAATTAGAAATACATGCACGGTAATTCAACAAAAATTCTTTGTGATTGAAAAGAATCTATTATATTTTACTGTAAAATCCGTAAGTAACATAGTTCAAATGCACTGGTTCAGAGCCAGAGGAGCGATGAAAAACATGAGAGAACGGGGGTGAAAATTTTCTCTCCCTTCTTATCAATACGGGGTATTTGAGGGACTCTTTTTACTCCAATACCTTGTTTATTGATATCGCACTCGCATACCGATAAGAAAAGCATTATGGGAATACGAGTATATTGTTTTACCGATAAGCAAATTGCGTTTTTACACAAGATAAAATAATTATAATTTTACTCAAGTTAAATTAGATGGAATGAATATAATTTGAAGTATTTTTTTTTTTTTTTGCTCAATTGAAATTTGATGGGAAAATATTTTGAATAAATTATTTATGTGGAAATTCTTTCCTGCAAATTTGTTGGATTTGACATTATTATTATTTTTTTTTTCCTTTTAATTAACACAATGTATTTTAATCTGAATTAATTGAAAGTAATTTTTTTTTTCACATAAGACTGTTGGATTATATATTATTTAATGCACATTTTTCGTTTAATGAACTGAATTAATATGTTTTGAATAAATTATTTGAAAGCAAATTTTTTCTTATCCAATTTTACCTATACAAGATAAAGTATTATTAAGTTGAAGCTTAAAAATTTTATAAAAGCATATTTTGTATTGCAACGAAATGATTATTTTTACAAGTGAGGGTAATTTCTTTTAAAACAAAGCTTATGAATTTTATCCTACGTGAACAATATTATTGTATATCTTTAATATTTTAAGAAAATCCAAATGAATCTATGAGAAACAAAACTTTACATAAATAGGAAATTTAATCGTTTGATTTTTAACTAATGAATAGGACTATATTCATTGAAGACCGACAATTTTATTGAATATTTCTAGAATTTTAGATAAAACAGGTTTTATTTTTAAATTTATTTTACACCAATATTTTGATCATACTTATTTTTTTCTCTTTGATTCTTATTATTTTCCCTTTATTTTAACTTTTTCAAAAACGCACTTCTTTTTTCTTATATTCTTTAAGAATAACAATCTTGTTTAATAAGAAATGTTCAATAAGTTTATTTTTTGATGCATATATCTTTTTCTAACTATGTTCAGCATAGTTAAAGGATATAACTGAATTAATGTTCTGAATAAATTTAGATTGAATTGCTTAGTATTACGAATAATATATAATATATATCCAATTCTTCTGATCAAATTCAATCAGAAATTTTAAATATATTTTTAATTGATATACAAATAATTTTGAGTAGAACACTTCAACGAAAATGAAAATATTTGACGTGAAGCGTTTGATGTTTATTATATTTAAAGGAGCACTTATAAATCCTAACATATCTAGCTTTTTAACCTCTGATTCTCCATTTCCGAGATAGAGACTGAGTTTAAAATCAATTAAAATTTGTTAATTTAATCCAATAAAAATAAACGTTATATTTGTTTCTTCATTCCCAATGACTAGGTTGGTGTTGTTAAGACATTAAGCAAAGACAGATCACCTTAAATCTTTTGAAATCTGTGGGGAGGCGAGGAAACTGCACGAGGATGTTGAGTGTGAAATGGCTCCGGAATTTTAGTGGTGTAAGGGTAACAGAGTTCTGGAAAGAGCCTCTTAATTTGGAGGGACATAGTGAGTTGAAGAGCCTAACAAGAAAAATATGTGATCAAAATCTTGAGGATGTGGAAAATCAGGCAAAAAATTAACCATTGCGTTTTTAATCTACCGAAGAGAAGGGAGGGGGATCGAAGATGAAGAAAGATTCTTCGATTTTGAAAGAGGCATCACAAATTCCGTGCTCCAGGTTGTTTTGTCTGAAATTGGAATTTTAGGGCTGTTAAGGAAATGATAGGGAAGATGGAATTCGATGTAGTCGAAACGCGTATTAACAAGCCACGAGAAGGTGTACTTTTCCCCCCAAAAGTAGGCCGCGGTAGCCTAGTGGTTATGGCTTCGGATTTGAGGTAGGTGGTTTTTGTTCAGTCACGGGTTCGATACTTGGCTATCAAAGAACCGCTGTGTAGCCGGGGTTGATGCACGTTAAATCTGTTGGGGCCCAAAGTCCTCCCGTTGGCATGGTGTGAATGTTAGGAGAGAGGGTTCCAGCTCAGGTGTCGTCCTCGTCACTTGACCGTGGTTCAGAATTACGAGGCCCGTCGCCAATAGCCCTCGTGTTTCTTCTAGTGCGACGTTAATAAAAACTAAACAAAAAAGAAAGCTTGGCTACCAAAGACCCGCCGTGTAGCCGGGGCTGATGCACGTCAAATCTATCGAGGCCCAAAGTCCACCCGTTGGCATGGTGGGGAAATAAGAAGAGTGGGTGTCAGCTCAGGTGTCATCCTCGTCACTTTACCGAGATTCAAAATTACGAAGGACCCGTGTGGTGACCGGGAATGACAGAATAGTCCCACTGTAGCTCATGCATGTCGTATGAGGTGACTAAAATGAGTACCCAGCGTTTGGGGGTATAGCCGGGCACAATGCCCCTGGAGATTATACCAGGGGACTTCAGGGACTTACCTTCTTCTAGTAAGAACGGGCATCATGACCCCGAGGCACCCTAGTGATCTTTTTCTTTCCTATGGGGTTTACTGTCTTTGGTAAACACGGGCGACGCGCCCCCGGGTTACCCAAGCGATCCTTCTGTTTTCGACCCTCCTTCTTGTCAACCAATTTTTGTCTTTTCTTGAATTTCTTAACCTCTAGACCACAGTTAGATATAGCTATGCTGTTTTAAACAAGATTTAAGTATGGTCTAGACTTGAAATTATCTAGAATCCAGGAACATAATGAAAAGTTAACTTAATCCATACGGGATCAAAATATCATTAATAGAGGAAAAGAAGAAGTGTTATTAGCACCAGCGATGCTACTGAATGAAAAAAAAAAATGACAATTATAATATGTTAAATGAACTAGAGATATTGCGGAAAGAAACTTGTACCTTAAATGAAGAAACAAAAGGAATATTGAGAAAGGTAAATGATTACAAGAGAGAAAGGGATGATTTGAAGATATTAGCCGACTTTAGGAAACAAAAGAGATTGAAAGAAAAAGTGCAAAGAGAAATGCAACGGAAGATACAGAAAGGAAATAAAAGGAACGGAAAAAGAAGACAGCAACGATGTCAAGAAGCATTCACACGTTTAAAAGGACAAAAATTAACTAGAGCTCAGAAAGCCAATGAGAGAATTTTAAAGGATGGTACAGTAGAAAATATTCCCATTGATGGAAAGAAGGAAGCAGAGTTCTTCAAAACAGGCCCCATACCAAATCCGATACAGTTGGGAAAAGCTAAAATCTTACGACAGATAATTAGGTGGACAGAACGAGTGGTTAGCCAGTTTCCCCTCCTCAGAAAAAAGATACAATTTAAAATGAAAGGAGCGATTTCAACGCAAAGGAAGAAAAATAATAAAGGAACCCGCAACATTTCCCAGTCCCGTGAAGGAGTCATCAAGAAACATGTTTTGGAGAACAACATCGCATTTAGAAAAAGTTCGTACAGACAGAACTTTCAACAAAAAATAAAGAAAATAGTTATTGAACTCCAGAGGAGAAAATTCCCCTCTCAAAAGCGAAAGGAAGCTCCGTTTGACCCAGGGGGTGTCTGGCAGGATTTCACTGAGCACCCGGAAAAGAAGGAATTACGAATAAATGATCAAGAACCTGCCTCATCTTTGTATTTTCCAACAACGAAACACCATTAACAATATACTAGACCTCGGTTACTTCCCGGATTCCTAGAAAACCCCTGTAGTTATACCGATCCTGAAACCGGGAAAAGATCCCACCCTACCCGGAAACTACAGACCAATCTCATTACTACCAATACTAAGCAAGCTGGCTGAAAAAATAATTCACAATAGACTTTCCAACTTCCTCCAAGAAAATGATATTATAATACATCAACAACATGGTTTTGTTCCAAAATTGTCAACCATTCATCAACTACTCAGAGTTATAGAATATGTAAAAATAGGATTTTACAGAGGCCAAAACACAGGCGCGGTTTTCCTGGGGGCCGCGGTAGCCTAGTGGTCAAGGTCGTGGACTAGCGGCTGGCGATTTTCGTTCAGTCGCGGGTTCGATCCTTGGCCGCCAAAGACCCGCCGTGTAGCCGGGGCTGATGCACGTTAAATCTGTTCGGGGCCCAAAGTCCTCCCGTTGGTGTGGTGTGGATGTTAGGAGAGGGGGGTGCCAGCTCAGGTGTCGTCCTCGTCACTTGACCGTGGTTCAAAATTACGAGGTCCGTCGCCAATAGCCCTCGTGTTGCTTCTAGTGCGACGTTAATATAAACTAAACTAAAAAACTAAACTAAGCGGTTTTCCTGGATATCCAGAAAGCCTTCGACCGAGTCTGGCATACAGGTTTAATCTATAAAATGATGAACTATAACATCCCTCCATATCTCATAAAAATTATTAATTCATACCTGAAAAATAGAAAATTCTAAGTGAATGTAAACGAGAACCTCTCAAGCCCAAGAACTATAGAAGCTGGAGTCCCGCAAGGAGGAATCCTCTCAACAACTTTGTTCAACTACTACGTGAGCGACATCCCTACACACCCAAAAACAAAATTATGCATGTATGCAGATGACACTGCGATATTAGCACGACATTACTTTTCACCAAACATAGGCCAAGTACTAAATGAACACTTACAGAACTTAGAAGTATGGTACTCTACTTGGAAAATTGCCCTGAACGTTTCCAAAACAGAGGCCGTCTTCTTTTCACGAAATCACAGAAAAATAACTAGAAACAGACATTTTTCTGGAAAACAAAAATATACCCTGGTCTCTAGAAACCAAATATCTTGGTGTAACGTTGGATAAAAAATTTACTTTTAAACAACACGTTCTACGAATTAAAAAGCGGTATAATTCTACAGTAAATAATGTTTTCCCCCTTATTTCGCGTAAATCTGCATTAAGCAGACGTAATAAACTGCTTATCTACACCCTGATTTTAAGACCCATCCTGACCTATGCTAGCCCGGTCTGGTCACACTGTGCTAACACAACATTTGATATGATAGAAAAATCACAAAATTCCACTATAAGAATGATTGTAAAAGCCCACTGGTATATGAGAAATAACGACATAAGATTTTCAATTAAACTACCTACACTTAAAAATTTCATTAAAAAACTATCAGAAAATTTCTTCCATAAAATAGATACCTCAAACAATAGAACAATTCAAGAAATAGAAAAATACACCCCACTTAGAAATAACCCACAATTACACAGACCAAGAGAAATCCTAATTTTATAATTCACTTTTAAAGCAACACCATAGTCATTCCTAGTCACCCACCCATATATACAGATTTAACACACATCACCATCGACCAATCACAGACCGCGCTCTCACTGCGGCCAGACCGAGTAAGCAAGCAGGAACTCAATAGACTTCTGCTGCAATATACTAAGCCTACTTCAAGCACTTCAATTTAAATTTTGCTTTAATCATCTAGTTTTATTAATTAGTGAAGCTATAATAATTTTAGTAATTTATTCTGCAATATTTTAATTTATAATGTATTTAAAAAAAAAACTTTAACTTTTCAAAGCTATTGCAATGTAACTTTCACCTAACTTATTATTAATAATTCGTTAACTCCTGGGCAAGTGTAAAAACCAAAGTTCAGTTCACCAAATATTAATAGCCAATTCACAGGGGATAGAAGCCCGAGAGGGTTAAGTTCCCCGATATAATAGTAGTCGCTACTGAGGAATGAGTCTCCGTCCCCCCTTTAGAAACAAGGGTTCGGAACCCCTGCAGGGTTGAGTAGCTGAAGAAAGGAGAAAGGGAAGAGAGAGCAGAGGGGCAAGAAGAGGACCGCAAGTTCGTTGACCAAGAGGGAGGGTCATTACAAAGTGTCGGAAATTTTGAACCCCTTACCCTACCAAGGTCGTATAAACGCCAGGAAACAGACCCTCCTCCCCGAAGCCGACAGTGAGAGAAAACTCCCTCCCCCACTTATTGACAAAGAAGAGACAAAATTTCAAGGAGGAATCAGGTCAGTGCTCTTCGGAAATGTGTTCCCCCCTCCCTTTGGAACCGAAATAGCAGAATTACGAATGGGTGAGAGAATTTTTTTTTCTTTTTATAGAGGCTTTTGTAGTGACAAAAAAAGGGGGGGGGGACTATAAACTATTATTTTGCAAAGAACTTTTTTTTAAAACAAAAAGGAAAACAATTATTTTGTATTAAGAATTAATGAACAGTTATTTCCTCATGGAACAATTTAAGGACTGAGTATTTAAGGAACTTTTAATTTGATTATCTTAAAAAAAAATTGAATGTTATTTTTAAGAGGTATTTTATTAATTTAGTTTTTGACAAGGATAAGTAATTTTAAATATATCAACGATGTTTTAATTTGATTTCATTATTTTAGAAACAGAAAATGATCTATTTTGTGTAAGAATTTAAAGTTAATGAATGTGCTGGCTTTTAATGAATGTTTTATGGATTAAATGGTTCGAATCTTAAGTGTGCCAACAAATGTTTTTATGTTTATGTGATCTTTTATGATGAGGAGAATAATTAATATTTCAAGGTAATATTCTCGACGAATTTTTATTTTGTAGTGATGTAGGAATATTTTATTATATTTTGTGATGATTAGGAATATAATTTTGTAAGGATTTTAGAATATATTGAATTAGGAATGTAGACTTAGGGATACAATTTTGTAATGATTTATTTTGTAAGGATTGATTTAGGAATGTGCTTTCGTAAGGATTTTAGGAATGCGATTTTGCAATGATTTAGGAATGTTTTATTATATTTTGTAATGATTAGGATTATAATTTTGTAAATATTTAGGAATATAATTTTGTAAGGATTTATTTTGTAAGGATTGATTTAGGAATGTGCTTTTGTAAGGATTTAAGAAATGTGATTTCGTAATGATTTAGGGATGATCTTTTTTTGTAAGAATTCTTAGATTTGTGTTTTGATGATTGTGTTATGTTAAAGAATTTCTTTGTTACATGTATGAACCTTTTTGAGTCCATAAGAGTTAAGAATATTCTATAAAAATGAGAATATCGAAATTAGTATTAAATTAATATTTTAAGTATGCAAAATTTTAAAAAAAATGTGGGGGAAGAAAAAAATTAATATTTATAACTGTGTGAATTAATCTTTACGAGGATACAGGTATTCGATGTTTTGAAGTATGAAAATAGTAATTTGTGAGATATGAGTACTTTTTCTTAAAATTTTATGTGGCAATTGATATTTGAAATCAGATTTGAAAAAAAAAAAAAAAATATGTGTATGAGATCAATATTTTGAAATATGAATTTTG
This sequence comes from Nephila pilipes, assembly GCA_019974015.1. NCBI lineage: Eukaryota > Metazoa > Arthropoda > Arachnida > Araneae > Nephilidae > Nephila > Nephila pilipes. The sequence goes on along the minus strand of BMAW01071329.1, from coordinate 181,063 downwards.
TGTTGATATCTCGATATGTATATATGAATGTGTTTATGTAATTTTTTTTTTAAAAAAAAAGAGGGTGAGGTGAGGTGTATGCAGCACTTTAAAATATGTTGAGAAGTAGTATTTGAAAGTGTTTTGGTAATTTTAGTATTTTGTTATGAAAGAGAAATAATATTTGAAATGTATGATAACTAAGATTTTTTTTGAAGTTTTAAATTAGAATTATTACTTAAGTGGAGAAAGATTTTCCTTATATGTGCGTTGTGGAATGAAAGATAATTTGTAGTGAGATGTAGATACAAGGGTGATTATGTAAAATGGTTTGTGTATAATTATTGATATTTGCTATTTTAAGTATTTGAGGAATTTAAGTATTGATGTTTGTGTATAATTATTAATATTTGCTATTTTAAGTGTTTGAGGAATTTAAACATTGATATTTTGTGTATGATAATTAATGGTTTTAAAGTGTATCAGTTATTAATGATTTTGTGCTAATTGTAACTGTACAATTGGGACAATTGTATATCAGGTTGGCCGAACTGTTAACTTCCCTACTTAAAGCCCGCCAATAGAGGGCGTTGATTTTGTAAAGGGAAGAGTGTTTGATGACACACGATCCCTTCAGACGGGGACCCGTGTGGTGACCGGGAATGACAGAATAGTCCCACTGTAGCTCATGCATGTCGTAAAAGGCGACTCAAATGGGTACCCAGCGTCTGGGGGTATAGCCGGGCACCCTGCCCCTGGGGATTATATCAGGGGACCTCAGGGACTTACCTTCTTCAGGTAAGTACGGGTATCATGACCCCGAGGCACCTCAGTGATCTTTTTCTTTCCCATGGGGTTTACTGTCTTTGGTAAACACGGGTGACGCACTCCCGGGATACCCTAGCGATCCTTCTCTATTTCCGACCCTCCTTCTTGTCAACCACATTTTGCTTTTTTCAACTTCACGTCTAGACCACAGTTTTATCTTGTTTGGCGCAGCATAGCCATATCTGGCTCTTGCGCCAATAAACTTTTCATTCACTCACTCACCCCTCAGACGGGACCCGACTGAATCTCTGAGATGAACTGTTGTAAACGAGCGGTAGTAAGTAAATATATTGTTCTTGTTATACAACCCGATGTGTTTTTGTCTTTGGACAACCGTGAACTGAAAATTGATAGTTAGTTTTATAATATTTTACACTTGAAACAACCGATTTTCATAATTCGTAGCCTTTTCAAAGAGTATCTTCTGAAATAAAAGGCGATTTTTTTTTTATTTGGATGTGATTTTTCGTGCGTTGTAGTGTTCCAGATTTCAATATATGTCGGTCTCCTTTAAGGAAATATAATAAATAATTTGTAAAATTCTTTTGCATAAACATTTATATTTACATATCTTTACTTATATATCTTGCAGATATACTCATCCTATAAATTGATGCAATAAATAAAACTATTGCATTCTTTAGTATGATATACACTAAAATGTTTATAACATTTGTTGTTTGTGTGATCCTGAGACACCCTTACGAGAATCTAAGCCAGTTTTGCACAGCCCTACATGCGAGCATTGCTTTTACATGCTGTTGCCTGTTTTATTATTTCTCTAAAACTGTAAGTATAAAATTTCATTTATTTGTACATTATTCTAAAACTATCTACCGTGGGTTTTTATTGCTGAAATTCCTACAAAATGAAGTAATACAGGGTAAAGAAAAACCTCCTATGGGAGTATATCTCCATTCCAGGAAATGAATTTTAGTCCCAACAAAAAGCTGATACGAGAATGCACTGTGGTTTTTGTACTATTCTCTGTTTTGTTCAGATTCCATCAGGTATTTTGAGGAACAATGCGGTATTTCGAAATGGGGGGGGGGAGAAGATGGCGTGTTGATTGTGCGATGCTTGAGTCTTGATTCGAAAGATCGTAGAGTGAAATAATGGACGCTGATGTCATAAATGGTGTGTTGTCTTCAGTGTTTAAATTCCGCTTGTAGAGGGCGAGTGAGTGAATGTAAAGTTTATTGGCGCAAGAGCCAGATGTGGCTATGCTGCGCCAAACAAGATTAAACTGTGGTCTAGACCTGAAGTTGAAAAAAGGGTAAAAATGGTTGACAAGAAGGAGGGTCGAAAATAGAGAAGGATCGCTAAGGTATCCCGGGAGTGCGTCACCCGTGTTTACCAAAAACAGTAAACCCCATGGGAAAGAAAAAGATCACTAAGGTGCCTCGAGGTCATGATACCCGTACTTACTTGAAGAAGGTAAGTCCCTGAGATCCCCTGATATAATCCCCAGGGGCAGGGTGCCCGGCTATACCCCCAGACGCTGGGTACCCATTTTAGTCGCCTTTTACGACATGCATGAGCTACAGTGAGACTATTCTGTCATCCCCGGTCACCACACGGGTCTCTTGTAGAGGGCGTTTTTGTAAGGGGCGAGTGTAAGATGTCACTTTTTTGTACAACCCCCTCGAAGGAGAACCAGTCTCCGAGCACAGCAGCATGAGTTGTGACTCGATCACCAAGGTAAAGCCAAAAGATTTGAAAAAATAAAGGAAATATTATTACTTAATATGTGTATGATCTTGTATGAAGTTTAAGAATAAGTTAAAAGTGTGAATGTAAGTTAATAGTCAAGTAAGCTTAAGTAAAATGAAAAATTAATCAAGGTATTACTAGTTAAAAAGTTATTAAGATAAGTAATAGAATGAGAGTTTGTAAAAAACCGATAAGTGGTAGAAGCTATCAGTAAAGAAAACAGTTTATTATTATGGGAAAGTGAGAAAGATAACTAAAACTAAGTTAAAGTTAAAATTAAGTAAAAAAAATAGTTTAGTGAAATTGCAATAAACATAAGTTTTATAAGTAGAAGAAAGTTAAAAAGAGAAATTTTCAACGGTGCTAGGCTCGAAATGTTAATTCTCTCATGAACTTTCTTTAGACAAGTAGTGGTTTTAATCGGAGGGTAGGTACGAGCATCACTCAACCGAGGCATCCTATTGACCATTTTTTCTTTCCCATGGGGTTTACTCTCTTTGGTAAACACGGGTGACGCCCCCCCCACCTCGGTTACCTTTGTGATCCTTCTCTATTTTCGAACTTTCTTCTTGCCCATCGATTTGTGTCTTTTTTTATCAAATTTTTCTCCTCTAGACCACAGTTAAATCTTGTTTCCTGCAGCATAGTCACATCTGGCTCTAAAGCCATAAAACTTCACATGACTATCAATGGTAAACACGGAGGATGCACTCCCGGAATACCTTAGCGATTCTCCTCTATTTTTGAACCTCTGTATTGTTATCTTTTCCATTTTTTTTTCAAACGTCTAAATCATTATTTGGAGTAGCATAGCCATATCTGAAGCTTGCACTGTTAACCATAACCTTAACTCAAACCATTCTTTGCTTGTTGCTGGATAGGATTTGAAATGGAAACGATCTGTAACAATTAACTCAAGGGTATCAGGACTATTTAGATTTCGAAAAATGTGTTGAAATGCTTTTTTTAAAAAATTATATGCATAAAAATCAAGTCAAAAGGATAAAAAAAAAAAGTTAGTTTTAAATTGTTTCATTTGTGAAATTTGATGGTTAAATATAAAAATTTATTATTTTTTTAAAAGTTTATTGGCTGTATTTTTTGAAGACTAATTTTTTTTTCAAGGAATGTGAGTTTATCTTCATGTTGAACGTACTGTTCAAATATTATGCGAATACCTTCAAATTAGTCTCAAATTAAACTTAATATTTGCTTTCAGGTATTGAAGCTATTTTTCAAAATACTTAAAAGTTTTTTTAAAAGGTTAAATTTTAAAAATCGCAAATTTTTGAAATTTTTAAAAAACTTGTCTGTTAAATTACTTTAAATTTAGGTTTAGGTTCAAGAAAACAATAATTAGAATATATATACAAATTTTCACCCATTTCTAATTATTAGTATTTCATACCTTTTACGTAAAAGGTGGAAAAAGAATGTTTTGAGAAAAATGACTTTAAAGTTAGAAATTTGAATTATTTCATACCCACTATAATAATAGCCGGCATAAAAAGCCTCTCATAATATTTTCTATTTTAGAAATATCCACTATATATATGTAGAATTAACTAGGTTTAATTCACTCTGTAGGCCACAAATGTCGTAAATGAAGCTTGTTGCAGTTATGACATTTTTGTCGTTTTAAATTATACACATATTTACAAAATGTAACGGTATTATCGACTTAAATTTAGGTTTAAGTTACACAAAACAATTTTTTTAAAGGCACATCACCACCATTATTTATATGTAACTCATTCTACGTTACATATCTTGTCTAAAATGTAAAATGAAAGAAAAAAATTCGAGGCAAAGTATTGCAAAGCTAAAAGTTTAAATAATTTAAAACTTGTTTTCTTATACGAGTAACTAATATCTTTATAATTTTTTTTTAACTTTTAAGTCTACATCTACAATCGGTCTATAAATCTAAAAATAATCTTCACTTTTGACTCTGACTACACTTATAATTATTGAAAACGACTTCACTTTACATGGCAATTATCTTTGCAACTAATCGGAATATCAAAACACCTTTGGGGTCAAATTATCCATAATAATCCAAATTGCATAAAAATGTTATTTTCAAAAAATCAATTTTTTGAAAGTCTTTAGGCTCATGACACTCCTTAATGGGTTCTTTTGCATTATCAATTTAAATTACAATATTATAATATTTGTTTGAAAAATATATACCGAAAATTAAGCGATTTAATCAATACAATTATACAAACTGTTATCGGAAGTTTCATGAATAATATCAAAATGTCTCTATTAATTCTGAAATTTTCTTTTTTACAGACTTGGCTGTCTTTTGACATGGATAAAGTACTGAGATTTTGCTCAAGCTTTGAAGTAATGTTTGGAACTTGTATTATGAATTCTGGTTTTCAGAGCATCATGAAACATTTATTACTGTTGAGATATTTTTCTTTACCCCATATTTGTCTAGAGGTAGTTGGTTTCGTCGTCATTTCGATGTGTTTTAATCCAGTAAGTATTTCGTTCTTAAAACGGTTTGTATTAAATTCAAATTAATGAGAATGGATGTTTTGAATATACCTCCATAATTTTTAATGAAATATTTTCATTAATAAGTGCATACGTTATCAAAATTATGAATATGGTTATTTTTGTAAAGTTTGTAAGATATGATTAATGTTCTTGATTCCTGAAAAGCATAGCACATTCATTTTTCGAAATATTATATATATATTTGATAAATTGTTTCAAAATGAAAAAAAAAAATGTTTTATATTCATTAAATTTGGGCTTTAAATTTCTACGTTTATTTTTTCACCATAATGCTATGCCTCGATTTTTAAGATAAGAAGGGGGGTTGTATTTTTTAAAAAAATTTTAGTTTTGAATTTTGATCTTATGAACTCTCCCCAACAGTTTTGGGTACCTATTCTTCGACATCTGCTTTAATCGCCTCTTTCGAATGTTAACAATTTAATCTTGTATTGCATGAAAAATGTTGTCATTGCATATCCTGCAAAAATGCGAATCCATAATGTTTTAAACAGATGATTTTTATTGATTGTAATAGTTTCTAAATGTTTAGTTATGAATTAAGTCGTGTCTTTCAACGAATTGTGATTCTTTCACACGAGTACATACTAGAGTTCAATACCCGAGATCGTCTGCATTCGAGAAATATAAATCTAAACGATATTTTAAATTCTCTTTTCGACAAATATTTATAAACTGCTGTTTGTAGAAAATGCAACACCATGAAGGAATCATCAGAATCAAATGAAATTCGCAGCAAATGTCAATTATAGGATATTATGCAAATTAATAAAGTTTCAGAGCCATCGCGCGTGCGCGGCGCGCGCAGCGCCCTCTGAATTGATGCTGAAAGCGTATAAATAAAGTGCTGTAGCGGGACGTTGAAAAAAGTCTATGATTATTTGTTAGTGGCAAACGTTTAGTGAGACCTGAGTATGCCTCCACGACGGAAGAATAAGAAATTCAAGCAACTTACGGAGTTTGAACGAGGGAGGATAATCGGCCTTCGAGAAAGAGGATTTTCCTATCGCGCAATAGCAGCTCGTATGCAGCAGAACAGTTCCACAGTGATGCGAGTTTGGAAGCAGTGGACCGACGAGCACCGAACAACTCGAAAAACAGGCACTGGACGACAGAAGGTGACGTCAGAGCGCGATGATCGACACCTGCTCCGCATGGCGGTGAATGATCGCACAGCTTCCTCCAGGCAGCTGGCAGCACGTTGGTCTACTGCTACAGGTGTACAATTGTCGGCTTCGTCAATTCGTCGTCGTCTCCTGCGCCGTGGATTGCGTGCAAGGGTGCCTTTATACAGGATTCCCCTCACGGGGAATCATCGACGGCTGCGTCGGCAGTGGGCTCTTGAGCACAGAGACAGGCGAGCTGATTGGCACCAAGTTGTCTTTTCAGATGAATCACGCTTCAATTTGTGGACCCATGATGGCCGTGTTCGTGTTAGACGTTATGCCGGTCAACGCTGCCTTCCTGAGTGTATTATTGAACGACATAGTGGTCGAACACCTGGAGTTATGGTCTGGGGTGCGATTTCGTATCATGGACGATCCAATTTGATACGAATTGAGGGTAATCTCAATAGCAACAGGTACGTCCGTGAAGTGCTACAGCCCGAAGTCGTTCCTTTCCTTCAAGGCATCCCTGGAGCTATCTTTCAGCAGGATAATGCACGCCCACATGTTGCGCGGACTGTTCGAGACTTCTGTTCAGCACAACGCATGCAACTTCTTCCTTGGCCTGCTTATTCACCGGATATGTCGCCTATTGAGCACGTGTGGGATATGGTTGGTCGGCGTCTCGCTCGTGATCCGCGTCCTGCAGTTTCCAAAGACGAACTTTGGTTGCGCATACAAGCGATATGGAATTCTCTTCCTCAAGCAGATATTCAACATCTGTTTGACTCCATGCCACGTCGTATAGCAGCACTTATTGCAGCGCATGGTGGCTGCACCAAATACTGATTTCGGACGCTTAATTTGTTTTTTTTGTTTTGAAAATTTCATCATTTATTTGTATCAGTACAAGTCGTTTCTGCATTAAATTTCATTTGATTCTGATGATTCTTTCATGGTGTTGCATTTTCTACAAACAGCAGTATATTTATTTATTCGCATCTCTTGCAGATTTACTCAACTTTTAAATATGAGGAAATTGCGCAAACACTCGCATATGGCATTATGATATTCATTGGAATGACGTTTATAATTTGTAATCGAATCGTCTTGTATTTGCTTCACCAGGATGTTGAGAAGATATTCAAAGTACTATACACGTCTATTACATTTTTATTTGGTTTCATGCTTTACTCTTTCTTTGATTTGGTAAGTAAAGATTTTTATTATTTGTACAGCATTCTAAAACTGTGATTCGAGTTTATTTCTAAAAATCACTTAGGAATCAAGGAGAAACTGCGTAATAGCAAGCATCGGAACTGAATCAATCACGTTTTTAGTAACTGAAATTCAACTTATTGGTTGTGAGTTGAATTTTAATTCCTATTTAGGAATTTAGTGAATTAATTGCGACTTCTGCTCGGTAAATTTTCACTTTTCGCTACCAATCCAAATTCATTGCAGAATAATGTTGTATTTCGAATTGGAATTGGTATGGTTTTTCGGTGTGTGTGAATGCTTTTCGACCCCGTGAGGAGGGGGGGATAGAACCGCTGACCTTAGAGTGTTAACGGAATTCCAAACCCTCCACTACTAGGTCTAAGAAAAGTTGTCGGTCTCTTTTTGCTACGCCTTTATTACCTGGACCAAATGAGACGTCCCAGTTGAGATACTTTTTTAGTTATTTTAACTTCAGGAGTTGTTGTTGGAGAGATTCGCTCCGCATACTTCTCCAACATCATTGTAATGATACGAAGAGAAACATTTTTTGAAAATAATTTTTCCAGCCATTTCTGCAAGTGATATATATCCCCCTCCCTGTTGCATTGAGTTTCGTTTTGGATAGTTTCTATTTGGAGTCTTCGGTTGTTTCTATTAGAGTGGTGGGTCTCTTTGACACCTGCGCTGTAGCCGGAATATCACTGGTTGTGATTTAAGGGCAGTTGTCTTAGATACACAGATGCGAGTATTTTGTGACGGAGGCATATGCAACCAGTAGTTCTAGGCTATGCTGCCATCTAGTGTTCAAGTCCTGGGTCACCACTTCGGTGCCTTAAGATTCTTCCAGCCACTTCGGAGCGTGGATACTTTTCCCACTCCATAGAAGGGGAGAACGATTGACTTTGGAGTGCCGACGATGTTTTGAACCCTCCACCACTGAAACCAAAGAAAATTTGACCGGGTTTTTTTTTAATTAGTGCTCTTGCCAACTAGACTAAGACTTTTTTCTCAGGTTAGTTATTAAGGTATTTATCTTCTGGCGTTAGTGTTGAAGAAAACTGTCGCTGCTTTCAGTTGCTTAAGCAGAGTAGTCCTAGTTACGAACTTAATGTTGGTTGATGTTTGAGTCGTGGTTTCGCCAAGATCATAGTGTGGAATAATATAGGCTGTTGCCTGTTGAATGGTACCAATCTTAGCCTCACATAAGCTGACTTTCTTTATGTAAACACGGGATTTATCACTCCATGATAAAGTAGGGAGTGGTCTTTTCTCTCCCTCAGTAAGGTTTACTATCTTTGTTAAACACGGACGACGTGCTCTCGAATTAAAAGGGCTGTTTCTCGGGGTTTTTTCTTTAGGTGGGTCAGAGCATCATGACACCCTCAGGGGCTTACCTTCTTCAGGTAAGTAAGGGGTTCACCAACCCGAGGGACCTGAGTGATCTTTTTCTTTCCCATGGGGTTTATTGTCTGTGGTAAACAAGGGTGACGCGCTCCCGGGATCCTTCCCTTATTTTCGACCTTTCTTGTCAAATTGGCATATTTTTCCTTTTTTTCCTCTCAGGGACTCATCTTCGGGTGAGTACTCGAAAGGGAAAAACCTTGAGAAGGAAGAAAGACAAAAAAAAAAAAAAAAAAAAAAAAAATTGTTTTGGGTTAAATTTTTATTTGCAGGTTTCAAATGTAGTTCTTTTTATTTCTGTTTGGGGCTGATTTTACGGTTATTTTATGTTCGGTATTTTTTGATTCTTTACTTTCTGTATTTACTTTTAAATTTATTTAGTTGGGAATTTAAAAATAAATTTTTAATTTATTAACATCAACGCCAGATCAAGTTTTCATTTCATATAGCAGGGCACCTTTCACCTGGGGATTATATCAGGGGACTTCAGGGGCTTGTTTTTAAGTAGATACGGGCATCATGATTCCGAGGCATTCTACTTATTCTTTTTTTTTTCCTTGGGGTTTACTGTCTTTGGTAAGCAAGGGGGGGGGCACACCCTCGGTATACTCTAACTATCCCTTTCTATTTTCGACTCTCCTTGTCAACCAGTCTTCATGGCCCCCCCCCCCCCAAATTTATCAAACGTCTAGATCAGAGCTTTACCTTGTTTTGCGCAACATAACCACACCGGGCTCTTTCATCATTAAATGATACTGTCGCATTTCATCTTACCCATAATGGAAAGGATCTTGTTTCTTTAGTGAAAAAAGTTACGGGGAAATCACTCTTTCGATAATGCTCTAATAGAAAAAAAAGGGGGGAGAGACTACAAATAAAACGAAATGCCATTTTTTTTAATCTCGCACTATTTTACATTGTTGCAATATTACAACGCTTTTTCTTATGGCATGAAGTTATTTTGTACTTTTACTGTTGTTCATTTATAAGGTGTATTTCGTTCCGCTTAGATCAGCTTTGCTTTATTTGCAGCAGCATAGCCTCACACATCTTGCTCCTTAAAATACTATCACATCCCATCCCTGTAATTTGAATACTAGCTTTTTCTGTTATAATACTTTATTTTTGCAATGCTAATTTTGTTACTTTTCTCTTAAAAAAAATTTGCATCCTCTTTAAATATTTTATTTTTATCGCATACTATCTTGTGATTCCTATCTTATAAAAATTTATTATTCTATTTGTTTCATTTAATTAGCTAGAAAATTTCAACTTGTATTGCGTTCTAATACTTTTTGTTTGTCATTTCTATGTGTTAAAATATTTTATCCTTTCGGGTCTTTTATCTAAATGAAAATTCAACAGTCATAAATGTTGAGTATTTACTATTGATAGTTATTCTATACTCCCATTTCATTCTTTTCCCCCTCCTATACCTTATTTCATTGATTTTTTTTTTCTCTTTCAGGTAAATTTTCAGATTCCGTTTCCTGATGATGAAGACTATTACATGGTTTAATGTCTCAAATGTACTCATTCTTGGAGAATTTCGAGATTCCCAATACTTGAAAGAACGGATTTCCCAAACTCATACGGAACAACATGATTTCTATAAATATGATTGGCAAAAATTTCTCACAACACATTCTTTATTACAAGAAAGAAAAATCGTAAAATGCTAGATAAGGAAGGTATCAACGTTTCAAAATAAATTTGCTTCTCTTAGCTGAGAAACACTTAAACTTTTTCTATTAACATCCAATGAATATAATTTTTCGTTTTCTATTTGTCCAATTTACATTCAAGTTTTAAACGAAATTATTGTTTATGTAAACTACTAATTGACATTAATCTTAAATATTCGTTGGCTAAAAAAATTTTTAATTTTAGAATAGACGGTCAATAACTTGAAACATTGTTTTTAATGTCAGTTGTTTTTTATTTTTAAATTTTATGCTAAGGTAAAACGTAATTATGAGAACTCAATCCACTTTTAAAACCCTTTTTAAAACAACTTCAAATGTTATGTTACACGACATAATAAAACTTTTTAGATATTTCTATCTTGTGCTTATTTACAAGTATTCATAATACTAAGGTGACCAACCGTTCTCTTTTAGGGAGGACAGTCCTTCTGTAAGTTTTGTCCTTCCTCGGAAAGTGTCCTCCTCCCTGTCCTTTTCGATATTTTAAAACTGATATGTCAATATCTGTATTCAGAGATGCCGTGCCACATTGTTACGCAAATGTTGAATGCAAAAAAATTGTAATGCATTCAAAAGTTAGATGGCTCGCTCTAACACCTGCTATAGAGCTCGTTTTACAATTATTTGAGCCTCTTTATTCGGTTTTTTTTTTTTTTTTTTTTTTTTTTTTTTTTTTTTTTTTT
>BMAW01071329.1:156599-169794 GCA_019974015.1 Nephila pilipes | reverse complement strand
TAAGTAAATGTCCAAAAATTCTTGAATCTTTTTACAATTATGAGTTATTGGAGATATTTATGTATTTTGTACATACCAGGACATCTATTTTCCACAAAACTGTGTAAAAGATTGAAGGTGAACACATTTTAGCTACAGAAGTTAATCTTATTTCGAACGATTTTGTTCCTCAATATTAATCACGATTTGAAGAAAAACTTATTCCTTTAATAATAAAAAGAAAATTATCAAACGTAGAGGAATCAAATTCGGGCATAACGGAAAAGTGCACGAAAGAAGTGTAAAATTTTTACCAAACAAGTTTCCAATATGTCGAAGAATAGTCTTACACAAATATCACAGGAAGTAATAGTTTTCAATGGTGTTTTTTTTTAACTTTGTTGCAAATAAATTGGACTTATATTGGAAAATATGAATTTTTATCGATAGAAATGCCTGATATTAAAATCGATGACAATTGTCTGTTTGAAGAAATTAGAAGATTGAAAGTATTTTTAAATTCTGATAATCTAGAACAATGGGAAAATCAGCATGTTGAAATTAATACAAGATTAATGGAAATAATTAACCATTTAAAAAATACACATTCCATATGAAAATTTAGTTATTCTTGTTGAATTTACGTTGTGCTGTCCTGGAACAAATGCAGCAGTTGAAAGATTTTTTTTCCATTGTTAATGGTTTTTGGACAAGTGAGAAATCAAGATTGAATGTTGATACTCTAGCTGCAGCACTTAAAGCAAAATTCAATATAAAGGATATTTCTTGCTCCGAAATTTGCAATATATTGTTTTACAATGATATATTGAAAAAAAAAAGTAGTCATTCAATTGAAAAAATACTAGTTTAATTAAAAAGGGATGTAAGCATAATTAGTGTATTTTGTTTGAATTAATAATATGGTTTTAATTTTTTCGTCCTCCTTTTCAATGTAAAAAAAAAAAAAAAAATGATCATCTTACAAATATGGAATGTCTCTATGTATTGAACATTTTCAAAATTTTTGAATTTCCACAGTAAAAAATAGTTTCTATACACCGATCAAAATTGTTCTGTATCGATCAAGATGAAATCAAGATTGAATGCCGATACTCTAGCTGGCATCACTTTTCGTAAAATTAAATATGAAGGATATTTTTTGCTCTGAAATTTCCAATATATTGTTAGACACCAATATATTGAAAAAAAATACTTGTTTAATTAAGTAATTAAAAGCGATGTAAGCATAATTAGTGTTTGGTTATAGCCTGCTTTGGATCTTGCGCCATAAACCCCCACTGTCAGTCACTCACAGATTCACTTTTCATTTCGATTTTAAATTTCAAAAGAAATTATCAAACAGTTTCTTGAAGGAAGTCTACAAATCGCTTTAGTCACGAATACAAATGTTTAGAAAAACAAACGTATGATATAATAAATTCATATTAAAATAAATCCATATATTCAATATTGATTATTAAAATTATTCTATATGATACATTAATCATATCGGTGGCTTATTTTTCAGAGGCAATATCTCAGAATAATATAAAAAAATGACACTATAATTTACGATTGTTACAATAAATGTAGCCCGTTGTCTGCCTTTGCAATAGGTGTGACTAATTTCCAATCCCGAACCACTTTAACTAGAAAGAGACTAGGGTCCCACTATATGTTAAGATAGATTTTCTTTTATCTTCGTAGCAGGCCGCGGTTGCCTAGTGATCATGGTTTCGGACTCGTGACCGGCGGTTTTCGTTCAGTCGCGGGTTCGATCTTTGGCTGACTAAGACCCGCCTTGAAGCCGGGGCTGATGCACGTTAAATACGTCGGGGCTCAAAGTCCTCGCGTGGTGTGGAAGTTAGGAGAGGGAGTGCCAGTTCAGGTATCATCTTCGTCACTTGACCGTGGTTCAAAATTACGAGGTCCGTTGCCAATAGCCCTCGTGTTGCTTCTATTGCGACGTAAATAAAAAAAAACGAAACCTTTCTCTATTTTCGACCTTCCTTGTCAACCAATTTTTGTCTTTTTTTCAACTTCACTTCCATACAATAGTTTTATCTTGTTTGGCGTAACATAGCCATTTCTGGCTTTTGCACAATAAACTTTACATTCACTCTCTATTTTCGACTCTTCTTGTTAACGAATTTTTTATCATTTCACAATTTTTTCAAATGTCTAGATCTCTATCAAACTTTGTTTTGCGCATAATATCCACGTTTGGCTCTTGCGCCATTAACCACCATGCTATCATCAACCATGGGTTTTACTGTCTTTGTAAATACGTATGACGCACCAACCTTTATGTTCGATCTTCGGTTTTGTCAAGTGGCAGTGGTAGCCTAGTGGTCATGGTCGTCGCGGGTTCGAACCCTGTTGCCCCTAAAGAGCCGCCGTAAGCGGTTTTATGCACGTTGAATCTGGTCGAGGTCCCCACTCCTACCATTAGCGTGGTGTGGATGTTAGGAGAGGGGGATGCCAGCTCAGGTGTCGTCCTCGTCACTTGACCAGGGTTCAAAATTACGAGGTACGTCGCCAATAGCCCTCGTATTGCTTCTAGTGCGACGTTAATAAAAAACTAAACTAAACCAGCTTAGGTGTCGTCCTCGTCACTTGATCGAGACTCAAATGATTGAAGTCCGTCACCACTTACCCTCGCGTTATTTCAAAGTGCACCTTAAATAAACTATTATTTACATATTATCTATCATTTTGATATTCATTTTATATTTGATTTTTAAAATATTTTTTTAAGCAAGTTTGGCGCTGTTTAGCCAGATTTGTGTCTTGCTCCTAAAAAATTCCAACTGTCACTCACTCACTCATTCTCCTTGAACCCATGCGAAACGTGACTGATATTTTGTATCGAAATGGATCTTCAGTAGTGTGATGAAATGTTATTCTCGCAATATGAATCATCCCCTTCGAAGGTGTTCTTTTAATTTCCATTCGTGGATTCTGATTTGTACAACGGCAGATGTTTCCATGAAAGTTTAGTTCATTGCTTTTCTCGAACATTCTCAACGATTTGTTTCTGGGGCATCGACCTAACATTTCTGCTTCGAAAGAAAATAAGACAGGTATGCGAAAATAGATATTTATGCGTATGATATTCTAAAAAAGGACTTTCCACTCATCTAGTTAACGAATTCGTATTTATATCGTTTCCTGTTTGCACAACTTCTCATTGATGCTATACAGTTGAATTTACTCCCTTTTCAAATAGGTATCAAGTATTTTTAAACTAATTTTCAAAAATTTTTAATATGAAAAAAAATCTAAATTTGAGATAAAATAAAAGGCGAATATTTAAGAATCAATCAATTCAAAAGATTAAGCATTAAAGTTGTTTTTATTCTTAAGTAAAAAAAAACAAATGTCAGCAATCGGAATATTTTATAATTGGTATAAACTTTGGTAGGCGTTTTTGTCTGGCACCACATTTTATTCTATTCTAAAATAATCATCGCTCACAAACTCGAGTCGTGATTATCACTCATTACCTGGCCACTTTTTCCTATTTCTGTCGCAAATTCTTGGCAACCAATATTTATTTATTTATTATTTATTTATTTGTTTCCAAATGTCTAGATCATACTTATTGTTTGGTGAATCATAGGAAGCCGACGTTGTTTCAGTTTAATCGTGACTTCGGACCCTGGTGCCACGAAAGACCCGGCCGCGGTAGCCTAGTGGTCATGGTTTCGGATTCGTGACTGGCGGTTTTCGTTCAGTCACGGGTTCGATCCTTGGCTACCAAAGACCCGCCGTGCAGTCAGGGCTGATGCACGTTAAATCTGTCGGGGTCAAAAGTCCTCCCATGGCGTGGTGTGGAAGTTAGGAGAGGGGGTGCCAGTTCAGGTGTCATTCTCGTCACTTGACCGAGGTTCAAAATTACGAGGTCCGTCGCCAATAATCAATAGTCAAAAATGAACGTCGTTTAAACTATGACGTTCTGTGCAAACAAATTGCTTCATTATGTTTTCTTTTGATTTTTGGGATTTTGTGTTATTCTTTTGTTCTTTTCTCCAACATATGCTGTTTTTTTTTACCCTATTGTAGTGAAAAAATTGTTTTCCTTCTTTCTGGCAATAAATGTTGAGTGTGGGGGTGATTGTCTCTCAGGGAACCGGTTTGTAGCTTTAAACCCTTTGGGTGAGCTTGGTCCCCTTGGGCATTCTACCGACAGCCCTCGTGTTGCTTCTAGTGCGACGTTTTTTAATAAAAACTAAACTAAACAAAATCCCCGGGTTGCACTTTGTCCAGCTCTGGTGAGGATATGGACTCCTCTCATCTGCTCCACTGCTCCGCGCTTCGAAAGTCTTTCCTTTCTAAACGTTCCTGGGAAGCTAGAGACATGTTGGATTAATGAACTTCGTTGCAGCATTTCTTGTTCCTATTTTGTGTTTGTTCCCTTGTAATTGTAATTGTTTTTTCCTCCTTTCTTTCTTTCTTTTTTTTTTTGCTGTAACTGTTTATAATCTACCATTAGAAATATAAAAAAAAATCCAGTCTTTACATATTTTTTAAAAAATGATAAATTTCTTCTATTATAGGTTAATTTTAATAAATCATATTAATTATAAATTTAGTAATTAGTTAATTAAAACATAACATTCAAATTCCTTCATTTTTTTAATTCTCGTGTTATTATAGATTCAGCACATAATGATATGTATTATTTTTATACTATACAGTATAATGGAATACAGAAGATTTCTTTCATTTTTCCATTTTTGGGCCTTGAAAAAAAATTAAAAAAATAAATTGAAACTGAAATAATATTTTTCCCTGTATGTAGTGTTCTTACCAAAGTATATAGTTTTGAATATTTTAGTATCCTAAGAAATTGTTTATTTCCAATATTCTCACCAAAATTTCACTCCAATATCCCTCAAAATTCAATGAAAGAATGAAACTTTAAAACGTATTGTTCCGTAATCAAGATTTTACCATTATCACACACATAATATTTTTATCGTACTAAAATTACGTTGTATTTATTATAATTTTTTATAACTAGGCAAAACTAAGATAAAACTGATATCACCACATAGAAAAATGCACCAGTCATTTTGACAGGTTTGAAATAAGTAACGATAGTCAAAAACTTTTTGATTTTGAATAAAAAAAATAAAGCGAACCACCTAATATTTTCGCTAAAAATGTCCCGATATCATTTAAAACTAAAAAATTTAAATAAGTAGGAACTTGAAAATTTGTAAAACAGTCATTTTGACTGCTGTGGTAAATCTAGAGTTAATCTTCAACGTTAGATAATGATAATTCGAGATAAAAACCAACGTTTTTATATGGTGGCAAAGTTTATTTAAAAAAAAATTATTTGGCGGTATTTGGCCAAATGTGGCTACCCTGGGCCACTTCGCAGACTTTACGTCCAGCTTAAAAAAACCGCCAAGTTAGGCAATTTTTGAAATGGCGCCAAGTTGTTGGGCTAAACTGCATTATTAAAAAAAAATATTGAAATATTAGTTAAAACTAGTCTCAAATGTATATGTTTTGCATTTTTAGGCGAGTAAGAACGATTCCCAAGGTTTCAGAGCTCAAGCTTGATGGGAAGTTGGTTAAATTAACGATCGAAAATTTGGTGATACACATACAGACACACACATACCAAGTGAAATACATAATAACGTTGTAAAAACTTTGCAAAAGCGCGACTCTTCTCACTTCTCGAGAGAAAATGTTTTGACCGATTCTGTTGGTGTTTGTTTTTGCTGGTGCTATAAATTCCGCACACTCTTAGGTGTGTTAGCGTTCCGCGAGCGAAGGGGTTAAACCAGTTTTATTAAATCCTACCATCTCCATTTCCTGTTTTCTCTCGGGAGCAGAAATATTAATTTTAATTCCGGAACAATAGATTTATCAATCCTGATGTAGAGGTTATTGATCTTGCAAGATCGATTGATGTTACAGTTTTCGTTGAAGAAAGATGAGTTATCTTTTAATTACAAATAAAGTTTTTTTTTTAAAAAAAGAAAAAAAAAAAAAATCTGGTAATATAAATAAATTATAAAAAAGCTAATTTTCAAATTTTTTCATATCTTCATTTAGATGATCTGGGAGAGATAAAAGAAAAACTAAAAACATTGCCCTAGAGTAAACTAACTCAACGGTTTTGATTGAAATTTCTTTTAAACATATTTTTTTTTGTTTAAAGAGCTTAGACTCAGTAGCTAGAACAATTAAATCTTCGACAGGCATGTGATCTTGCAGGGAACAATACATTCCATTATTATTTCAACTTTAATATTAGGTACTCGAAAGTTCTCTTAGTCGAGGGAAAACTTCTTATTCTTAATATTGAAATCCCCCTACCTTAAATTCTAATATCTTATGCTGGGAATACTTCACAATGGAACGTTTCCTGTTTGGAGTTTTATCACAATGATAGTGATAACAATAATAAATGTATAAAAAATTTAATTAAAGGTATTTTTGATCTTTCGCCCTTGAAGCTCCACTAGCAGAATGAAAAATACAGGTTGTGTACTTGGGTTTTATTTAAAAAAAACAATTCTTTTCGATTTCACGAACAAAGGCTTGAGCCTTATTTCAAAGCATTCGTCATGCACGAATTGCTTATTGTAAGAATAATTTTTTTGGAATTTCTCCGTTATATAGGGAAGTAATCCATATATCCTTCCTACAATATTTAATAAAGTAAAGCAAGACATATATTAATGACTTTGAAATTTCTCTCTTCATTTCACACATTTATGAAACATATTACAATAGCAATTGTTCCGCTTTTCCTGTGAAATGTCATTTGTAATATTCTTTCGCATTTTTGAGGTAAATCTCAAGGTATAAGTTTAATGAAGCATTCTTCTATAAGTTTAATGAAGCATTAAGAAGACCGTGTTCATTCAGTTAATTGAAAATCTACACAGGTTTTACTTCATTACGAATAATTGGAACTTGACATTTTTCTCTTTATTACGTGTCAAGTGGTCATGGTTTCGGATTCGTGGCCGGTGGTTTTCGCTCAGTCGCGGGTTCGAGCCTTGGCCGCTAAAGACCCGCCGTGTAGTCGGGGCCCTAAGTCCTCCCACTTTCCAGCTCAGGTGTCGTCCTTGACACTTGACCGAGGTTCAAAGTTGCGAGTCTGTCGCCAATAGACCTTGTGTTGCATCAAGTGTGAAAAGTTAATGAAATCAAACCAATCAATGTATCCGATTTAGCCAATGGATAGATTAGATCCATGAGTCCCAAAACACACAAGAAATTAGAGACAAGAAGGGGACGCTTGGTCAAGTCCCCTCTGGAAAGCCTTAAACAGAAAAGATGTTCAGAAGGGTACTGTTCAGAGTTGCAGACAGGGAATATCTTATTCTGCTCAAATTCATCCTAAATCCTGACCTCTTCCAATCATCCGCAAAAACATTGGCTCCACCTGGCCGCTTGCCACAATACTAGTCATGTGGGGGAGGAGAACACCAAGAAAGGTCGATATTAGAATAAACTCTTGAGCAAGTCTCTAGAAAAGTTCAGATGATAGAAGTCAAAGCCACTGAAGTGTTCTCCTTATCTCGGATATGAAACATTTCTTAACCGCTGATGCCGATATGATATGGAATCCACTGAAGATGTATTTCATGGCAGATTGAAAGTTTTTTTGAAGTAGTGTCAGTGTAGAGATCGATGAAGCCAGTTCCTTAAGTGTTGGATAGAACAGTGACTGTCAATTAAAACCCAGATATCTTGATAGGCGGTGCAAGTGGTTGCAACCTAAAGACCCTTTCAATTACAATAAAATCCGATCGAAAAACAGAGCAGTGGTCAGAGTTTCTGCGTAATACAAATAATGGAGAGTTTTCTGGTTGAACTACCTGCTTGTGTGATGGCTTTATCTAACTCTTCCAACAAATATTCCACCAGACTTTAGGTGTGGCCATGGTAGCTCTTTGGTCATGGTCGCGAAATCATGGTTGGTGATTTTCGTCGAGCAGGGGGGAGGTCGGGTCTTTATGCCACCGAAGACCCGCGTGTAACCGGCGTTAAATCTGTCGAGGCTCCAAGTTTTCCCATTTTCATGGTGTGGAAGTTAGGAGAGGGAGGTGTCGGTTCAAGTGTCATCCTCTTCACTTCACCGAGGTTCATCACAACAACCTTCGCCTTGCTTCTAAGGGCTATGCTAATGAACAATTTAATCAACTGAAATTAATCTGAGATTTTTCAGATCAACCGAGTTTCTTAATCTTATTAGAAACATTACCTTGCTGTTTAAAATTATGTTTCCAAAAACATATTTTATGTAATAGTCTAGATTTTCCTGTAACTTCACCTTGAGATATTCCGTTTATCCAATAACTATTAATGCGGTTTCGACTATTAATGGAATGGTCTTTTCTTTTCCGGATTTTTATTTTAAAACTAAATAAGTATTACAAAAATTAATAACAAAAAGAACAAAGCCCTTGCTCGAACTTTCTCGTGACTTAATGAATCTTGTCAAATCCCGTTTGAGCCGCTTAAACTTGAAAAATATTCAAAATAAGTAATCAAAATAAACAATTCCCAGACTTCTAATAACAAAGAATTAAATTTGCAGACGCGATAAAATTATACAAAACTTCTAATCAAAAGTAATTAATACTCTTGAGCTGCAAATAATATTTGAATTATCAAATGACCTTTTGAGCCCATCTGTACATATATTTAAAACCACACTCACGTATATAGACTCGCCGTATGTGCAGTGAAATATTCATCGGTTTTATGTGCACTAGTTACATAATTCTCAAATTTAAACCAGATTAAAAGTCAATGATGCTATTTAAGAGCAAAAATTAAGGTACAGTGAAAAAAATAATTACTTCAAAAGTTTTTCCTCAGAAATTTTAATAAACTTAAATATGCTGAAATTATATTCAGACGTCATTATACTCTCGCTCAATATCCAGCAATAAAAAATTTAAAAATGTGCGAATGACAAATAGCAGCTTATCAAAAAATAAAGCGTAATGTCCAAGCAATCAAAAAGGTATTTGAAGTTTTATACAAAGATGTATACATTTTTTGGACAAATAAAAATAACTGACAGTAATTATTTTGTAAGCAGACTGTTGTTATCTTTAATAGCTTGTTATCATCTTAGTATTTATTCTATGACTCTTATGTTAAATATGAAGATACTGTTTTGACCCAATTATCAAAAAACTGGCTTAAGACATTCATATTTACTTGAAAATATTTCTTTCCTGAATTCTTGATTCAGAACGGGCCACAAATTCCCAATCGGCATAAGGACTTGGGAATTCTTTGAAAGGCTTCGGTAAACATTATATTTAATAAATTCTCTCGTTATTCATGTCAGTATATGTTTAGGTTTTTGAATAGTTGGAACCAGAAGCCATCTTTAGTTCCTAAATTCGAAGCAATTTCAATGAAATCTAGCATCAAGAGTTCCAGTTATTGTAGTCAGTTTATCTGTTCCATTTAAAGAGCTCCAAATAAAAATATCACCACCGCTTATTTTATTTTTTGTTTATAATTTTTTTAACATTTGGAAATTAAAAGGCAGTATTTCTTTTATCATTTATTAAGTTCAATAGAACTTAATAAATGATATTTAATCTTAACAGTGGATAACACTTTCTTTTCACTTTCGATAGATTTGTTAATAAATTCTTTTGAAAATAATATTCCCATTTTAACGATATATATATATATATATATATATATATAATATACACACATATATTATGGATGTAGGTGGATTACTGGGCATAAATAAGCACCTTCCCAGCTAACTGCAAACTGCTAAAGATTTTCGTTTCCTTTTGCTTGGAATCTATTTATTAAAATATGAGCCCAGGAAAGCTAGTGGTCAAGGTTGGATTCGTAGTCGGCGGTTTTCGTTTCAGTCATTGGGTTCGATCATAACGCAAAGATCCTCATGTAGCCGGGCTGATGCGTTAAAGTGGTGCCCAAAGTCCTCCCATTGGCGTGGTGTGGATGTTAGGAGGCTAGCTCCTGAGTGTCGTCTTCATCACTTGACCGTGGCTCAAAATTAAGAGACCGTTACCAATAGCCAATAGCCCTCGTGTTGCTTCGTACGACGTTAATATAAACTAAACTGAATTGTAAAATATTTAGCAATGTAGAAAATCGTAAAGTATTTAGTTTACAAGAATTCGTTATTCGATAGCAAGATTATTCGTTTTCATAAATAGAACGGGTTTCTAGCTTATGTGGAGAAGAAAGTCCCAGCCTATGAATGTCATGGGAACGACTAAAGGTGCCACCCAGTGTTGTTGAGAGTGTAGGCGGGAACCCTTTTCCTGGGGATTATATCGGGACTTCAGGGCTTACCTTCCTTATAGATACGGGCATCGCATTGAGCACCTAGTGAAATTTTCTTTTCATGGGATTTACTGTCTTTGACAAACACGTGTTACGCAGCCCCGGTACCTGGAGAATACCGCAACCAATGTAATCATCTTGCTCTCCATCATAACGATAACCCTTTAATAAGCTGGCATTTCTTTGTTTGTTCTTGTACTGAAAGATGGGCATTCGTTTCGGGTCAATTTAATCGACCAAATTTATAGATGTTTCTTTATTAAATATTTACAAATTTAACTGCGTATAGATTTAGTAGTGTCAGTGTCAAATTACTGGAACCATTAGTTATAGCAGATAGTTAGCTAATTGCCTGGCTTTTTCATACCCTAGTGATCTTCATCTACTTTTGACCCTCTTCTTGTCAAGCTATTTATGCTTTTTCTCTAGATCATATATGTCTTATTTGGCGCAACATAGCCATATCTTGCTTTTACGCCATTAAATTCTCATCACTCCTCCATTCATAATAGAAGAAATTCCTTTTTGCCAAGTGATAATTATATACTTTTGCGTGAAAATGACCGAAATGAATTTTTACAACAAAAACACATGAATTGTTGTTTCAACCAACGTTTTCTTTCCGATTCATCCGTAAGTTACTGTTCACTAAGTAAGAATCATGTAAATTCTAATTTACCCATTAAAATTATGCCGTTGCATTTTAAGATTGTCATTAAATATTAGAATTTTAATTGATTTCAGGTAAGCTAATTTTCTGTCAGATTCTCTCAAATTTATAATTAACTAAGAAATTACAAAAATCAAATCATGTACAAATACTTTTCACCTCTGTACGCTCTGTTAGTTTTGTATTCTCCCCTCTATTTTAACAGGCTATTTAACATAGAATGAATCTAAATGTACTTACTTTTAAATGTTGATACCGTCTATTTCCAAGTTTCAGTTGTAGCTGACAATCAGTAACATCATTTTGTTAGTGGACACAAATTGTGAAGGAAATGATAAATATGAAACCAGGTTAATGTATATTAAATGATTAATGAAAATGAAGATTTGATTTCTGCAAGAATTAAATTCATTCAAGGCTTCTCATATTGAATAAATTGAGCTTCTACTCTAAAGTAATTTAAAATAATTGAGTACTTATTCTGGCTTTATTACAACTGACTTCCTCTTGATCGATGATGATAGATGGTTAGTTATCACTTATAAATGCTTAATGTGGTCACAGCCGTCATGTCATATGAAACTCGAGATGGCTGAAAAGCAAATCGCCATATGTTATGACCAACCTGATAAAGGAATCTGATCAATCTCAAGTCTTTGTCAAAAGTCTGCCAATTAAAACCTCTAAAACTTCTTGATTGGATTAACACCGATAAGAAATCGCATTTTAAACAAAACCATTTTAAAATCAACTAGATGTTTTAATATTTATCTAAAGTCCCGCTTTCATTTTACTATTAAAGTAATTCTAATGGCATTATCTGTGAAGATAAAAACGTTATCATAGAAGATTATTTGTACCTTCTGCTTTCAAATCTTACCTTTCCGTTGATTCTTCGCATTCTGAGCGGCGTCCTCATCTTCAGAATTTCCTCCATTTTGTTCTTCATGCAAACAGATTATCTTGTGCTATCATCGAATAAACCAAAGATATTTCTCTCAACTTTTAATCCAAGAACTATGATAAAAGGGTCAACTGCTAAAAATACCCTTTGGTGAATTAACTAAAAATGCAATAAGTCGTTTTATAGAAATGTTTGTAAATAAATCTCTTGGTAGTGGAATACATAGTATTTCTTAGCAATAATTTAATTTCAGAAGACAAATGTAGGTATGTTATACTCATAGTGGAATACATTATACTTGTTTAAATAAATTATTTTGTAGTGGGATACATGTACTTCGTTAAATAAAATGTTAATGGAATATATTTTATTTAAATATATCGTTTTGTTATATTCTTCGAAAAATTGATGCATAAAATAAAATGAGTTGAATAATTATTCTGAATCGTATTTGTGCGAAATTTGTACAGTAAACCCTCTTTAAGCTTCTTTCGATGGTTCAGCATATTCTGTGGTGAGGGATGATTCGGAAGTTTATTGATCATAAAAGTTTATTACACCTGAATTTCAAAATAAAAATATAATGTGGTATAGTATTTGTAGTATTTTCAATATTAGACTATACAAACCTAATTTGATACAGTATAGAAATCTTTGAATAATGGAATCCATTATAATATTTTAAATTTGTCATTAAAAAGGAAATGCGAAATATTTTCATTTTCTGATTTTGATACAAATGATGCATTATGAAAATTCAATGATATTTAATATTTTACTCCCCCTCTCTTTGTTGCTGAACTTATAGGAACCTCGCGTTAACGCTGTTGACTCATGGAGGTTGTCCTTGTCATTAGTTACGATTTGTTTTAAAGTTGTGAACCTTTGGCGAAGTTTTCATCTGATCAAACGTCTGTTTTCATAATGTCGGTATCATTTTCCATAAGTTTTCAGTTAAGGTTAAACTAAGGGTGGCGTAAGTAAAACGACCTGAAGCTCATTTTTCGAGGATGGTTTTAATACAATTGACCAGGTGTACAGAACAATTATCTTGTTGAAGAACAAACCAACCTATCTCCGAAAAATTTTCATCCAAGGTAGGTTTATCAACAAGAAATAGCAGTACCCCATCTGTATGAACCCTCTAAACTTGTGTTCGAATATACTTCAGTATATGTCATTCTATCCCAGACAAAATACCCACGGTTTTGCTTTGAGTTGTTTGACAGAACACTGGTCTTATCATTTATTTCTATGTCAGACATATCATTACCACAGCCATCCTTAGAAACCAGCAATATTGCAACTAT
>BMAW01071329.1:116804-151764 GCA_019974015.1 Nephila pilipes | reverse complement strand
CGCCCCCCCTCACACACACACACACTCACACACACTCACACACACACACATCTACCTTTTAAATTTATTCTTCTATTTTGTTTTCGTACTTTAAATATTTATGTTATAATGTATGAAAAACCAACTTTTGAGTATTGTAACTGTCAGATAGTGATACAGCACTGTTCGTGTTTTTATCCAGTGTTCGGTACAGTGCTTCTTGTTTTCTAGAGGGTTACATATCACTTCGGATATTATTGCGACTGTGTACCCGTATATATGGTTCACTGTACAGTAAAGGGTTCTGGAAGCTCAGTAAGTGCTCTTCAAGAGCCGGATTAATAAGCGTAATCATGCGACAATAGTAGCTAGTCACAACTTGTTTTAAATATTTTTCTTTTGTGATGTTTTTTTTTTTTTTTTTTTATCGATTCAGGATTATTTAATTAAATTTAATGTTTAATGCTTGAATTCAATTTTATAGTCTCTAGAATGACGAAATAATTTGTCAGATATTTATATTACCTGGATATATATATATATATATATATAATCTTTGGTATCCGCGTTAAAACTATATTGATACCCTCTAATCTGGCTCTGTCGACTCCGGAAATTGCCGGATTAAAGAGAGCTTACTGTAATACTGACGGTGTTCATGCCTTATAACAACAGTTTACTTAAAATGCTAAGACTTTTTTTTGTAATTAGTATATAATTTTGAACTTTTTGGTGGTTCATTTTCACATTATATATTCCACAGTTCTGAGTATGGTATAAAGATTTAGATAAATAGTTATTTTTTAAGAGTCTACAAAATTAAATATAGATGCTTTTCAACTGTTCTTCATAGAGTCTGGTGGAAAAAAAATTGTAAATCATACCTAATACTAGTACAGCCAAATCCATGCCCAGGATTGTGAAAAAATACTTCTAAGAAATTGATAAAAAATATTAAAACTGGTCAAAGTAGTTAGATTTTTAAAATATTGAAATACTTTTTGAAACAAATAAAATTTTAATTGTTGGTTTGAAAATGATTTTTTTTTCTGAAATGATCATTTTATGTGTATTCAAATAGCGTGCATAAACACTTTTTCTTATGAATATCTAATTTTAAAAACAATCAAATTTAGTCAACTTAAAGCAAAATATTTCTGGTTTGCGTTTCATATCTTAGTCTGGTCCCTGTAGCCTAGTGGTCATAATCGCAAACTCGCTGTCGGTGTTACTTCTATCGAGTCCTAATCCTAATGCCTTCAAATCCTAATGCCACTAAGGAGCCGCTGTGTAGCGGGGCTGATGCACGTGAAATCTGTTAAGTCCTTCCGAGAGCGTGGTGCGAAAGTTTGGAGAGGGAGGAGCCAGCTTAAAATCACGAGATCTGTCTCCAACAACCCTTGTGTCGGCATGGAGCGTTGTAGGGATAAAGGAAAGGTGTTTATTGAAGGTGATAAAAAGAAAATATGTGTGAATTCAAAATAAAGTTTTACAGCGTCAGTTTCGTTATTTAATAGCCACACCTTGTAAACTGAATCATAATGATCAAAAACCAAAATATCGTGCTACCGATTCTAATTCAAAGTATAGGAATCGATAACATCTTCTCGAAAAACTTCAAATAAATATGCTCAACCTCGAGGAAAATATATTTGTATTCGTTGTAATAAGCCGAACCATAGTGCATCTAATTGTAGATTTATTAATGCTGTTTGCTATACATGTGAAAAAAGGGCCAAATCATAGCTTGTTTAAGTGGTAATCATGCTTCAACTAAAAGCTTATATAAAGATCAATATTTGTCCGGAAAAGCTGACAGTCTTAAAACTTCGCAATCCATTAATTTAAATAATGAACATTTTGAATTCGCAGGTCATATTTATCATTGTTCAGAATCCTACCTCTGATCCAATTCATAAAATTTTAGTTCCACTTAAAATAGAAAATAGGGGTATAAATACGGAATTAGATACAAGAGCAACTCACACACTTATTTCGAGCCATAAAAAATTGAATATTAGTAATGCATTTGATCCTCGTAATTTATAGTTATTTACTTATAATCGTGAGGCAATACAGTGAAAGGAAAATATTATCATACTTCATATTTCCATGTAAAGTTATCCGTACTTCCATGTGTAGCATAAAACCCCGATTTCCGAATTATTTTCAAAATTTCTCCTAAGCCTTTGGAAATGGATGTTGTATATTTCATAATGGAATATGTAAATATCATAATTGCAAACTACTGTTTCTTACGTCATATGTGAAAAGTGTTGCAGATAACCGATAACGTGATGCGACAATTGATTACGAGCTTATTTGTTTATGGATGAAGTTTGTTATCTCAACAAATTGTTCTATCACGTTTCACGGTGGAGAATAATTTTTGCCTTTCTCTAAAGCATGTATATAGAAACTAATGGAAGACAGTTCGGTAGTACCTAGCCCCACTGATAAACAATCAAAAAATATATTGAAAATTCCAAAATGACAAAAAAAATTTATTGTTTGAGCCCTTTTATGTAAAAAGGACAGTGATTGTTTCAATACAACTATAATTAAAGGGGTCAAAAGTTGTATTTAAAAGAATTTAAAGAAATTAAGAAATTTTCGTAAAAATGTTTTCATAAAAAAAACTTAGAAGTCTTGAGGAGAAGGATACATGACTTAGAAAAGAGGCACAAGAATAGCAACGAATGTTCACAATTATACGATATAACAAGTAATATTTATTAAAAAAAATTAAAGTCAATTCCTTCTTAGGTCAACAAAAAAAATTATTTTAGTTACTTTTTTTTAATAATTACAATTAATATAAATATGTATATACATATGACAGAATCACAATATTAAGTGGCAATTTTTTTTTCCGGCGATCGACACGCTTCGTCACTGACGGTATTTATTCCTAAATTTATATCCTGCTAAATGTCTTATATAGGAGAAATTTTTTCTCCCATATAAAACTAAAATTAATTCTTTGAAAACCACGACGAGATTCGATACAAAGGCACGAAGAATCTACGCTGACGCTCTGCCAAATTTGCCATTGCAAGACAAATGACATAGTAGAAGCATTGGCTTGTTTCTTAATTCATCCGGTAAATTAAATGGTTGGAATGTAGTTTAGCCCAACCACCCTTGACGATAGGAATTATTTGGTGGTATTTTGCCAAATGTGGCTACTCTGGTCCGCTTCGCGGACTTAACGTTCAGCCAAAAAAATGGCCAAGTTTGGCAATCACTCTTTCAAAAATCGTCAAGTTTGGCAATTTTTGAAATCGCGTCAAATGGTTGGGCTAAACTGCATTTTCACCAATTCAATTTAATTAATGAATTAATATTTGAAAAAAGAATTGTATTAACATCAAGTGTCATCCACTACAAGTTTTAAAAAATGTATTTGAATATGAGTGGATGAATAAAAAGTATTTTAATAACGATTGAAAATTTGAAGATATATAAATATATATAGGGAGAGAGTGAACTAATAGTAGGAATTTAATAAAAATGAAACGAATTTTTGTACACCTGCCTTTATCTTCGCTACATGCAATGACTCAATTTCTCACAGATGTTGACGCACAACTATATATATTTAACTATATTTACTATATAATATACATAGTACGACGATATATACTATATAGTTCTATTGACTTGAATATATCTATGGAATAAAATAATCATTCCCGTGTAGTAGCCTACAAGATAGCCAGATTTGAATCCAAAGCAGAATTTATGGAATGGGGGGGGGGGCATTGATGGATTGCGAGTGATGGCGTAATCCGATCTTTGATATACATTTTTATAAGGACGGACACAACTACAGAATTACAAGATTTGTTGAAGAAGCATATTAAATAAGAATCCCTAATATCGAATTCTTCAAATTTGCCTATAGAAAAATGTTAATAGCGAACATTTTAGTGTTATTTTCCATTATGAAAGCTCATCTGTATACATCTCTTATGCTATTTTCATTCACTTCATTTCTATGTATTATGTAGTTTGATTATGAAGTCGAAAAGTATTTAAGAGGGACTAATCAGAAATCCATCTTTTTTTAATTCGCAATCGCTTATTAGTAAATAGTTGTATTTTTAAAAATATTTGTTATATAATTATATTTCTATCTTTTAATATAATGATGTTTTCATGATTATATATATATCGATGTTATTAATCATTTTTTCTCTATCTTCATAAAACAATTTGGTGCCGCGTTACATTCAGGCTAATGCGGTTTATTAAAATAAGTATAGAAACAAATATTAAACTATAAAACAATTAATAGTTACAAAAACAAAACATCTTTAAAAGAAGGATACACAAAAAAATTAAATAGTAAAGAAACAATCAAATCGTTATTGTATGCCTAATTCCATGTGAACACAAATGAAATAATAAAATAAATAAATAATAAAAAAAAACTAAGTAAGATGCAAATTAGCATAAAAAAGATATTAGACGTGTAAGTGATGATAAGAAACCTGAATTCATAAAAAAAAGTACAGAACAGAGATTGAAAAATCAATGATAAATTGAAAGAAAAACCGTAAAAAAAATGATATCTAACATTTTAAAATTCTGTATCTGCCTGAAGACCGATATGACTGGTTAAAGTCGGTTTATCAGCAAAATTATCCCAAACATAAAATTGTTTTTAATGATAAGGTACATATATAACCTAAATTTCAAAATATCAAAGACACAAAAAAGAAAATGTCGAAGTAAAATACGTATGTAGATAAAGAGATATTTACAAGCTATATCTCATGAACAAAGAAAAAAATTCAATTTAAATTATTAATCAACGGATTAAAAAAGCAGAAAAAAAATTACATGAGACACACACAAACAACAGATAACACAAGCAAAACGTGAATAAGCTGCCAAGCGAAGACGGAAATTGAAAATAGTAAGTGGGGAGCAGAGCCATCTATCAAAAAAAGAAAGAGTATATATATATATATATATATATATATATATATATATATATATATATATATATATGAAGTAAATAAACTAATATCCTATAATTGTAAATCATTCTAGAAATGTAATTATAAGGAAATTAAAAATACTTAATAATAAAAAGATATTAAGAAATAAATTACAAATTGTGCAAAAATCACTTTAATAATACATAGGCATGATTATAGCACATACTATTACTGTATATAAACTAGTAAGTAATAAAAATCATACCTAGAGAAAAATTAGAATTATGAATATATATAAAGTATTCAGAATTTAAGAAATTTGCTACAAAAACGGAATCATAAAACACTAGAAAAAGTAAATTACTCAAGAAAGGAAAAGTTTTTGATAATTGAAATCAACTAATACAAAAATGAAACAAATCAAGGATATAAAGTTTCGAAGGCTTTCTTTTTCAAGAACAAAAACAAAACTGAAATGCTGTAATAACTAGCCCGAAAGGGAATCCCTTTTAATCTAGTTGTCAAGAGCACTGCAAAAAGAAGACTGGGCAGGTTTCCTCCGGTCCCACAGATCGATGACTGGAATCACCCCGTCACTCAAAGTCAACTGACCTCCTCCCATGCCTTGGGGGGGGGGAGTCATCCCCAAAAAATAATAGAAAAACACCTACCGCTGAAAAGTAATAAATAATGCTATCGCCAGCTGTGGATTCAAGCCTTGAATGGGTACAAATGTTCATTATTCTAATTAAATATATTCATAGTTCTATGTAACAACATATATAGGGAAAAAATCTCCTGAATTGAACTAATCAATCACTTATATAGACCAAGATTGAGATTAAAATCGATGACTCAAATTTGATTGGAAAAAATATTTTTGATATTTTGTACTACCCAACAGTGTTGAAGCAAAAGGTTAGTTAATGGTTAAAGGTTAGTAAAAGGTGCTAAGCTAATTTAATGAAGAATTAGATTTTGATGCATACGCGATTCCTATTTTACATCTAAAGACTTTTCAAATAGGCATAAAATAGCAAATAATTGTAAATTAAAGGTAAATAACGAAAAAAGGAGATAAGAAGGGAACAGCAATTTAACTACAGAAAAGAGGGGAAACAGTCTCCTTATCGCTTATAAGGAGATAATAAAATATAAACAAATGACGTCAGTCTTAATTGCAAAACGTTTCGGTTTGTATGATAAATAGTCGATATCATTCATATATAAGTAGATAATCTCTAAAATAAATCAAAAACGAGACACATTTTTAGTGTCATTTTGGAGTAATTAATTAATCTCTCTGTCCATTCGCCATTACTCATAGTTTCAGGCGAAATGCACATTCTTTAATCTTTTTTCTAGCCTTTTATGAACACGTATGGTTTTCAACGCTCCGTTAACAACCAATAAAATAAATTAGCTTAGGAAGGATATATCAGTATTCGTTGTTAATTACTTATTCAGTACATTGAACAATTGAATTTAATTTGATAACTGAAAGGAATCTTATGTGTATTAATTTATAAAAATAACTGATACTGTGAAATGATACATTAAGATAAAAATCGACAGTTATTTTCAAGTATCTTAAAGAAAAATTATTACAAAAGGAGAAATATCCTCGATCTAATTAATATCAATTTGATTTTCAGGCTATTCTTACTTTTTTACCACATTTGTGTTTTTCTTTAAAAAGATATTTAATTGAATAAGCCTTCTTAGTATGAAACACTATTTTTCCACAAAGTATGTACTTAATTGATTTACACATTGCCTCCCAAATGAAAAAATCTCTTAAAGCAATTCATTTTAAGTGTTCGACCCGACAAAGTTGAGGTGTCCATTTTTACAGGTGTTGAAGGCAAAGCAGCTGCTCTCTTCAACAACACCAGAAGTTAAAACGCCTTAATAACTTGCCCGATTAAGACGTCTCTTTTGGTCTAAGTTGATAAAGACACAGCAAAAACAGACCACTCAAACTTTCTTTGGACGCAGTGGTGGAAGGTTCGAAATGCCGCCGACACTCCAAGTCAACTCTGGAGGGGGGGGGGAGAGAGAGGACGAAAACCATATCACGCCGAAGTAATGACCCAGGATCTGAACACTAGATGACAGCACAAACTAGAACTATTGGTTACATATGCCGTCGACGCTAGAACTTGCTTCTGTGTGTCTAACTGAAATAACTGGACATAAATTACTGATGATATACCGGATACGGTACAAGTGACAACAAGATCTGCCACTCATCTTGAAATAGTCAATGGAAACCGTCCTATGTGAAACTGAATACAACAGGGAGGGGATGTTATATCATTTTCATTAATGGCTGGAAAAAACTTTCTCGCAAATATCATTCAGAATGTTCCTCTTCGTACCATCACGATGATACTGGAGGAGGAGCCTGCGGCTGCTTTCTTCAACAACAACGCTCAGAAGTTAAAACGCCTTGATAATTAGCCCGATAGGGACGTCTCTTTTGGTCCAGTGGATAAGGATGCAGCAGAAAGCAACAGGTGAACTTTTCTTCGGAACCAGTGGTGAAGGGTTCGAAACGCCGCCGGCACTTCAAGATCAACTGACCTCTCCCTCCATAGATCGTAAACATCAAACGCCGAAGCAATGTTTTCTTAATTCTACTAATACCATTTCCAATACCTATATCCCATTTCATAGAAGTAACTCAATAATTTTTACTCATTTACACTAAATCCAGAATATTTTACAGATTGCGAACTATGTACTGAATACGGACAACATGCTAAAATCGAAGTCAAAATATTAATTTTCCTTGTTAGATACATTTAAATGTTATTTTATTGATAAAAATAGAAAAGTTAACTGTAGTACCAAATAAAAAAAAAATCAAGAATAACGTGAAAAGATTCAAGCGAAGTTCGTTATAAATTTTTTTAAGAAATTAGATATGTTCTTTGGGCTTCTAAATATCAATAAGAACGCATTCCTATTTTCTGAAAATTACACATTCTCTTTATTCAGGTTATTCTGTGGCCGCAGTAGCCTATTGGCCATAGTCGAGGACTCGCGGCTGGCGGTTTTTGTCTAGTCGTGGAATCCAGTCTTGACGTCATTAAAGACCCACCGTATAGCCGGGGCTGATGCACGTTAAATCTCTGGAGACTCAAAGTCCTCCTGTTCATATGGAGTGTAAGTTTGGAGAGGGAGTTACTAGTACAGGTGTCGGTTTCGTCACTTGACTGAAATCAGTCGCAAAAATTACGAGGTCCGTCACCAATAGCCCTCCTGTTGCTGCCATACGATGTTAATAAAACCAGCTATTTTCAAGTTATTCTACGATATGAATGAATACAATATGCAATGTTGTAACAAGAAACCAGTATACATGGTTATTCAAAATGATTCATCCGATTTCGAAATTCCATATTTTCAAAAACAAAAAACACCGAATGATAAGTAATACATGAATACATAGG
This sequence comes from Nephila pilipes, assembly GCA_019974015.1. Classification (NCBI taxonomy): domain Eukaryota; kingdom Metazoa; phylum Arthropoda; class Arachnida; order Araneae; family Nephilidae; genus Nephila; species Nephila pilipes. The sequence goes on along the minus strand of BMAW01071329.1, from coordinate 143,378 downwards.
AAAACTATAGAAGTTTTATTTTGTGAAAAATGGATGACCTTCGTGTTTTCTTCTTAAAGCTATTTCACGAAAGCTATTTCAGAAGCTTTCACTGAACTACCTTGCAGTTGAATCGGTAGCAGTGGACGAGATGACTTGCTGTTACACTGCTGCCCACCTAAATCACCTGATATGTGATTCCTATGACTAATCACCTGATTCCCCATGCGATTTTTTTCCTTTGGGGACTTGTTAAAGATAAAGGATATGCGCCTTCATTGCCCATAAATTTATTTGCACTTAAATAACGGATTTCTATCTGCTGCTGTACAATCAAATACCACTTACACTTTACAACGAATTTAGCATGATTTTACACTTCGAATTGACATTATACATGAAACTAAAGGAAGTTATATCGAACACTTGTAAAAAAACTTGTTTATTTTCCCTTTGCATTCACGTATTGCTTATCAATCTGTGTCGTTTATTTATGAAAATATGGAATTTGGAGATCGTATGAATCATTTCGAATTACTTCCTGTATAACAACGTAAAATAGTCCAAAATAAATATAACAATGAGATTTGAGATCCAAAGTAAAGTTGGTCAGTTAAATCCTGTTGAGAAATAGGGGTGCATTGCATGTTTGAAAACGACAAAGTAGAGGCTTAAAATAAACAGTAACTGCAGGTGCGTGTTATAAAAATTCGATATCACGAATTTGGAATTGTATCTTTAACTAAACTGATTTGACAGCATATGCTTGAAAATTATTCCACCTCCAAGAAGCCCAGCAAGGTGCAGCATTTCAGTCACGTACAATTGCTCTTGCACTACGACTATTTGATGCGGAGGCGTTTTCAATCTAAGAACTGTATAACTTAATTTGAACACTTGAAGCTGTTAAAACCCCCATCGTCTACAATCAGAAGTTAGCTTTCTGATTCATTCGAGGAATAATTTCCACATAAGTGTATACAGCAGAAGTTCTCAACGTTTTTACAAGCTTTTATTTAACTTTCTACTTTCATATATACTCATATATGTATGTAAATAAATGTCTTTCCATATCAAATTTGTACTCGAAATTTGAACCATTTCTTTTCATCCGGTCGAGGTGAAATTCAGCACATAATCGTATATCTCCAATGACAATATAATACTAGGGTACAAGTATGCTCAAGCAGTGACGAATTTGTGGGAGGACCTAGTGACACGGCCCTTGCACTTAACAACGTTGAATCGAGTTAAAAGTTAGCACATACGGAAAAGCTCACGCAATTGCTTTTTAGTCTTAAATTTACAGACTAAAAATAAATAAATATTAGTAAAAGACATATTTTGATCAAGCTTTTTAGTCAATCAAAAAATTTAGTCAATCTTTTATTTAAAGATTGACTAAAAGGTATAAAAATATTTTCAAATGAAAATAAATATATTATTTATAAGAGATTGAGACGCTAATACTTCTATTCATCTTATACATAAGTAGCTATGGGGGTTACTTAATTTAGCGTTTTTTACCTGAATATCTTATTTAAGTGCCTCAAGCTTTTACAATTTATACATTATTGTATGTTTACAAATCATTTTTAAATCTTTTAGTCCATCTTTAAATAAAAGCTTGATATTAAAATGTTTTGTTCCTTTTAGATGTATTTTCATCTATAGCTCACATGAGATAAGACTCAAACTTTCAAGTCCCATTGAAGTAATGAAGATCCAAAGAAATTCAAAATTCACCACTAAAATAAAATAAAAATTCAAAAAAAAAAAAAAAAAAAAATTATAATCTGTAACTTAAGGGTAGTAAAAATTGCACAAAATCATTTATATTTATCGATTTTTCTGCTTATTATAACGTAATGAGATGCGTACTTCAGTTAAGCAATTTTGAGTTTTATACACTCTTAAAGTACTTTAAACTTCTTTCAAAAATAATTTCTTTTGTGATTTTTAACAACTTTCGTAGCACACCAGTTGAAATTCGCTGGCCTAGAGAGAAGAAAAATAGGTATGCATTGTAAATTAATAACTGTGAAATGTTTCAGCCGTTAAACAGTTTTATACATTAGATTCAATGTTGGCATGCGTGTTAATATGGCTTCCTTTAATGTTTCTTAGGCCGCGGTAGCCTAATGCTCATGGTCACGGATTTGAGGCCGGCGTTATTTTTGTCGAGTCGTGGGTTCGAAACCTGATGCCACTATAGAGTCACCGTAAGGACTGATACATGTTGTAATAAGGGATACATAAGTAAATAAGGGACTGATACATGTTGTATCCGTCGAGGTCTCAAGTTTTCCATTGGGAAGTTTAGAAGGGAAGGTGCCAGCTAGGTGTCGTCCTTGTCACTTGACCGAGGCTCGAAATTATGCTGTCCGTCGCCAATAGCCCTCATGTTGCTTCTCAGTGTGACGTCACTAAAAAAAAATCATAATCAATCACTAATGTTTCCAAACTCATGTTGAGACGTTGATTTATGTATGCCGGAGAAAATGCTAAGAAATGACAAATACGTTTATTCATACATTTTTCAGATGTCTAATTACATCCATCTCGAGTTGTTGATGTGTATTAGAAAAAAATCACATGATTTTCAAAAAACAAAAAAAAAAAAAAAAATTGATGTTTGTTGGTATATCACGTATTTGGATATTTATAGCCTCGTAATATTTTTTTTTCTATTCCACTCAACAACAAAATTTTACGTTTTTCATTGTAAGAACAACAAGTTCTGTCTCACGAAAATCATATGTGAATATTTGTATCGAGAATTTTCGTGACTTGAACATAAAGTCCATTATTTTAGTTGATATCGAAAAAAAAATTACATTAGAAAGCAGACATTAACAGATTTTCCCAGTTCAATTCTAGAAATGTCGTCATTTGAGTAATTCCTCTAACTTCACTTTAGATTTAACAATTACTTTTCTGTCATATGGCGTGGTGTGGAAGTTGAGAGAGTGAAGCACAGTTGGTTGACAGCGATTTAAAATAACGAGCTCTGTCACAGCTTGTAGCTCTTTAATTAAATCATTCAAATCAACATATTTGGAATTTTAAAAATTTAAGATTTTAAATAGGTAAAAAAAACAAAAAATTTGAATCGAAATGAGTCGAAATAATAATTTGAAATCACAGTTATTGTGGAAAAATTGTGCCGGCTTTTAAAAATATATAAGTACTGCACTTGCATTATGGTAATAACTCTCACGCATGCACGCGATCGGAAGTATATAATTTATAAAAAATTCTATCCAATATGAGTAAACTTAAAAGAAAGTGTAGATTCTAGAATACACAGTATCCATCTGTCTAAATATCTAACTTCAACGTGTAACAACACTTCAGTTTTAAGTCAAAACGTTTCATCTCTCTCAGCTAGATTAAAAAATCTTCATTTTTTAAAATTCATAATGATTAGCTGTCATTTGCAATATAATTTCATTTAATTTCTTACAGGCTGAAAAAAAAGGTTTTTTTTACTTGTTATTTCTTTTTTGACTCTTTAGCCAAACAGAAGTGTTGGTTTACAAAAACTGTTTTTGATACTTAGTCATTAACTCGATACTTGTGAATTCAATGAATGGAATGAAAGACTGCTTATCAGATGGTGGTTATTTTTTTCATCGGATAAACGTTCCTGAATGAATGTCATTGAGCTCAAAAAGAGAATTTTCCACACACAAGTCCATTCCTAAATCATCTATTCATCCTTTTTCTAAGGAAGCAATATAAATCCTTCTCTAACAACTCCTTTTCACATTTCTTACTTGATACTGATCTATCTAATCAAACACAACTTTAGTCCATTTTCATTAATTTGAGTCATTCATACATATTAGTTTAGTCGGTGTTTACTTGCTTTTGCATTTCGCTAATTTTTGCAGCATTTTGAGCAGGGCCGGCCATCTGGAGGGTGCTGTGGATACTATACTGCGGACCCCCAGCATGATCAAGAACTAAAATAATAGACTCTTGCACATGAAAGCTTGACAATATTCCTATCGTTGTCAGTATGGCGCACAGTTCATTTCATGGTAAACATTGTTATTGCAGATCTTTGAACTTCGATTATCTTCAAACCAATTACTGACGATGCGAATGTTTAGTTCTTGTTATTTGATTCAAGGAACTCCCGAGAATCTCCATTTATACTAAACTTATTAGTCAAGAATATGTGCAGAACGATTCAATTCACTTGCTATATTATGCATCAAAAAAGAAATTGCAGAAAACTGTAACTTTTCTGAAGCAATTAATGTATTAGCAAAAAGAAATATCGCATTAAGTAAACATGTATTAGTAATATATGTTCATGTTTATAATTTTTTTTTTTTACTTAGCAAAAAATTCGAGGCTCCAAGTGGTTTCTTGGACCCTTTATAGAGAACGCCGATTTTGAGTTTGATTGACTATCTTCCTTTTTTTAATCTGTTTTCAAACTTCTTTTTTTTTCCGATTTGCAAATAAAATTAGAAAAATTCTAATGTTTTTCACCCTTATTAAGTATAGTTACAGATCTAGTAGTTCTTTATTCTTGTTACAAGCTCAACTGCAAACGTTTCTAGAGTTTGTTTGCCTTGTGACGCCGGAGCTTATATTTACTGAGTTCCCACCCGTACATGACTTGAGTAAGAAAATAAAAAAATGTCCGCCGCATAACATTTACTCCTTGTGACATAAGATGAAGACGACGCGTATGCAAATGCATTCTTTTTATGTAATCTTATTTACATTGAAGAGAAAGTAGGTCAAAGCCACTTGCCTGCAGCGCGCAGAGAGTAAAAACGACAACAAATGGATTTTATTCAATTAAAAAAAAAAAAAAAAAACTTATTCTGACGTCACATAACGGAGACTCTTGAGCATAATACTGGAAGTACGAGGAGTCTGTTACGACTCTTATGAGTTATTTTTGCTTTCTCTTTTCATTTCACGACTTGGCAAAATAATAAATAATGACAATCTCCTTATTTATATACAGGGTTATTCAAAATGAATCATCCGATATCAAAATGCTATATTTTCGCAAATAAACGACACAGAATTATAAGTAGTACATGAATGCAAAGAGAAAATATGGAAGATATTTTTACAAGTCTTCGATATAACTTCCTTTTGAAACATGCATAATGTCAATTCGATTTCTAAAACCCTGCTAAACAAGTTGTTGAGTGTCAGTGGTAATTGATTGTGCAGCTACAGAAATCCGTTGTTAAAGTTCAAATAAATTTGAGGCATTGCTGGCGCACACACTTTATATTTTTCAAACCCCTAAAAGAAGGAATCGCATAAGGCCATATCGAGTGACTTAGGTGACCAGCTGTGTAAAGTCAAGTCATCTGGTCCTCTGCGACTAATCCAACTGCTGGGTAGCTCCGTGAAAGCTTCTGAAACAGCTTTCGGGAAACAGCTTTTTGAAGAACACACGAGGCCCATCTATTTTTCACAATATAAAATTTCTACAATTTTCCTATGTATTCGTGTATAAATCTTCATTTGGTGTCTTTTACCTTTGAATTTGTAGAATTTTGAAATCGGATGATTCCTTTTGAATAACCCAGTATAATTCACCCACTTAGCATCTGAAAAAATTTCAAAAAACCGGTCGCCAAAAGGTAAGTTTTTTAATTGCCAAAATGATAAAATTGTATTTATGGACAAAACATCTATTGGTCCAACATTACGTACATTACTATCTCTATAATCTGACCCAGAGACCATCAAGCCTTGCCAGTAATCTGACATTTTTACACGTAATGACAAGTCATAGAAATTCACATTTCAAAAACATTGCAATTTTTGTTGTTTTAGTTATTTTGTGTGTTAGCCACTTTATTTGCGTGAACTACATTAAGTTTTATTGAATAATACATAATTTTTGTTGTTTAAATGCGTTATTTTTCAGTAATAAGGCGGTACTCTGTTTTGATTCTGCCGGATTACTAAGCAATAGCCTTGTTAACCTCTAACCTACTAAGTAATAACCTTGCGAGCCGACAAGGTCGTTCAGTTTTGAATTATTGTCACTTTTGAATTACATAAAGGCGATTAGCAATGGACCTCGTAGCAGAGAAAATCATTCATATGGCACTCCCCCCCCCCCGGGTATAAGGGATTATCTTACTTTTCTCGTTTTCACGCTACGCATGGCTCGAATGTTAACGCCTAGTTCAATTAAACGTGCTACATCTCTCATAAATCTACTCGTCGGTCTTCGGCGAAACCGGACTCAACTCGATACAGTGAGTTTGTGCGTTCATGTAGTGAGTTCGAGAAAATTACGAAATTTATCTAATATTAGTAATTAAAAACGTTATGTGTGTTTGAGACAGTCACGATATCATCGTTTCAAACAATAAATGACAAATTCCTCATTTATTTATTTATTGATGATTTGTTCATCATTCGTAAACATAACAAATTAATGTCATTAGTAAACTAATAATAATTATTTTTGCTATCTTTCCCTCTGAAGATATCAATTTTAAAAATTCTTTTGCTAGTAAATAACTAATTTCCTTGAGGGCTATCGTAAAAATAAACTTTCCACTTAATTTACTTTACTTCTTATGGACTATTTTCAAAATGTTTTTTTAATACCAAGTTCACTCAAAAAGTTCACAATTGCGGAGTTCACAATTCCAAGTGGATGTGAAAAGGTTTGCGGTCATTGGTAAATACGAAGTAGGTATCCTGCTTTTAAATTTTCATTTTCGTACTTTGTCTTTTATTTGCAATTCTAGTTTTTTCTTCTGTTTTCTTTTTGTATCTAAATGTATTTTATAGGTTTGGTTTGATTCTAGCGTGTTATTCTAAAACAACACGAGTACTATTAACATCAGACTCAGAATTTTAAACCAAGGCAAAGTGCTATAAAAGGGTAAAGTGCTTAACAATAGTACCTCGTTCTTAACTTTAAAAGTGGCCGCGGTAGCCTAGTCGTTAAAGCATCGGATTCGCTACCAGTGGTTTTCATTCAGTCGTGGGTTCGAGCCTTGATGTTATTATAAGGACCCGCTGTGTAGCCGAGGCTGATGAACGTAAAATCTGTCGGGGCCCAAAGTCCTCCCGTTGACGTGGTGTTTAAGTTAAGAGAGGGAGGTGCCAGCTCAGATGTCGTTCTCGTCACTTGACTGAGGTTCAAAATTACGAGGTCCATCGCCAATAACCCTCGTGTTGCTTCTAGTGCGATGTTAATAAAACCAAACCAAACGTTCACTTTAAAATCATTCCGAGAAGGGAATTGGAGCCAAAGTTTCATTTAATAGGGAGACATATAGCCTTTATCGAAAGAAAATGCTATAGGTATTTATCTACCATTAGCGGCAAAAATTATTCAAAACGGGCTACTTTTCAGTCTAAAATGTTAATTTTGAATGAAGATCTTAGTACTTTTCAAAGGCTCCTCGTCGCGTTGTGGGCCAGATACACATTTAATCTGTCGTAACTCAAAATTCTCATATTGATATGGTGTGAAATTTTTAAGAGTGTGTTGCAAGATCGGATGTCGTCCTCGTTTCTTTACCGTGGTTCAGAATTGAAAGGACTGTTGCAAAAAGTTTTCGTGTTGCTTCTGAGTGTGACGTTAATAAACAATCGATGCATCAAAAACTCGATATTTTGATTTCAATGATTTTTTAAAATAATTTGCTAACTGCTCCTTACGATTGAAATTTTACTTGAAAGCCAAAATGTTTAAAATTACATATCTTATTATATAATAAATAAATACAACTTATTTTTGGTAACTTATTTCAAGATTTCACAACTAAAAAAATTGTCTAGGGAATGTTTTTTCACCAAAAAACAATCGCACTGCAAACTTCAAGCTTTCCCCCTTTTTTTAATAATTCAATTGAAATACTATGTGTTAAATGCTTTACTTTTGTTTAAGTATGATTGAATATTTTATAATTGGATTTCTTTCAATTTTTAAAATTTAAGTATGTATCAAAAAAGGGTGAAAGAATTTAATAAACCAAAAAAATTACGAATATACTTTATCAAAAGAAATAAATAAGACTTTCGTATGATATAAATGTATACATTTTCAAAAACATCGAATCAAAATTTGAGATTTTAGCATTTTCAGACCTGTATTCTCATATTGTGCAACATCCTACATTATTTTGCTCAGTGAATCTAAGAAGAATCAGAATTAGAACCGTGATTCGAATCGACTAATTTCAGTCTCCTGACCTTAGTCACTAAGACCACGACTATTATTTTTAGTGTATTTTTTATGAGATTGTTTCACAATTTAAAATTTTGATTATGTGTTCAACGCAGCTTAGTCTGCATCGACTTTTGAGCCATTAAACATCAATTCCACAAACTTAAAATTTTATTTTATCAATTAATTTAACCCTTAAATTTAGAAACTTTTAACTGCTCAACATTGGTTTATACGACATTCGTTAGAAAAGTAATGCCTTCATGGTCATAGCCACTTTATTTTTTCTCCGATTTCCCCAGTTCTTATTGTATTAAAAAGCGGCACGTATATCTTATACGTAATGCTTATTCACTTTTCGACATAGTCCCCATCCCTTTCCCCGTAATTGTACTAATGCGTTTATAGTCGGGAAAACTCGTCGGAGAAGAATACCGGTAGTTGTTGTCGACACCAGGTTTAAATGGAAGCTTTCATTTCATCGTCACAGTGAAAATTATGTCCCTTTTGGTGCTCTTTCATCTTTGGAAAGAGGTGAATATCACAAGGTTCAAGGGGGTGCATCGACGCTCAGCTGATTCAAACTCCTCTTAGGGCAGGTCGTCATCTTCTAAAATTCTCGGCACACACACACAAGCAAAAAAAAAAAAAACAACTATTGAATTACATAGAAGTTTCTAGTAGCTTTGAGGTACAACATAAGTTTTGAAAACCGGGTAACAAATAAAAGACCTGTGGTAATGGAGTCATTATTTTGCAATCAATCTTCGTAATTTTGCTCTTAAGTCTCCCGTGGATTATTGTGAGATTATATATGCATTCAAGACTTAAATAGCTAAGTGAAATTCTTCTGATTTTTCACTGATTTCCGTCAGAGATTTATATTAATAAAGTTAAAAAATGTAAAGGGTTCGGGAATTGAAGGCTTCTTCTTTTATTGTTATTTCTTTTGTCTCACTAATCATAACGTCAAAAGGAGCTCTGTTTTTACGCCCTCAAACTATTTTGATTTCGAAAAATTGCAGAGTTTTGAAGGTTTCTACGAAAAATGTTCAGGTTCGAACTAAAACTCCAATGATTTAAATCTGTTAGTTTGTTCATTAAAAAGTGTTTCAGTGCTCAGCTTGAGAGGAATAACAAAAGTAAACTTCTACTTAAAGTTAAGCATAATCTGTATATCTAAACTCGATTTGTCTAGATCGACGTCAGCGACTATAGAGGAAAATTGCAAAATATATTACTTGTTATCGCAACTCAGTTTTTAATGACGTCTATCACCTTATCTAAGCCAATCGTTTCTCCTCTCGACTGCTTAATGACCAAACTTATAAAGAGAAACTAAAAAAAAATTCAGTTCTTACCTATTTCATAAACTTCCGGAAATGAACTCGGGCTCACTGAAAAAAGTAGAATCGATCGAACAAAAAAAGTTGCAGCTGTTCTCTTCAGCTATGACGATACAAGTTAAAACGCCTTAATAACTAAACCGTGGAGGGGGGGGGGGGACCCCTTTTGGTTTAGCAGTGAACTCATTGCAAACGACGAACCGGGCAAGATTTCTCCAGACCAACAGGCTTTCAAGGTCACACGACCTCCTCAGCCTCGGGTAGGAAAAAACCATTCCTCCATAATGGCAAAAAAACACATCGCAGCCAAAGTGAGAACCCGAACATGATCACACTAGATGGCAGCATAGATCAGAACTGCTGGTTGCATATACTCTCGACGCAATCCATTCATCCATCCTCAATTAATACATCCATTCATAAATCACGACTAGCAATATATCGATTTCGGCGCCTGCATCAAATAGACCCATTTTCTGAACTAAAGACAGCTGATAACGTCGAGGGAAGCTATTCAAATGACACTCAGTACAACAGGCAGAGGTGGGGGGGGGATGCATCTTAATTGCAGTATTGGCTGGAAAATAATTCCTTTTTGCACAGTTGTTGAAACCAACCAGTTGGCCGGGCAAGACATGTCCGGACCAAAAAAAAAAAAAAAAATCAAATGTTGAAATCGCCAGCGTCATTCAAGGTCAACCAACCTCCATTGTCAAGGTGTAGAAAACCCCTTCCCCAAAAGTGGCGGTGTTAAAAAAAACCCACCCCTCGAGCCGAAAAGTCATTCAAAAGGATGCATAAGTACAAGAGTAAATTTCACAAAGGAAAGAAACACACACGCACAAGCAACCACCCTTTTAGTGCTTTTATTATATCGGCTCAAAATGTAACAAATAAAACTACTTATTAGGAGAGATTTTTAAATGCATCTCTGAGTTCCCCTGCATAGCACTCTGATTAATAGCCACGTTAAATAAACGAATCAATCAACCATACGAACCAATTCTCTTTGATAAGCACCAAACAATTAAGAGAAATCTCAAACACTATTAAAAGAATACTACTGCATGAAATTGTTAAAATTGATAAGCTGTAAAATTAAAGGTTTTTAGCACGTTTCAAACTTGTTGAATACAAATGTGTTTTTATATCCATACATGTTCTATTCTATTATACGCCTTTTTGTATGCTTCTCATTTTATATTATCCGAAAGAAATAAGATGTATTAGAGAAACAATGTCTGATTCATACACTTAGACGGCTTTGTCTTTATATACATATGGAATATAACAATACAAACTTTATTTTATCTTTGAAAACTTTACTCTTTTTTTCATATGCTGTAGTTATAATAATATTAGCAAATAAGAATGAGTTTAACAATGCACGTTTACATAATACAGTTTATCTTGAATATTAATAATTGCTTTTTTATGTATACTTTTTCAATCTCTAGTGTATTTGTCTTTACAATTAAACATTTAAATAATCATCATTATATACTATTTCAAATGTTTTATCTCTCATTCCAACTTAAAATTTATATTCATACAAACGAGATGATACGAGAGTGGTTCAAAAAGTACTTGTATTTGAAGACAGATGGCGTCATTTAGGAAAATTGATGTTACCATTGGGGGCTAACATCCCTTAAATGGAGCCAAAATAAATTTGACATTGATTCATTGGTTAGTTTTAATTTGGTAGTCATTTGCTGCCAAATCCAAATCTGATTGCTGCCGCGTCGAGTTGTCACCGTCGATGATAATTAGATTCATCATCATTATGCACCTGGGAATCAAGCAAACACCAAAACGTTAGGTTGTTCCGGTGAATGTTTTCCAAAAAAAGCGAGGAGGATGTCATCGGCCAGAAAAGTTATGTTGAAGAATTTTGAGATGCAAAAGGCGTCATGATTCCGAATACGAGCAACTGAGACTTAGACAGCTGTCTGTGTTTCATGATACTCATGAAAAACTAATAATTTTTTCGATGCTACGAGTGCCATCTCTTGGATTATCCGAGGACTTTTTGGACCCGTGTGGTGACCGGGGATGACAGAATAGTCTCACTGTAGCTCATACATGTCGTAAAAGGCGACTAAAATGGGTACCCAGCGTCTGGGGGTATAGCCGGGCACCCTGCACCTGGGGATTATATCAGAGGACCTCAGGGACTTGCCTTCTTCAGGTAAGTATGGGCTTCACGAACCCGAGGTACCCTAGTGATCTTTCTTTCCCATGGGATTTGCTGCCTTTGGTAAACACGGGTGACGCACTCCCGGGATACCCTAGCGATCCTTCTCTATTTTCGACCCTCCTTCTTGTCAACCACTTTTATCTTTTTTTCAACTTCACGTCTAGACCACAGTTTAATCTTGTTTGGCGCAGCATAGCCATATCTGGCTCTTGCGCCAATAAACTTTACATTCACACTCACTCACCGAGGACTTTTTGAACGACCGTAGTAGCACAGTAATCAGAAGCAAAAATTCTTGTGAAGCATATAAAAAATAAAAATTTCAATAACCATTATAGTATCTAAATCGAGAAATGGTTAAAAAGTATTTCATATAACATTGAAAACGTTATACATTACCGTTATTTACCATTACTGCATATAAAATTTACAATGCTACCATAAATTTAATAAACAATGTTTCTACATATATCCAAGCCCTTATTTTTTTTTTTTTTTTTCTTCTTTAACGTAAGAGAACGTGATTCTCAATATTGATTGACACTCAACAAACCGGTAAGTTTGCAAATCGATATCTTAAGACAGTCAATGGAAACATATAATCAAATGTTCATTTTTTAAAAACGCAGATAAAGTTTTAAATTCAACCTCTCAAAGCAACAAAAAAAAAAGTATTTTTTGAAACTTTGTTTACTATTGTAGACAAAGTAGGTAATTGACATTGAACTTTGATTTATTCCCGCCGTGAAATTTGCATAATCAATTCGGTTTATTTACTAGCTCAGTTAAGCGTCAGCGAAAAACATGATACTCCTATCACGTGTGAAAAAAAGTGAGTAGCGGTTTTTTTTAACTTCAAGGATAATTAGTTTTCGAATAAGAATTGACTCATACATTTATCTCTGAAAAACAATTTATTTTCTTTGAATGACAAGGAAGGTACGAGTGTCGTTCAATAAGCTCTTAAAAAGATAAAAGAAAAATTATTTTTAGTAGATTTTTTTTTATATTATTAATAAAATATCATTTTTGCTGTATACACTTTCCCAAGCATTTCCCCAATATTTTGCAGCCATCTAAAACGTAAAATTTCGGAAGATCCTCAAAATAGGTATCTGTTTGGGTAATGACATCTTCGTTCGGCATGAACTGTTGTCCGCCGATCCATTTTTTTTAAAGTGTGGTAATAAAAAAAAAAGTTGTTGGGGGCCAAATGCGGTGAATACGGTGGTCTTTTCCGGATCTTCAAAATTTGGTTCCAGCACTTACTTCAAAACTTAGTAGGGAAGTAGTACAATATTACCATAGTTTGAAAAGTAAATTCTGTTTTTTTTTTTCCTTTTCTTTTCTTTTTTTTTCCCTTTGTAAATGTTACTAAAATATTTGTAAATATTTTTGAAATATTAGCATCAAACTTGTAACTTCCATGCTCTTCTGTACCTATTTTAGCATATTTTATTTAGTATCACTACAGTTATATATATATATATATATATATATATATATATATATATAATGATTTAACTTAATTCCCATTAATTTCTCACTTAAATAATTCAATTTACTAAATTTGCCCATTCTCTCCTTTAAAAGTAATCTTCATTCGTATTTCCTGATACAGTTCCTTATTCTTTTTAATTAATTCATTCACGCGTTCTAATAAATTGCTGACAATGCTCTCTTCCCATCGGAACAGGCCTGTAGGGATGATTCCTACCAGACTTTAGGTCTATACTTATCTCCCCTGGAAGTCTCTCCATTCAGACCTTCTGGACGTTTAATTGAATTTTCCCTCAAACACAGCGAAAAACGCGCTCTTCTTATGCTTCTCTCCACTTCATACTGCTCCTCTCTTACGCTCGTCCTCTCTCTGATAATCATCTGAGATTTGTATGGTAACTTCGCTTTGGCTTTTGGTGGCCGGAGCCCGACTAAAGTCTGCTACAATATGGAAATAAAAGTATTTCGGCCATGTATGGAATGATTCATTAATATTGAACAAACGTTAAAGTAAATACGTTTACACACACACATATATATATGGGGGGCAGCTTTTCAAAATATATTTCATTTCTTCCATGAAAATTCTTTAAAAATACTTAGATGCACATTAAGAATTACTGAATGTGAAAATCGTAGAATTTTCATGTTAATGGATTCCGTATGTTGCAAAATTTCATTTTAATTTTAGACTGCAATTTTAATCTTACAATTTTGCGGCTGCAGCATACTTCAGTAACTATTGTATCTGAACAGGTAATGGTGAATGCTGGAAGCAGTGGATACTCATTGGAAAAGTTGATGCTTTATTTGTTTCCTGTAAATACATACGCTTATTTTAAAAATTCTGTGAAATGTATATAAAATATTACACAGTAGCATGTTCAATTCTCAAAAGAATTACATAGGAAAAGTGGTGGGCAGGAAATCGATTTGTTCCAAAGGTGCTGGCAAATAAAATGATGCCATTATTGCGCGAACAATTCACGCTGGAACAACAGCTTTGAAACCGGTTTCGAAAGCGAGTTTAGAACCTGAGGACATCCTCAGTGGCCTGAGCGGATACTAGTTTTTATTTATCGCCGAATTTTCTTGTCAATAAAAGTGAGCAAGAAAAGCAATTACTCAAAAAGAATGATAAGGAAACATGTGGGGCGAAAATTGGGGACATCCTATTTGATCTTGTCATATTAGAAGTTCACACTTAGTATTCTGGTAGCGGAGAGCTGCTGCCAAACACCTCAGGATTCTTTTCTTTCTTTCTTTCTTTTTGACTTTTGAACAGATTAGGGAGGCCTAGCATGGGTCGATTTTACGAGAAATATTATGAGCGCTATATCTCTGCTGTCAAGTATCCTTCTTTTATCTTCAACTTGGATTTCATTATTGTAATCATATTCATTACATTTACTGGTGAAAAAAATTCTTGCACCACTAACCAAGAAATAAAAAAAAGAAAATGTTCAAACGACTTAGCGTTCTGAAAATGTTACATTTTCGCTGAAACTGGTAATTGCAGGGTATTTAATTGTTCATAAAAATAATTCTAAGACATTTTGTTGTATGTGTCTTTTTTCTAACTCTCAAAAAAATCACGTGGGAATTTTAATTGCTTATGATATTCGAATCTGGAATTAAATTCTGGTTTAAATAGTATTAACGAGACATTAAGGGCTCACAAATCCAATATTTCTTAAGTAGAGTGGTACTGAAAATGGATATATTTAGTTTTATATAGAATGTAATGACAATTAACAACGATTACATTTCTCTTAGTTTCTTAGATGCCAAATATATTTGCTTTAAATCTTTAGACATTATTTAAAAGGCATTTTTTTGACATTGAGTTTAGACGTAAAAAATATTTTTAAGAAACAATTTAATCATAATTTTTTTAAAAAAATTGTCCGGAGCTTACGAGTGCTTAGTATCTGCGTGAGTTTATTAAAGAATCTGGGCATTTGATGAACTGTTGTTCAGTAATTACTGAAATTAGAGATAATCATTCTCTTACATTTCTAAAATACGAACAAAACTTATAAGCTTAGGAATTCTTTAAGAAATATTTGCTTTTGCATAAGTTTAAAACATTCAATGATCTTTTCGGTTCAGAAAATTTTCGTGGAAAACATAAAAAGAAAAGTCTCTCAATATTTATTTGAAAATGCATTTTATTTGTACGGAAATCCTCAAAATTATACGTTTGATTGTGAAGTCAAAACGGTCTGAGGTCAAAGTCCGAATGCTATAATCACAGGTTAGGTGGGAATAAACTAAACTTGAAGTATTGAATTCTTGAGATTTGACTTCTTTTTTCGATTTGTTTACTATTTGGGTATATACCGAAGATAAGTAATAATCATTATCGAAGAAAAGGATATAGAGTATTTTGAGTGGTAATTATTGGTTAAAATTTCAATCAATAATTATTTGACTAGCTTAAGTACATGTATTACTACGCAAAGTAATTTAATATTATATTGCAGTAATATAATAAAATAATTGTGTGTATGTGTATGTGTGTGAAATAACTAAGCGAAGTTATTAAAGACACAAGAATCAAAATATGTGAAAATTTTTTTAAATTACAATGAAAATTCACATACAATTTTTAGAGTATAGAAGAAATATTAGAAAAGTGAAAAAATTTTAATTGCTAAAACCTAAAGCAAAAGCAAAAGAAAATAATTTGAAAAAAAAAGGTTTATGCAAAATTTTGCAAATAACACATTTAGCTACCTAAGGTGAGCTTTTTTTTTATAATTATTATTAAATTACTCAATTAAATATAAGAATTAAAGTAAACGATGAAATATCCAGAAATGGACAATAGTAAATAAACTTTACCGATATTAAAATTAAAGGAAATGATAAATTATTAAATTGAATATATTTAAGCTAAATGTAATTAGAATTAAAGCAAACGATAAATTATTAAATTGAATATTATATCAGCTACATATAATTAAAATTTAAGTAAATGATACAAATTTGAAAAGCGATCTGGTACGCCAAAATTGATCCAAATAATACAATAGCTCTAGGGTGTCTAAAAATTACACTGCAAAAAAGTTAAGAAAAAGATCAAAAACACCTGAAAGAATACTAAATAAATAAAAATAGCAAGTAGATGAAAAATTCAAAGCATGAATAAGTACAAACAATGGTATGAAAAACAATGAATATAAAGGAAAGAAAAACAATAAAAAATTAATATCACACTTATGAATTCCAAATCAGGCATTACACAGTTTAGCTAGTTAAACATATCATACAGGCCCAACAATCCCAACTGAAAAATGTTATAAACCAGAATGAAAATTAAATAACTTAAAAAATAAACAAATAAATAAAATAAGAACCAAAGAAAACCACATTCCAAAAGAAGAAATTTTGTAAAATATGCTTATAAAGAAACATATCCTATTTGTTACTAATGAAAACAAAAAGAAAAATCCAAAAAATGAATCTACTTAATAAAAAATATTATAAAAACTTACATGAGACACCATGTGGTGTAACGACATCACACAGATCTAAGACTTTAAAACAAAAGTAAAAGTCCAACGGAGAAAGGAAAAATAATAATAATAATAAAAAAAAATTAAATTTAATTTAAAAAGAGTAAAAATCAAAATTTAAAAACAAAGTTAAAAAAAGCAAAACTTTAAAACAAACTTAAAATATATAAGTAAGTAATTTTTAACACTTAACTTTACAATTATTGTATTTTAAATTACTCTTAATAAAATTCAAAAAAAAAAAAAAAAAATCTGCTTGAAAGCAAACTTTTTGAAACTAATCCAAGTGAATGTAAATATCCTCCATTTAGTCACAAGTCTAATATTACTTAAGATTTGGTTATAAATTATATTTCAAAAATATCTAGGCTTATCGAACTCCAATATACTAATTCTTATCTTGATACTTTAACTAAGATTCGCTTTCCTCCCAAAGATTGACTCCGATATTACAATATAATTTTCAATAATATATCATCCTGACGTTACCTTCTGCCACCCTTCCTTTTCCTTTCAATTCTATTTCATTTATATATCATTATATCTAAATCACTTCATTTCACTTCTGTTTTCATCTAATATACCTAATCCCGGTTCATTTGGGTTGGGAAAAAATAGTAATTTTACGAAATTCAAATTACAATAAAGTGCCCGAGTGAAGAGAGAATCGCAAATAGCCCAACTCTACGTTTCCAATCTTCAACTTCGCTTATGTACGTGTTCATTGAATTCGTTACATCTCTTTAGTTCATCAAATATGCGTAGATCGTTTTTGATTTCATTGGTTCAGATTCTTATTTAACTCAATTATATTTATTAAAAATCCCCAAGGTTAGTTAAGAGAAAAGGATGGTTAACCCAACGTTACATCTGTAAACATTTAACTTTTACACAAACGAAAAACTTAGTGATGAATTACATGCTCTTTAATTCTCTTTCCAATGGGCTCAAGATGTCAGGGTTGACAATCTAAGCGATCGAATCTAACTTAAGTTATTGCTGCTCAATGACTTATTGTGGTTCTCTCTCCCATTCCAAATCCCGGAAATACGCTCGTACATAATATGTTTCATGAGACATCTTCAGTTTATGGCCACCAGCTAATCAAACGCGGTTTACCCTTTACGTGAACTCTTCATCGTGGAACGCATTTTCGGAATGTGGAGGGAGGACTCGCTCTAGAGAATCATTGCTCTCCTTCACTAGTCGTAAAAATATTTTTATTTAAATTTTATGGTATGTTTTTGTCTTTTGCAGCGTATCAGGCTTTAAATATGATCACAAACGCACTGTGGAGAAAAAGCAGAACATATATGTGAACATATATTGAGAAAAATAACTTTTTCTTTCAAAATGTAAAGTTACATCTTACTTTTTTGTACTTTTTTAATGTGTCTATCATAACTTGAATTATTAACTAATTCGTTTAAATCTAAAAATATGTCTTAAAATATTTTGTAAATTGAGAGGATATCGTAAAGTTTTAATTATTACTAAGAAATAGCACCCAGATAACTGAATAAAATTTATTCTGCATAGTAATTGATCCTCTAGTGCAGGGGAGAGACAATTGTTTTGGCAGGGGGACCTCTTTGTGAAAGCACATTTTAAAATGATTGCATTCGTTAGTTAATTCTGCATTTTTTAAAAACGCTTTAAATTGTACCATAAAATCAATAAATATAAAATAAAGTAGTAGCTGTTTTATTCAATTTATTATTATTTTTTTTAATCTAATTTCATATAATCTATAGCTGCTGGTGCATTTAATTTTAGAATTCATGTGATGAGACAAATGTACCCAATCCCATTTTTCTACCTTTTTTTTTAAATCAGGACTGAAACTACTTGTGATTCTCATCACAGCCGGCAAATTAAATTCGATCAAAGAGCATCTAAATTTATTCTTGTTGATGTTCAAGCAAGAAATATTTTGCTCACAAATATTTGTCGGATCAAATGTAGAAAATATTTTCCCGGCAAATTCTTCATACATAGAAAATTTTCAGCAGACAAAAATTTGAGTAAGTCAACTAATGTCACAGCATTAAACATTTATTAAATAAAACCTAACTACAGCTGTTCAGGTGCTGTGTCAATATCATCAGTGATGGGATAAGAGAGCAAATTGAATTTATTTTCAATTTTCGTTAAGTCCTGAAATCATCTTGTGACTTCATCCTCCAAACTCTACAGATGATCCCTCACATTTATTAAATCAAAATCAATAGAAATCATATTTTTACATTGAGATACTATCCCTATTCCCTACTAACTGTCTGGAGGGAGGGCCGCGGTAGCCTAGTGGTAAAGGTCGTGGGCTAGCGACCGACGGTTTTCGTTCAGTCGCGGGTTCGATCCTTGGCCGCCAAAGACCCGCCGTGTAGCCGGGGCTGATGCACGTTAAATCTGTTCGGGGTCCAAAGTCCTCCTGTTGGCGTGGTGTGGATGTTTGGAGAGGGGGGGGTGCCAGCTCAGGTGTCGTCCTCGTCACTTGACCGTGGTTCAAAATTACGAGGTCCGTCGCCAATAGCCCTCGTGTTGCTTCTAGTGCGACGTTAATAAAAAACTAAACTGTCTGGAGGGAATAAATCATTCAATTTTAATCAATTTATGTTTTGTACATAATTTTCCTATCCGCCAATTTTTGTCTCCATCGGACAACTCCTATTTAGGGCGTTGGTTTTTTTTTTGTTATAGAGAGTATTTTCTAAATATGTCGGACCAGTTGGTGTGGTGTGGATGTTAGGAGAGGGGGTAACAGCTCAGGTGTCGTCCTCGTCACTTGACCGTGGTTCAGAATTACGAGGTCCGTCGCCAATAGCCCTCGTGTTGCTTCCAGTGTGATGTTAATAAAAATTAAACTAAACTAAACTAAATATGTCGGAAGTATCATATTTAATTTAAAAATGTACGTATGTCATTTGCTTTTCAATCACTATGATGTAATCGGACCTGTCCTTCCACCATCTATCGAAAATGGACACGAGCTTTCTGGACGACCTAATATATGGTATTATGGTCATGCGAACCTAAAAACAATTAGTTTACCGCACTATACTCTTCCATCAAGAAGAAAAACTGTAAAACACATCAATTGGACTAACAACTGTGTCACTGGCATACATTAACTCATAACGTATCGCTTGACACTCGTGTAACTTGTAACAATCAGTCACTTTGTATCGGTATCATCAGTTCAAAAATTTAATAGAACTGTCTATCTTACACTTTACATAAAAAATGATTACTTGAAAATAAAGAAGTTTCTACACAACAATACACTGCATCTTATGAAATCCAACAATGCACTATACCTTATAAAATTTTACTATTTCCCAAGTTTACTCAGAATTAAAATTATTCGTTAAACTGCATTAACCATTACAGAAGAAGTATTAAAATACTATCCAATATAAAATGTAAATAATATAAAATAGTTTCGAGATGAACATTTTCTAATAATTCAATCGTTAATGTAAAGTTCTTATTTATTTTCGATATAGAAATGAAACAAATCTTTCCATTTTCACGCAAAAACAATAAATGTAATTAATATCAAGTAACAATTAATAATAAATGCTTAGTTTTATTTTTCAACTCGAAAATGATGCTTAGATTTCGAAAGAAAATAAACCGGAACTTAACAAACAGAAAACAAATAGACCACTTTTGATAAGAAATTCAGTCGAAGCAAAAAACTTGAATTCCGTTTATAAATGAAACAAAATTATTCCGTATCATAAAATAATCACAATGATGATTACACAATATATATATATATATATATTAACTCATAATCACATTTATTATCAATATATGTAAAATTGATCCCAGTTTTAAATTTCATTAACTTCCTTCAAAATATTTCACTTATGCCAAGTCACAAGGAAATATTTTTTTCTAAGTAGTAATACTATACTGCTGCGTTAAGAACACTTTTTTCTCAAATCTCATGAATAATTCATTAATTCCAAAAGAATATAAATCATGAAAATTATGTAATATTTCATGACGTTATCAAACTGATACTTCTACATTAGTTTAAATTATTATACTTTCACAAGTAAACCCTTCTTATTTTATCTATACCAAGAAAGAATAGCCCCTGGCTATTAGACTCTTGAATTTTAAACATTGTTATCCTTCATTTACTTCATAAATTCATAATATTTATGACATTACATATTTTAATACACCAATGAAACTTTTTATTCACTTCCGTTTCTAGAAACCAGTTTTAAATCAAAATACACTAATTAAAATTAAACCTTTTATTTTCAATTCAACAACAGTCAAGAATAAAATTTCTTTCTTTTCACAAATAAATTTCATTTACTTTTAAACCAATTTATAATTTAAAGATTGTAGTAGAGATAATAGAGTGATATATTAAAATAATCTAAATCAAGAATCTAATTCAAAAAGTGAATTAAGAATTATTTAAATTTTAACCTGGATTTTAACACAAAAATTGAATTAAAATTTAAAATACATATGAAAAAAGACACTTTTTGGATGTATATAGAATATACTTACCCCTATCTCTCACAGAGTGTCGTTCGGCTTTCGTGTAGCTTGGAATAATCAATCCCTTTGTATCAGTATCACCGTTTATTCATTTTGTCACATACATTTTACGACCACACCACACATTACATACACAAAACATACTATAACATTCGAATTTAACGTATTGCATTAAAAAAAATTGTGTACTTTAAGTCGTCGCACGTTAAGAAAACTTTTTAATTGAGGAGTAAGGAATTCATTTTATCTTCACATGAGAGGAATAGTAGCGGACGCTACACACACACCTCACTCTGATAATTGGGTGAGAAGAATTTGAATTTATTCCCTGTTTGTTTCTCCAGGGAAGTTTAATTAAGGATTATACAAATACATGGTAATAGATGTATGGATCTTTAGGTATTTTACTTAGAGTCTGAATGGCTGATAGGGAATATTCCTATTAGTCCAGAGGATGGGAAATGCTGATCTTTAGAAACCACGTGATCGCACAGGTGAGAAGTGTCAGAATTTCTGCCCTTTTTGTTTCTCCAAGGAAGTTAAGTTTGGAATAATATAGATCGCACGGTAATAGATGCAGGGATCTTTAGGTATTTTACCTGGAGTCTGAGAGGCTGGTAGAAAATATCCCTATCAGCTCACAGCGTTGGAAATGCTGATCTTAGGAAATTTAGAAACCATGTGATCCCATAAATTAAAATATTAAAAGGAAAAGGATCATGAAATAACGATGAACGCAGTACTATGGCGGTATATATATATATATATATATAATACCATCCTCAACGATAACATAATCCTTCGCCGTTACATCATCCTCGGGCGGTAAGACCACTCTCTCTCTTTCTCTCTTTCTCTGTATGCCTCGCTGAGTACTTCAGTACTCAGTTTCTTTTATTAAATAGCACTATTCCTTAATCAACCGAATCATTTCCATCCAAATTCCTTACATAACCAAACTTTATTGGTTAATAATGCTTAAACATATACCTGGTGTTTCGCTGTGAAAATAAAACATGATTTATAAAAAAAAAAAAAAGATCGATGGGCTTAGAGAGACGTGCAGTTTACACATTTTTATTCACTGTAATGAGGAAGTTTTGCAGGACAGGATACAAAACTAATTCAAAATCGCGACAATAGAGGACGCCAATGCAGATAATTCCATGCTAGTGGCGTATGCATATAACTCACAACATAAGCACATTTTTCGAGCGCGAAAGTAATGATGGTACCTATTCATGTCACAAGCAAATTTATCAACATGCGTGAAATAATGGTTAGCCGTGAGGCAGGCAGAGTTAAAACAGAGTCCCAGTCGGGCTGTTCATAACTGCTAGTCGTCCATATGTTATAGTCACGATAAAGGGTTACCGGTTAAGTTATACCATACGAATTCGGAAATTACGCCAGCTACTCTATGGAAGTGGCATGTGGTGGCGGCCATATTAAGAAGCATTTGCAGCTGTAAATCATATTAAATAAAAAAAAATGTATCGTTTCACACAGTTATTATCTCTCTCTTTCTCTCTCTTACACCAACAGCGGTCCACGCTACCATGACCCATCGGCTACCTCACCTATTATTTGTATTTTAGTGTGATATGTGCATTTCAGTGTATGAATTTCAAAAATCATATAATTTATTAAAATAGATATACTAGAATTTAGTAAAGTATGTCTGCGCCTAAGATGCTCCATTAGTCGATGCCTACTTCGTTTCTGTCGCCTTTGGACTCAAGGCGCTAATTACTAGCTCTTGTTTAGGACGAGTGGCTAACCCCACGCTAGATCATCAGTTAACTTCCCAAGTATATCTAGCACTGATTTATCAACCCCGGAGGGATGAATTCCTGAATTGACCTATAATCAGAGCTTGCCAAGCCCAAACTATCGAGAATCAAACCTGAGTCTGCAGCGCTAGCTGTCAGACACGCTAAACACTACACCACCACGTATTACTAGAGTATTCTTCAATTATTAATTTCCTTCACTTGAAATTGATTTTTGATAAAATATGTTTTACTGTTGATAGTTAATATATTCTCGATTTTCAATAAATCTTTAGTTATTCGTCATTATCCTTTACCAAGAAAGTAGTACGAGGAAGCATTCTTATAGTCAAAAATTATGCCGACACAAGAAACAAAATATTCAAGAATAAAATGATTTGCGTTTTCTTTTAGCAATCATCATTCCCGTCACTAACTATCACTTAATATTCACTTAATAATGGCTTCCGGTGTATAACGAAGAATCTATTTATCATCGATGGTGAGAACTCGACGCGGCAACATCCACATTTTGATTTGGCAATAAATGACAACCAAATCAAATCTAACTCATGAATCGAGGTCAAATTTGTTTCGGCTCCATTTAACAGATGACAGTATCCAATGATAACAACAATTTACCTTAATGGTGACATCTGTGTCTTCAAATACAAGTACTTTTTGAACCACCCTCGTAACATCGAGAATTATCATCGATCAATATTTATTGTTGGATTTCATTTTATTAAAGCATTTGCGAGCCTCCAACTAAGAATTAGAAACAAGCGGAAGGATTAATGGTATAAAAATAGAAACATTCAACTTGTTTCGAAAAGATCTAAAAAAATCACCTCGAAATGTTTGTCTGAGCAGGTCAAATATTTATATTTTTGTGAACATATCACTCACGCCAGAAATTTATGTAAAAACAGTGATTCAGACATTCTTCAAATAATAATAATAATATAAGAGATATACAACACACATTTTAAATTGGAATGAACATTAGAAGGTTAAAAAGAAAAATTGAAATACACGTGGTAGATTTAGAGCATTAAAAATTATTCTGAGTGATAAAATCTAAACTTTATGCAACCAGTGCTCTTTATGTAAAGATATTTATTTAAGAGGATAATTTCTTAACATGCCCTTGAATTTTAATATACTGTAAACGTTCTTTAATCCGGCACGTTCGGAGCTCGTACGTGCCGAATTAGCGATTTTCCTGGATTATCAAGCATCAATATAGTTTTAACGTGATGTCAGAAACAAATCACTGTAAATAAAAATTTAAACCATTGTAGCACGTATTTAATGTATTTATACACATTCTGTACCTGTGCAGACGGTAAAAATATCCAACAACGTATATTTTCTCCATAACTATAAAACTAAATTCAAACACTAATCTAATAGAATTTTTTTGCATTGATAAAAAAAAATACAGCAACAAAAGTAAAACTAATACGGTGCAATGACTATTCACGTTTGCCTGCTCCCAAGAGAGAAAGAGCGTCGCCAGCCCATGTATGCTCATAAAATAAGAAAAGCATACGTGCTGTAGGAGTAAATATCATTATCTTTTGAAAAAGGGGGAGATTATATCTACCCTCAGAGGAGGAGAAGCGTAAATAAAAATTACAGTTCATTATTATTGAAAGCAAAATTGTTTTTATTGAATTTAAATGAGAGTGAAAATTCCTTATATATGAATTTTCACTTATTTAAATCAATAAAAACACCTGATTATATATTAAATTAAATATAAACAATTTCCCTGAAAAAAGAAAACTATAAATTTGAAAGAAAGTAGATTAAAAAATAAACCAGAAATATCAGAAGTATGTAAAAAGATGTACACTGAACCACAAAAGTAAGTATGACAGTAACAGTGCTGATGCTTTACAAAGAATAAGAAATTTATAATCCTATTACATTCAAAATTTAAATTTATTTAAGAAACAGCTAACTTAAATTTAATAAACAGCTAACTTAAATTTTGTGATATTTTACCGAAAAATATCATAAAAATTCAATCATATAATTTGCAAAAATAGTTTAACTTAAAATTAACATGCAATTCATGTAACAAAAATAAGTATGCAGGCAAAACAGGGAAAGAGAGAAAAGAAAATTTTTACAAGTTTCTTTTGTAAAAACTAAAAATTAGTAATTAGTGGGGTAGTCTTTGTCTTTTAACACTGCTTTTAATCTTGATGAAATTAAGTTCTCTAAATTTTGGGTCACAGAAGATGGTATTTTCTGCCACTCATCCAATATTACTCTTCTGAGACCATTTTTTTTTTTTTTATTATCTCTTGTTTCCTAATTTGTCTATCAAGGTATTCCCACAAGTGTTCAACGGGGTTCATATCGGTTGACTGAGGAGGTTTTTTTGAGCTGTTTTCGAACATTGTAGAGCAGCCATTCTTGTATAGTTTGAGCGGGATGTTTTGGATCGTTATCATGCCGAATGATAAACGATTGCTGAAGTCCTATTCGAGCTCTGCATTTGCTTTTCTCCACACTTTTTGGTGTCCCTCTGATTCATAAATCTTGAATTTACTCTCATCTGAAAAAATAATAGATATCCAAAAATTCTGGTCCTGTTTTACATTCTCTTTTGCAAAGAGAAGTCTCTTTTTGCGATTAACTTTGCTTAGGAACGGTTTTCTTCACATGTTCCGACCATGGTATCCTGCCTTTCGTAGATTTCTGAGAATTGCAAAATTTACCTAAATGGTTTTCTACACCAGAATTTAATTTTGGAGCACTAATATTTAGATTTTCCCTAATTTTTCTAATTATATACCAACTTTCTTTATCAATGAATATGAGGGGTTGACCAGTTCTAACCTTGTTTCTAGTACTGCCCTTAATCCAAAATTTTTCAATAACTTTTTGCACTGTAGCAGGATTTTTCCCGATGATCTTAGAGATTTCCCGTTGAGACTTGCTCTCGTTGTGCAGTTTTATAATTGAATCATTCAGATATTGTGATAGGCCCTTTCTTCGTGGAGCCATTTGTAAATTATATCATTATTTAGCGTCTAACAAAGAAAATTGCAGAAAAACCTGTAGAACTATCCGTAATATACAACATAATCATAAAGAGGCGTATCTAGACTTTTAAATGACTTACAAACTTTAAATTTTTTCAGATTGCATACATAACACATCGATCAATAACTCCCGAGACTAACCCAGAGATGGCGCTCGTAGTAAACCAGTAACCAGGTCTTTCTAGAGTACGAACCTTTGCTTGAAACGTGTCAAAATTTTAAGTCGATCGGACCAGGAAAAAGGTTTTTTGAAGTGAAGTGAAAAAGGTTTTTTCCAAGTGGGTGCCGCGATTGCTTTCGATGGAACAAAAACAGCAACGAGTCGATGATTCAGAAAGCTGTTTATCGCTATTTACTCGCAACAAAAAAGATTTCTTGCGTCGTTACGTGACCATGGACGAAACATGGATACATCACTACACTCCAGAGTCGAAGCGGCAGTCATCTGAGTGGCGCACAGCTGGCGAAAGCCGTCCGAA
>BMAW01071329.1:92750-116779 GCA_019974015.1 Nephila pilipes | reverse complement strand
ATTCATCTTAACACCTTTGTTAAATCACTTTTGGGTGATACAATCAGTCCAACGCTTCCAAATCTTTTTGTCTTCCCCATTTTTCTTTTCTTTCTTTTTCCGCAGAAATCTTTTTGTTGCAGTAAATAACGGAAATAAACAACTTTCCTGAATCATCGACTCGTTGCTGTTTTGTTCCATCAAGCAATCAACACAGCACCCACTTGGAAAACCTTTTCTTCACTTAAAAACCTTTTCCTGGTCCGATCGACTTAAATTTTGACACGTTTCAGAGGTTCGTGACACTCTAGAAGACCTGGTTACTGGTTTACTACGAGCGCCATCTCTGGGTTAGTCTCGGGAGTTGATCGATGTGTTATGCAATCCAAACTTAAAGTTTGTAAGTCATTTAAGAGTCTAGATACGCCTCTTTATGATTATGTTGTATATTGGATAGTTCTACAGTTTTCTGCAATTTTTCTTTGTTAGACTATATGTGGTCTCTTCAAATGGCTCACAGAAAGGAGAAAGGGCCTATCACAATATCTGAATGATTCAATTATAAAGCGCTGCACAACGAAACAAGTCTCAGCAGGAAATCTCTAGATCATCAGAATACTGCAATTGCAAAGTTGTGAAAATTTTGGATAGGGCAGCTACTGAAACAAAGTTGAACTGGTCAACCCCTCATATTCATTGATAAAGAAAGTTGGTATATAATTAGAAAAATTAGGAAAATCTAAATATTAGTGCTCCCAAAATTAAATTCTGGTGTAGAAACCATTTTAATTAAATTTTGCAATTCTCAGAAATCTACGAGCGGATGCAACAAGACATGTGAAGAAAACGTTCCTAAGCAAGTTAATCATAAGAACTTCTCTTTGCAAAGAGAATGTAAACAGGACCAAGGAATTTTGGATATCTATTGTTTTTCAGATGAGTAAAATTCAGATTTATGAATCAGAGGACACATAAAAGTGTGGAAAGCAAATGCAGAACTCTGAATAGGACTTCAGCAATCGTTTATCATTCTTGATAACGATCAAAACATCCATCAAACTATACAAGAATGGCTGCTCTACAATGTTCTGAAAACTTGGCTCAAAGAGCCTCCTCAGTCAGCCGATACTTGAACCCCGTTGAACACTTGTGGGGTTATGATGAATAAGGTGGAAACAAGAGATAATAAAAATGGTCTCAGAAGGTAATATTGGATGGGTATTTGAAAATACCATCTTCTGTGACTAAATTTAGAGAATTTCATCAAGATTAGAAACGGTGTAAAAGACAAGACTACCCCACTAATTACTAATTTTGGTTTTACAAAGAGCTTGTAAAATTTTCTTTCTCTTTCCTGTTTACCTTATTTTTGTTACATAGGTGCGTATTGAATTTTAGATTAAAGCTATTTTTACAAGTATATGATTAGTTTTGATATTTTCGGTAAATATCACAAGAGTTAAAGTTGTTTATTAAATTTAAGTTAGCTGTTATTTCTTAAATAAATTTAAATTTTGAATAATAGGATTACTCGTTCTTATTCTTTGTGAAACATCCTTTCTTATATCGTACTTACTTTTACCAATGTACATCTTTTGTCACTTCTGATATTTCTGGTTTATTTTTATCTACTCTCTTTCAAATTTATAGTTTTCTTTTTCAGAAGTTGTTTTATATTTAATTTAATATATAATCAGGTGTTTTTATTGATTTAAATAAGTGAAAATTCATATATAAAGATTTTCCACTCTCATTTAAATTCAATAAAAACAATTTTGCTTTCAATAATGAACTGTAATTTTATTTACGCTACTCCTCCTCTCAGGGTAGATATAATCTCCCCTTTTCAAAAGATAACAATATTACCTCCTACAGCACGTATGCTTTTCTTATTTTATGAGCATACATGGGCTGTGAAACGCTCTTTCTCTCTTAGGAACAGGCAAACGTGAATAGTCATTGCACCGTAGTAGTTTACTTTTGTTGCTGTATTTTTATGCAAAAATTCTATTAAATTGATGTTTGAATTTAGTTTTATAGTTATGGAAAATGCCGTTGTTGGATATTTTACCATCTTACCTAGGTACAGAATGTGTATAAATGCAGTAAATGCGATGCTACAATGGTTTTAAATTTTATTTTAGTGTGATTTGTTTCTGACATCACGTTAAAACTATAATGATGCTTGATAATCAGGAAAATCATCTAATTCGGCACGTACGAACGTGCTTATAAGGCTGTTTACAGTATATTAAAATTCCAAGGCATATTGAAATTATCCCTCTTAAATAAATATCTTTACATAAGAGCACTAGTTGCATAAGTTCGTTGTGAATAATTTTAATGCTCTAAATCTACGTGTATTTCAATTTTCTTTTAACCTTCTAATCTTTCATTCAATAATTTAAAGTATTGTATATCTCTCCATATTATTATTATTATTTGAAGAATATCTGGAATCACTGTTTTACATAAATTTCTGGCGTGAGTGATATGGGCTTCACAAAATATAAATATTGACCTGCTCAGACAAACATTTCGAGGTGATTTTAGATCTCAGAGTAAATTGAATGT
Source organism: Nephila pilipes (assembly GCA_019974015.1). NCBI lineage: Eukaryota > Metazoa > Arthropoda > Arachnida > Araneae > Nephilidae > Nephila > Nephila pilipes. The sequence continues at coordinate 114,226 of BMAW01071329.1, read as the reverse complement.
TCTATTTTATACCATTAATCTTCAGCAAAAAAAAATTTGCAAAAAAAATGTTGTTTTCAATGTTAGACTCGGGAGTCATTGATCGATGTGTTACTTTTGTGATACAAGTTTTTACAGGTAGATAAGAAAATGATCTTTAAAATTGTAAAGTAAATTAAGGCAAAGTTCATTTTCTATTTTCTTGAAGTGTAATTCGCAATCAATAAGGTGTATTCTCCAAAGATATATATGCATATTGTACTTATTTTAAAATTTGGACTTTTTGACTGGAGATATGAGGTACATACTTACTTTTGTGACTAAGTGTATATATTGAAAAAATTTTACAAAATAATTTTTTCAAACAAATTTTGATATCTACACACACATATATACATAAACACACGATGAGTATCGTAAAGAGTTTTAATTATTACTAAAAGTAATCGAGATAAAGCTTAATTTTTATTGTCACCATCCAAAGTTACACGCATTTCTCCCGGGGTTTCTTGACCATCCGAAGATCGTCGTGAAACTCAGCATATTTTTTTTGAAAAGTCTATCTTCTCCATACTATGGGTTATACTTCAAACTCTACGGCTTCCTGAAACCAAGTTTTAGCTTAGTTTGGTTTCTTATCAACGTCGCACTAGAAGCAACACGAGGGCTATTGGCGACGGACCTCGTAATTTTGAACCTCGTTCATGTGACGAGGACGACACCTGACTAACACCCCCTCTCCTAACTTTCACACCACGCCAGTGGGAGGACTTTCGATCCCGACAGATTGAACGTGCATCAGCCCCGGCTACACGGCGGGTCTTTAGTGGCCAAGGCTCGAACCCGCGACTGAACGAAAACCACCGTCCACTAATCCGAAACCATGATCACTAGGCTACCGCGGCCACTTCCTGAAATCAAATAAACAATTTACTATACAATACACTGTAATATTGTCCAAACGTGATAATGGACGAAAATACGAGCAGCACAGGGTCACGACCTGGCGGTTAGATCAATAAACTCCTGATTCCACGCAAAAAGAATCCAGAAACGATCGTCTCGATCGGTGCCAGATAATAGAATTCCGAATAATCGAATGCCAGATTGAAGAGAGCATACAGTGTATTGACAGTGCAAAACTCTAAATAAATATATCTTAAGTGGATAAAAATTTTAACACAACATATTTATATCAATTCTTAAATGCTGTATAGCGTAATGTTAATAACATCTCTTTAGTAGGTACTATATATCTGTTAGCTAATATTTTTAATCCGTCCTTTTCTGCAAGAGAAATATCAAACATTTAACTAACAGTACTTTATTTAGGTTAATCTTAATATTAAAATTAAGTGTATTGTTCTAATAGGGAACAAACTGCGAAAGTGGATATTATTTATTCGGTTCGAGGGTATCCATTCAGGGAAGTTTAGCTGTGATATGAGTGAATGGATATTATTCCATAATACTAGGGAGTGGTAGATCTTACCATTAATTATTCGGTGATTAGACTTTCTGAAGGTCAAAGTGTGACTAAGATAGTTCCCCGAGGGTGTGAGTTGAAGACAGAAAAGATTGAAATCGTGTAATTGGGATAGTTTCGGCATCTCTTTAAAACAACTATAAAGCATCTAATTATATTTGATTGTGGCTAAGGACCGGAGCTTAGAAATGAAAAATAAAATTCTAGATTAAATTTGTAGCTGAAATCGTGTTTCGGCTGTTCTTTAATATGTTAAAATTAGGCAATGCTTCAAATCTAAGTAGTACCTATGAGTAAAGTTATAACAGAAGATGACAAATCACCTTATTGCTGTATTTGTAAATTCAAATGAGATTCATTGAAATAATTTTTTATTTATTTAGAGTATAGACTTAGAACACTGTTAGATTTTGTTGTAGTTTACCGTATTTGTTACCGTATTAGCCCGAATATAACGCGACACCAAAATTTTTTATAAAGATAATTAGGAAAAAAATGATGATTTTAATGCGATCATTCATTTTACTTCAAAGAAAATATAATTAATTCAAAGAAAATATAATTTAGACAGATAAGCATTTATTTAAAATAATTAATAACATAGGTTATATACATTCATGGCAATAAAATTTAGTAACGTAATACAAATTAGGTAATACTAGGATAATAACAAGAGTTGTCACATTCCGCTACCAAGACTTTGAATTTGGAGAGAGTCAACATTTTAACGGGAAATGATTAGTCAAAAAGTTTCGCATTTTATTGGGGCTAATACGTTAAATTTGTTAATTAGTTTTTAATGTTATTAATTAGTTTTACTACAATCAAAGTTAAATCTCTTTAAAATAATACTTCAACTATTGAACTTTCAACTGCCGCTTCAAAGCACATGTCAAGAATGATAGTCACGTAAGAGATCATAAATTTTAAGAAAATCACATTTATGACTGAAAGCTTTGGAAAGCAATAGGAATGTTTCAAACATTACTACAGGTGTAACGAAATCCGATGTACGAAAAAACTTGACATGTTTATTGCGGCTTCATAAGCCAACTCTGGAATTATTAATAAATGATCAGGCTTTCTCCAATTGTTCATCAGCGGAAAATAATCATTTCCTGTGCCAAAGGCAAAAAAATGTCACTGACAGCTTTACACCTGGCTTCGAGTCTTATCTCAACAAAATGCTTCTGGCAGATTTCTCCAAGTTAAATACATAGTATGAAGATCTCCTGCCATGGACGATACTATCCAACTCTGCATTTGGACTCATAAATGCGTGGGTGGATGGAAAAACGGTAAGATTCGAAAAATATGATGAATTAAAGCAAAATAGCCATTTGAGCAATATTTATGCAATCTATCCGTAATATTCGATGGTTTTTTTTTTCCAGATCAATATGGTGATAGTATTCTGTCTTCTAAGAAACAAAACCCATATTTCCAAGTAAAGTGTTTAACAAATGATGCCATACCTGAGTTCAAAGACTAGTGGCTAGTAGTAGTTTAAGAAGACTGGGAGAGATGTTGAGAAAAAACCAATCATTTAGCATTAGCAAATACAGTCAATATACATAAATCCAATAGAGGAAAGGCTACATATTAGGGCATTTGAAATCATTGGTGTTTTGACTCATGGATTTTTTAATATGAAGAAACAAGATAATGTTGTGGATCTTATTTAAAATTATAGTGACAAAAGATCAATCAAATCCAAAAAGTTGGAAGTTGTTTCCATGATGACACATTTATTACCTTCAAACTATAGTACCTTCTTTGATGATATCCTTAGAAATTCCACTACAAATAGAGAAAACAGTGACCCATTGTAAATATTATTTTATAAAAAAAATTTTAAAATAAAAATACGAGATCTTCATTAATGGATTTTTCTGCCTTGCAAAAAATGCTTTTCTGCTTTGCTTTGCAAATGTGTATTTTTTGTCAAAATATACAACTCTGACCAATTAAAAAACTTTTTCTGAATTTAACAGCTACTTTTTTTTTTTTAAAAAAAAAAAAATTAATTTTACACAAACCAATTCATATCCTTCACTCAAATATGCAATCTTAAATAGAGTTCAACAGAGTAAAGTTTACTTTAAGGCAAACTGGTGCATAATTCTCGAAGAATATTTATTTTTAAGGTATTACAAAATACTAAAAGCTAAGAAAAAGACAGGAGGAATAACGGTTGTTGAATGATTATCAACTATTAGTACACGGGTATTAATTATAGTACGACACGAAATCGAATTATTTCATATCCTTACTTTCATATGTTTATTGCTGTGCTGAAATAATTGAACACTGAAGTAATTTTATAAATTCATTATAGACTCTTGAATCCGATTGAGTACAAGGATGGTTGAAAAAGTACCAACTTCCTTGCTAAGGTAAGTTGGTGTTAACAATGTGTACTGTCATCTTTTAAACGGCGCCACAATCAATCTAACATTAATTCGTAAGTTAATTGTGATGAGGTAGTTATTTGCTGTCAAATCAAAATTTGATTGTTGCTGCAATGATTTGACTCGTCATTTTATATCGAGTTTTTCCATGGATGAGACCTGGATTTATCATTATACATCAGAAGCCGCAAGAGTCCGTAAACGAAAAGAAAACTGTAATGGCGGCCAAGCAGCAAAAAAAATTTTAAAAAATTAAATTAAATGAAAAGGAATTTTGTAGTTTAAAAAAGTAGTAGTAGTTTAGTTCAAAAAGTAGGTGGAAGCTTTTTTTTTTTACTAATTTTGTCAGTTATAATTTTTCTCTATCAATAAAATCTTGGATGAAAGAAGGGTTGCATCTCCAGGAATAATCAGCTTGTTCTCTTTCCACCGCTAAAGTTGAGGGAATTTAGTCGCTGTATTCAGTTTGGGGGTTCGTGGTGGTGGCGGATACAGTCAACTTCTTAAAGATGCCACAATATTTTTGTTTCCCTTTGTTAGCATGTACCTTGTTGAACAGATGTTTTTTTTTCATACTTACATAAAAAAAAAAAGATAGAATCCAATTAAACACATATCCGGATTTGAGATCGTATTTGTCCCCTTGTGACTTTCTAATGAGGTCCCAAACATCCCAATAATTTTTCTTTTTTTCCAACCTTTGTGTAATTTTTTACTTATTTCAAAAATAAAAAATAAAAACTATATAATTAAAATGGATCGCTTAATTTAATTCAGTAAACACCTTTTTTTTGGAGAAGTTTTTGAATGCGTAAAGGGTAAATTAGATAATGAAGAGAGGGGGGGAAGCTTAGAGGATTCTTGGTTGGTACTCGAAAAGGAATTAAGCCATCTAAGGTTACGCCCACTGAATAAGGTCGGTAACTGCTGATCTACCGTTGAGTTTTCAAATTAATGTATAGGCATGAAATTGATCAAAGGGAAAAATGTAATGATACAGAGTAATTATTTGAACAGTTAAACGACCTTTCTTCATAGTTTAATTCGACTGTCATTGCTCTTTCTAATTAAACAGTTAATAAATTCTGGACTCCAACTGAAAATACGTGGGATGATAACTGAAAATAAAATGCTTAATTTATCACTGAAAGGTATAGATAAGGTTGCTTTTTCGAATCCTACTTAAATCATCAATATTAAATCAGAGTCAACTAATGAACTCTTAGCTTATCAGTTCACTCGTTCTGATTCAATCACTTCACATAAACATCCAATTCTAATCTTAATGCTCTAATTAAGATTAACTTCGATCCTTTAATAGAATTATATTTATATATCAACTTGACATTATCTTCCATCTCCCTTCATTTTCCTTAAAAATATCTTCCATTTACCTATCATTATTTCTAATTCAAGTCACTTTTCTTTTATCATCATCGCGTTTACCTAGTCACGTTTCAATAGGACCAGATAGAAATTGTAATTTTATACAATTCAAATTACTATAAAGTCCCCGTGGCTAGTGAAGAGAAAATCGCGAATAGACCAACGTCACAATGGTTCAGCGTCGGGCTTGCTACCCGGTCTGGACACTAACTAGCTATCAGTGCCCCAGGCCCAAAGGCTACAGAAACGGAGATGGGCACCACCCATCTTAAGCTCGGACAGACTTTAACTTTTATCTAAATTATGTAAACTGTTTCAATTGTTATTTAACAGGAAAAGGTTTATGTAAATTATTATAAATATGTATATATATTCTTAGAGTATTAGTGATTATGCGTTACTTTCCCCCCTTCAACATTTCGCTTAAGGCTATTCCAACAAAATACCTTTTAGATAATCCTGAAAGGATATCCTTTATTATTCTTAAACCATTTTTCCATTAGGAAAACCTTTTTTCTTTTACGCCTGTTTTTTATTAGAAGAGATAGTTTTTTCCATTCCGAGGTACTTTTCAGAGATTGATATCGTTCGTGGCCTGGTAATAATCACTGCAACTCACGCTTTGGAAGCATCGGAAACATAAATCATTCGTTTGGGCTAAAGGAAGGCTCCACAGTGTCAGCTGCGGATTCACAATGCATTCACATCACGTGACACCCAAGGAATGGTTGACCTTCTCTGAGCACTTTATGTACGGCTGGACCTTATCAGACATTTGCGGCACTTCGGTCAAACTACTGAAGGACCTTCGAATGACGCCTATGGGTAAAATGAGGACAAAAATATAAGAATGCTTTTAATTGTGCTATCAATTCATAGCTGTCATCAAAATGTCCAGGTGTGCTAATTGGTTCAGTAGTATCAGAGTTAATTCATGAGAAGAGCACCACTTTCTCGTCTGTTTATCTCCAATGGGAATGTTTTTAACGAAAATATTTATCTTTCTAGAAGGATGAATGGCCTTGTCCCTCCGAAAAACATTCTTAAGGCAGTAACGGTGACCTGAGATTTCAAATAAGGGCATCGTTTGAGTACTTTTCTTTGATTTTTCAATAATATACTAAATTTAAATAAGCTTTCTTGTTTTAAGAATATGTAATAACTTTATGTCATTAGAAGAGATAACTTATAATGCTTCTGCTGCCAAAATCAACATTTAAACTTCTCAGTCTATTTTACAGTGGTTCTTTTTTTAATTTCGACAAATATCTCCAATTTAATACAGTTAATTCAAAATAAGGTTTCAGTTGCATAAGAATAAATTTTTCTGGTGTATGTTAGCCATCGAAAAGAAAGAAATTATATTGATTCTACATTTTTAAATTTAAAATTAATTTTCAATATGTACAATAAACAGTCAGTCATAAAAGTCAACATACACCAATTAAAATAAAGAGACTTAAGAAATAATAAATGTTTTTAAAAAAAATTAAGCGTAAGGCAACGTAACATTTTATGATTTAAATAATTTCTTATAAAAGTAAGTAATGAAACCAAAATAGGATAGTTGCTCAAAAAGTCCTTAGAAAAGGATAGCAAAGCAAATTATTTCAGGTAGTTTTTTTTTTTTTTTCTTTCTATTTTTCAACATGATCTCCTTTTAGCTCTATACACTTTTCCAAACGATTCTGAAACTTTTTAAACCATCTAAAAAGTAAGATTTCGAAAGGTCCTCAAAACAAGCATCTGTGTGGGAGATGACCTCTTCGTTCGACGTGCACTGTCCGTCGAGCCATTTTTTTTAAAGCTTAGAAGTAAAAACAAAAAAGTCATTAGGGTACGATGGATGTTGTTGAATACGATGGATGTTGTAATAATTCGAGCTTTAATTCCGTGCTTTTGGCCATCAAAACTGCACAGGTGTGCACCCGTGCATTGTCTTGATGGAAGATGATCTTTTTCAAATGAAGACGTTTTTTCGTCACTTAATCGATGCAATAACGACGCATGATTCTCTCCAGTCACTGGTTTTCCTTTTTCTGAGTAATCGTTGAAGATGATTCCGCGTAAATCCCAAACAATTGTGGCCATCACCTTGCCGGTCGATTTCGCCGTCTTTGCTTTCTATGTAGTCCTTTCACCCTCAAAATCCACAGTTTTGATTGTTCCTTTGTCTCTATAGTGTAGTAATGCATCTACGTTTCGTCCACAGTTACGCATCTATGCAGAAACTCGTCAAGATTGCGACAAAAAAGCGCCCAAATAGCTTAAGATTCGATCACACGATTGCGTTTATTTTCCACTGAGAGCAAATGTGGCATCCATCTAGCCGAGATTTTTTTTCACACCCAATTTTCCGTGCGAAATTCAAAACATTGTACCTTTGGATATGCCAATGGTCTCAAATATTTCGCGTACTTTAATTCGTCGATCACTCGAAACCATATCGTGGATTTTGTCAATTACTCCGGGAGTAGTCATTTCGACTGGACGTCCAGAACTACTTTCATCTATTGAGGATGTACGGCCTCGTTTAAACTCATTTACCCAGTTGCAAACAGTCGCAATCACAGGAGCAGATTTTCCATGAACTTCATCCAACTCAGCTTTGATCTCTTTCAGTGTTAAGTTTTTATAAATATTAGTGTTTTATCACTGCTCGAGAAACTCACTTTTTTTTTTTTTTTTTTCATTTCTCCAAATAAACACAAGTTTCTAGCATCAATCGACAATACAATTGAAACTATGAGATAGAAATAACTGAGACTTAGACAACTGTCCAGTGAGTAATGATGCCAAAATAACACCACTAAAAATAAACCACTTCCACTGCGAAAAGAGCCATCTTTTGGATGTTCTAAGGACTTTTGAAATCACCATGTTACCTCTCAGAGAAACGGTAAAATTCACGTCACAAAAATATGCATGCAAATGTGTGTGTCCCTCGTTTTCACTGTTATTTAAATAGAAAAGTACTAAAGTTGTACCCCATAACTGAAAAATGAATCTTGAGCATAAGTTAAGCAATTTACGTAGTTACTGTTTCTGTAGAAATAGTTCGAAGAAAGGATTTTTGTTCGTTTGGTATTCGATAATTAGGTTAAGGAGAAATAAAAATGATTGGGAAAAGTCGGTCTATACTATTCAAACTATTATAAGAAATTCCAACAAAATTGAGCATATTTTTTTTTAAAAAAACTTTGAAGTTGATATCCATTTCTTTTTGAATGATCAAAATGCTCGAGCAATGGCGAGGAGAATAAAGTGAGGTTAAATACTAAATTTTACATGTTCGCTCCTCAATTAATGGAATATGCAAACACTTAGCAAAGATTGCGAAAGACTGGCTCCTTTACAAAATACCTGCACAACCCCACACTCTTCCTCAATCGCCATGGAAACCTATTGAACATATATGGGATGAATTTGAAAAAAATAGTTAAATATGGTTTAGTTTAGTTTTTATTAACGTCGCACTTTATTTTTATTAATGTTTTATTAACGAAACAACACGAGGGCTATAGGCGACGGACCTCGTTATTTTGAACCTCGGTCAAGTGACGAGGACGACACCTGAGCTGGCACCTCCTCTCCTAAATTCGCGCTAAAGGGAGGACTTTAAGCCCCGACAAATTTAACGCGCATCAGCCCCGGCTACACGGCGGGTCTTTGGTAGCCAAAGCTCGACCCCGCGACTAAACGAAACCCGCCGGCCTGTGGTCATGACCACTAGGCTATCGCAGACGAAAAGAGTAAGAAGATACAGCGTCACAAGATGAAGATGTAAAAAATACACTGTCGTAAACATAGTCTGATATTATTCCAGGTATCAAATAGACTCTTATTGCCTTAATGTCTAGGAAACTGCAGGCTTTCATAGATTCACGTGGCCAAGATACACGAATATTAAATTATTCTCAATTGCATAAATTATGCTAATTTCCCATTTTTCTTGATATATATGTACACTTTCGCGCTAAATTAATTTATCTTTTTGTTTGCTGATTTGAAATGGTTCTTTTTTTTTTTTTTTACATAAATATGTGTGAACGTAATTTGTATTTCATTGATAAAAAAAAATATTGCGGTTTTTAGATCTTTTATTTGCACAAAAAGTTGCCATTTCTGAGGGTGTAATTATGTTGACTTTTGTGACTGATTGAATATTGAACTCAAATACTCAAATGTTAACAATTCCAGAAATATATCGTATGGATTATTGGGTCCTTCATATAGAACGTTGAATAAAAAATGAATTCCTTTATTAGAATTTAAGTATAATTAAAAGAATTTTACAGAAAACTTTTTAAAAATATAAAAAGAAAAGAATAGAGTTCTCGTGGTTCATTTCAAAATAACATGAGTAAGATTTTCAAAAAAACTTACGCACTAGAAAATATAATTGCGAAGATAAGTAGTCAGTGATTCATTACCTAATTGTTTAAAGTGTTGTACGATCTAAGTGATACTTGAATTTGACAAGAACACGAATTCAATAGATCTTTTGTCAAGAATGGTCCACTTGGATTTTTCCACGGAATACTGAATTCTATTTTATTTCAGAATTTTTGGTTTGTATTTTCCTACGATTAATGTGAACTGCTTTTCTTTGAACTTCCAATGAGAAATGTCTATTTTTAATTTTTGGGTTGCTATTTTTTCTTAACATAAAAAAATCCCTTTTAAGACTCATAACTAATAAATTTTATTTCAAATTTGCTTACTGCTATCGAACCCTTATATATTTCTTAGAGAGTTATCGAAATATAATGGAATCAAATGATTTTTAAGAAAGATTTTTAAAAAAAACATGCCAGTGTTAATATATATATATATCTTTATTCTCTAAGATTTATTTATTCTTCATTTTATTTTACAATTGAATATGGTAATCAAGACCCTAAAATGTTTTAAATTTTACATTTTTTGATCTTGTAGTCAAAAAATAGAGGGAGCTTTGTTGATTCCGAAGATGTATTATTTATGAGAATTTAATAAATATTACGTTGAAAAATTGTATTTTAGAACTGTTAACTCACGTGGTTCACACAGTGGAGAAAAAAAATCTGTAATTGCGTTTTTCTCTGATTTTTTTGTTTTGTTTAATTTATATTAACTTCGCACTAGAAGCAACACGAGGGCTATTGGCGACGGACCTCGCAATTTTGAGCCTCGGTCAAGTGACGAGGACGACACCTGAGCTTGCACCTCCCTCTCCTAACATCCACACCACACCACGGGAGGACTTTGGTCCCCGATAGATTTAACGTGCATCAGCCCCGGCTATATGGCGAGTCTTTAGCGGCCAAGGATCGAACCCGCGATTGAACGAAAACGTTTTCTCTGATATATTGCACTCAAAATTTACTTTATCCATAGTACTAATATCTTATACATTACGAAATGACGCTATTTTTGATACAGTGAACGTAATTTTTTTCCAACGAACACTCACAAATTTTAAATCTTGCACAATATTTGTATGCATATTTTTATAAATTTAAATCATATTTATTAAATTTTTCTAAATTTTAATAAATTTATTTATTTATTTTGAAATTACAATTATTTTCAGTGTTTACTATGTCAAGTTTATAAGTTCTCTGCAAATTTATTAAGTTGTAAATGCAGTAGAATTTTTACAAGATGTATCTAAATGCAAATACAAATGTACACCGACCTAAATTACACCTTTAGATGTACCTAAAAGTAAGTATACCGATTTACAAACGTAAATACAGTTATTAATTATTAGTTGCTCGTGTATAATTATTTATGAATATAAATGTTATATTTTTGCATAAACAGATACAGAAATATACAGATATATCAATGTTAAAAAATGGATTTTTTTTTGCTTTTAATTTAAAAGTATCGGGATTATTAAAACGGCATAAAATAAGTCCGTTTTTCTTTGTCAAAGGCGTTTCAATCACCTTAAGATAAATTAAAAAAAATTAAATTAATTAATTTAATGAAATTACTTAAAGTTAAGTATACCAATTTATAAATATACACTGCTGGCCACACAAAATGCAACACCCAGAAGGACCAAAGATATCACAGCGAAACTTATTTGGCAGATAACATGTTGTACAAGGATTAAACGATTAAAATTACAGCCTCTTGTGAAGTGAGGATAATGACAAAATCAGTAATTAGTGTAGCCGCCATTGTTGACTATAACCGCTGCCACACGCCTCGGCATAGAATCAAAGAGGCTTTGGATGTATACTTCGGCTACAGCGGTCCATGCGGCTTTCATATATTGCCAAAGTTGATCTGGTGTAGCAGCGGGTGGTGTATTCCGGGCCAGTCGTTGTGCAAGCATGGATCACACATTTTTTGATTGGCGATAGATCGGGAGAACAAGCAGGCCAAGGAAGCAATTCAATCTGATGAGTAAAGAAGAACTCTTGAACATTGCATGCCACGTGTGGTCACGCATTATCCTGATGGAATATGACTGATGGCAAGCGCTGAAGGTATGTGAGGACCACGGGTTCCAACACATCAGAGATGTAGCGCTGGCTGTTCAGTGTACCGGTAATGCGTACTAGAGGGGTGCGGGAGTGAAATCCAATACTACCCCAAACCATGATACCGGGTGCAGGACCAGTGTGGTGATGCATAACGTAACAGTTCAGCAGCCTCTCCCCCCAGTGTCTCCAAACTCTAATCCGACCATCGTGATGTTGTAGGCAGAAGCGGTATTCGTCAGGAAACACAATGTCGTTCCTTTCCGTTGTCCATGTCCGCCGTTCATCAACCCATTGGCGACGAAAACACCTGTGGTTTCGAGTCAAAGGTAAACGAAGCAATGGACGCCTTCAGGACACTCCACTCTGCTGCAAACGGCTTCGAATGGTACGAGCGGACACCGAATGATGCATAGCAGACTGAATCTGTTGTGCTATGGTTCGTGATATGGGTGCGCGACCCATCACTGCCATGCGCACAATCTGCCTGTTATCACGGGCAGTGATGCAACGAAGTGGGTGCAATCGGCCCCGTCGGTCCGTCGTTCCCTCCTGCATCCAGCGATCACAGATCTGTATCACAGTTGCTTCGTTTCGTCCAACACGTTGACCGATTTCTTTGAATAATAATCCGCAATCCCTATAGGCTACTATTTTTCCTCGGTCGAATTCAGAAACTTGGTCAAAAGACGCTCGATGTCTTACACGAGGCATAGGTAAACAGCTTACGCAAAAAAACGCACGAAAAAACAATTACCGTACTTCAAATCGCAAATTTGTTCTCTCCTTATATAGCGCTTGCGAGTGGCGCTACGGTCGTCCGTGATGTGTGTCTGCGCTGCAATGCTAATGATTTGCATAACTCATCGTCGCAAACGCATGATATAAATTTCACACGGTTTGCATGCTTCTTTCAGGGTGTTGCATTTCGTGCGGCCAGCAGTGTAAATACAGTTATTTATTATTAATTTCTCGTACATAATTATTTATATATAAAAATGTGACATATTTGCATACACATATACAGAAATATACAGATATCTAAATTTTAAAACATAACTTCATTTGCTTTTAATTTAAAATATCAGAGCTATTTAAGTGGCATAAAATAATCTCCCTCTTTCTTGTCGAAGGCGTCTCACTTTCTATAAGATAAATTTAATGAAATTATGAAATCCCTTAGAATTAATAAAAGCTCTTCATGTATCCACTGTTTGAATTAAAACATAAACTAGATGAAGTAGTTAACAAATGGAGTTCTAGTTCTGTTCTAAGAATCAAGAACTTTTATTTGAACCTTAATTTAAAAAAAAAAAAAGGAATTTAGATAAAAGAACAATACACAGCAATTTCTTCATAACAGGAAAGAGCAATTTCGAGTATAATGCATACCTGCATCTAAGTAATTTATAAGTCAAAAAATTTAATAATGAGTTTTAAGAAAATCAGTGAAAAATCGAACTAATTAAAAAATTGAAATTAATATGAATTCATAACTTATTCTTTCATTAAGTGGAATATGAAGTTAAACGTATTGTTATCTAGATTTTTATATGATTCTAAAACAATTCATTACTAATGTAATGTTTGTTTATTATGAAATTTACTTTTTTTACAATAGTGTTTCGTTTAAATAATATATCCCCTCTTTATAATGCTAGAATAAATAATATTTAATTGAAAATGTTATTATATTTGCTCGTTTTGTATGTAGAACAAATGAAAAAATGTATTTTATCATCATTGCATAGCTATGTAATAAAAATATCATAAATTATCGAACATTTCTTTACGATTTCATCGTACCTCACAAAATGTTGTCTAAGATTTACATTATATTTCACTGTCTCTGTTTAATGATATATAAAGTTAAAATAAATAAATTTAAATTTTGTATTTTTTTCCATCGTTATTTTTTCTGTTAAACTTTCACTTCATATCCTGTTTCAGCTCTCATAAATTTTTACTCCAGTTTTATTTCAATCAAGCTTTATGGTTGCAATAAAGCAAATTAATAAAATTTGCAGTTTCAATAAAGGATTGAAGAACACTATCTGATTATAAAAAATTATCAAACTTTAAATGTTCGTAAGATCTCTATACCCATTGTACAAATAAGACTATTTATTTACATGGATTATAGTTATATTTTATTTATTACTTTTATTTTGCTAAGCATTTCAAAGCCCCATATATATATATATTTATATGGGGCTCATATATATATATATATTCATATATATATTCATATATATTCATATATATATTTATATGAAATATAAATATATATATATTTATATTTCATTTATTTTTCTTTCAATGTTACATTTCTTTCTGGATTTTTGTCTTTTTAAATATTTTAAATTATTCTTTCATAAATTTTCAGTATATATATATATATATATATATATATATATATATATATATATAGTGTTCAAAAGTCTCAAAGTCTTCTCATCGCTTGATTTGACATTTGTAGGAGAACGTAATACATTTAATCTAAAATCACTCCGAAGTTTTTGCATATCTTTATATGACATTATTTTTTAGATGTTGTTATTAATTAAATCACTTTGAAGTAATATATTATAACTCATTAAATCTAATATATTACTTTAAATTCTTCTCATAACTTGAAGTGACAAATGTAATGCTGCTGTAAATTAAATTTAGTATTACGTTAAAGTTTTATCACTGTATTCTATGCTATTTCTGAATCTAGATTTATAGATATTAATTATAATATTGCTAAAAGTTTACTAATAGCATAGAGTGTAGATATGGATATTGATGTGTGTTAAATCTAATATTACCTCCAAGTTTATCATAGTACGGTAAAGCATCAGTTGATGCAGATATACATTACATATAATTTTACTTTAAAGTCTACTCAGAGTCAAAGTCTTTTTATATGATTTACAATTTAAAGATTGAGATATCATTCACTGTCCCATGGTTATCAACCGTGGTTCAAAATTATGCGGCCAATAATTCATTGCATAGCTGCAGTGCAACTCTAATGAAAAACTCTCTTTCAAAGAACAAAAAAAAAAAAAAGAAAAAAAAAAAAAAACTATTCATTAATCTTTTTTTACTAGACACAGGAAGAAAGGGCGCGTGCTCGCTAATGTTGCAAAGCAGTTTAATTTATTATAGCAATATTAATCACTCCTGAATTTCGTTTGCCAGCGCTCAAGTCAAAGGTTATAATTATCGTTTTTATGTATAACATTATCGTTGCTTCACACTCATAGTATAACAACACATTTCCGTTAACTCATTACAAAACCAAAGTGATATATAAAGCACAACCGGAAATGTACGTCATACAAATAAGATTTTTCAAACGGATGAGAAATAAATATTATCAAAATATAAATTTGAAATTTCATTAAGAATTTTCTCTACACATTAACTGCAACACTTTAAATTACAAGAATAAACAGATTACACAATCATCTCTCTAAATGTAAATACAGTGCACTCTCTAGGAAATCCAGTATATACTGGTTCAAAGCATCGCTGGATTATCAAAAATGCCAGATAACTGGGAAATCACTAATAATAAAACATTTAAAGAGCAAAATCTGTGTATTATTGAAAAAAATTTAATGCAATACACGCAAATAAAATGTCAAACACGCGAAGTAACTAAAACTACAAAAACACGAGGGCGGTCTAAAAAGTTTCCGACCTTAACGTGAAGATGGCAGCAATCGTCAATAAAAGCTAGAGAATGTGGTTGCGCATCTTTTGACAGGTGCTCACCAAAATTTCAGCCATTTTGGACTCACAGTTATTATTTGACATTCGTTTGAGCGAATCGATGTGAGTGTCTTTTGAAAATGGAAAAAATCGGATATTGAGCTGTCATTAAATATTTGTTTTTGAAAGGCAATACGCCTTCGAAAATCTAAGATGAGTTAGACGCTGTGTGCGGGGACTCTGCGCCATCATTTACCACCCTTGAAATTTTGGGCAGCTCAATTTAAACATGGCCGTACCAGCTTGGGAGACGATGAACGTTCGGAACGTCCAAAAACTGTAACCAATGACGATAACATAGCTAAAGTTCGCCAAATGGTGCTAGACGACTGTCGAATTAAATTGAGAGAGATAGCAGAGGCTATGAATATGTCCAAAGAACGCTATTGTCACATATTAAATCAAGATGTAGGCATGAGAAAGCTGTCTGTGAGTAGGGTCCCGCGTTTGCTGACGTTAGACCAAAAATGTGTTCGAATGAACATTTCCAATACTCTGTTGGCGCAGTTTAAGAGCAATAAATCAAAATTTTGGTACCGATTAATTACTGTGCATGATATTTGGATACACCAATATACGCCCGCAATAAAAATACAGTCAAAACAGTGGACTGCGGAGAGAGAATCGGCTCCAAACAAAGCAAAATCTGTTTTTCAGCTGGAAAAGCGATGGCGGCTTTTATTTGAGATAGTTATGGAATTATCTTAATCAATTATCTTCAAACAGAAGCATACTACGCATCATTACTCGATAAGTTGAAGACGAAAAAATGCGGGAAAATGCAACATTTGCAGAAAAAAATTCTGTTTCGCCAAGATAATTTCGCCGCCTCACACCTCATCGATTGCTATGGCAATATCCACGAATTACGGTTTGAACTGCTTGACCACCCTCCTTACTCGCCAGATCTAGCCCCAAGCGATATCTTTTTCTTCTCTAATCTAAAAATTGCGCTCGGAGAACAGAGAATTTTGTCAAATGAGGAGGCCATCACCTTCGTAATAATTATTTTACAGGGAAAGACGCCGAGTACTATTTGGATGCGTTAAAGAGCTGGGAGTATCGCTGGGAGAAGACTTACAAGGAGACTATGTAGAAAAATGAAAATAAATTTAAGGAAAAAATGTCTTGCATCTTTGTTAAGTCGAGAAATTTTCAGACCACCCTAGACCACCTATTTTCTGTAATGTTCAAGCAAAATCAGTATAAAGTAAATTACAGAAAATTTTTTAGCCGTGAGTATATAACAAAATTTCATACTGAGACATTTTGTCTAATATTTGTATATTGTGACAAAAGTATATGAAATAAATTGTATTTTAAACATAAAAAATACAAATAAAATCCAGCAATTTTATAACACATTATATAGGTAATACTTATACATGAATATATAATTTTTCATAATGAAATCAAATATATAAAATATATGAATAAGTAAGTAAAATGTTTGTCAATGTGTTTTCCAAAATAAGTATGTAAGGAATATAGGTAAAAATAATCGCCATAGAAACAATTTTTCAGATTCTACATTTATTAATTTAATAATTATTGAATAATCGTACACTATTTAAATATATTTACATTATACTTTTCTGATGAAAACATTCTAGTTCATATTTTTAACAATTTTATTAACTTTTTGTATGGAAGAGATGGATTCTTATGTTGCATATCTATCTATTTTATTCTATAAGTTTAGAATCTTTTTTGTGGATAACGTAATAGCAGATGTCGAAGTTTTAAAATGTTCTACAATTATATTATGTACAAAAATATACACAATTATATTATATACAAAAATATACACAATTATATTATATACAAAAATATACACAATTATATTATATACAATTATATTATATACAATTATATTATATACAATTATATTATATACAATTATTATAGTACTACAGTTATATTATGTACAAAAATATATTCCCAATTATATTATATACAATTATTATAATACTACAATTATATTATGTACAAAAATATTCACAATTATATAAAATTATACACAATTATATATACAAAATCTGTGAGATTATATCGGCAAAAACAATATAGAATTACCGGTAACAATTTAGCCTAATATTCGCAATTTATCTTTAAATTGTTTACCTGTATTACAATACCTCTACGCAATTAATTTATAGTCATAAGGTACCCATATTACCCAATTAATTTATAGTCAATCCATAGGGGAATCGTTAAGGTTTGATTATAAGAAATAACCGATAGTTATCTGAATACAATTTATTCTGCATATTTACTGATTTTTATGTACATCATGTTGTAAATCACAGCTATTAATGCTGATTTGTTTGATTTCAGGAAATCATAGATTGAGTTAACCTGTAATATAGAGAAGATAAAAGTTCAATCTACTGAGTTCTACAATCACGGTCTTCGAAAGGTCAATAAACACTGAGAGATATGTATAGCTCGGATTGGTGACTATACAGATACTTTTTAAGGATAATAAATACAGATTACGTTTATATCTCGATCATTTTTAGTAATAATTGAACTTTACGATTCTCTGGGATAATAATTAAAACGACGATACTGTGGATTACTTCATTCTACGGCTTCCTGAATACTTAAATAGCTGTAATTCACAAGATCTTGTACATGAGGATCAATGAATTTTCAAAATAAATTTTATTTGGATATCTAGGTTATTTATTAGCAATAGCTAAATTTTACTGATATCTCCTCTTATATGAATATCGAAAGCCCATACGCATCCAGTACCACTTGTTTCTGCAATTCTCCGTGAGCTAATGAAACTAGAATAATTTAGTACCATTTGTTTTTTTCTAAGACAATGCGCCAAAAGAAAAAAGAAATCTGTAAGAGACCTGGATACTAACAGCGAAACAATATACCAATGCTACTTGGATGAAAAGATTAAGACTCTTTCCTATATATGTAATAGTTTCGCTTAAGGGGACTTAGTACCTTTCGAAATCAAAAGTAGAACATTTTGACAAACTTTTTTCGATTCTCCATAAATCAATAATTTTTGCTCATTTCAATATGAAACTTTGCAAGTTTGTGTAATAAAGTGTATAGTTTAAAATATTGGGTCAATTTTTGCTATTACATTAATATATTTTCTTACACAACATGAAATATGCGTACAAAAATTTAAAAAATAAATTAGCTTACCTTACGTTACTCACAATATAACATTTGAAAGATGAACAGTAAAACCGTAATTCTTATACCAAATTAAAGCTAAATAATGACCTTATTCTGTAAACCTCAAATTTTAAATTTATCTTACATTAAAAAAAATTTAAAAATTTAAAAATGTTATCTAGTTTGTATTTAGTAAGTTTTTTTTCATGTATCATGTTATAAAATAAAATTTAATCATCCTAATTAACAAAATTGAGGTTCACAGAACAAACATTTACAAATACAACACTCATGTAAAATTTTAAAGCTCTGCATGCAAAACATTCTTTTTAATCCTGTGGGAAAGTGTGAAAATAAGAAACTGAGAAAAAGAGGTTTCTTTACATTGCATTACATAGAACGTGCCTCTTTAGACATTTACATTTTTTGTTGCACAGGGCGTAATAATAGTCGGATTTTGACGCGGTTTGCTTTAAAATTCTTCTAACATTCAACACTATTTTTTGAAAACAAATTTGAAAAATCGAATTTTTGAAAGTGCAAAAGTACTAAGTCCCCTTAAATATAACTTAATTTCTTTATTTTTCCTATTTTTTTTTTATCTATCACTGGAAAGAGATTATTCTTATTTCCTGATAGCGTTTCAATTTAGCTTTTAATTTATGCCATCACGCTCTCTTAAAATTTGCAATGTCAGCTTTTCCCACGGATTCAGACCTGTAGGGATAATCCCTACTAGACTTTCTGTCCGCGGCTAAAAACTCTAGAAATCCCTCCATCCAATTGAAGAAATCAAGCAAGGTAAATTCCCCTTTCTTTCACTTTGGTCACATTACTGGAACTACGTATCTGGCTTCTTCAAATTCAGTATGTAACGATTACCATTTTTCTGCTTTATCTAAGGAAGGGAGTGGAGTAATAAAGATATAATTTCAACATATTCAAAATGTCTTCATGTGTCTTCATATTATCCCGTAATTTAAAAAAAAAAATCA
Source organism: Nephila pilipes (assembly GCA_019974015.1). Classification (NCBI taxonomy): domain Eukaryota; kingdom Metazoa; phylum Arthropoda; class Arachnida; order Araneae; family Nephilidae; genus Nephila; species Nephila pilipes. The sequence continues at coordinate 94,575 of BMAW01071329.1, read as the reverse complement.
ACTGGGTGACATGAAATTCACTCTACAGAGGAACAGTGTAGTATTTAAAGGTTGATGAAAGCACAGTTGCTAAAAATTAATTGTACGCACACATTATGGAACAAATCAGAGAAATGTTTTATTGATAAAATGTCGTTTGTAAAAAACATTGTCTGGCCACAAGGAACAACAAACCAAAGTCCCTTAATAAGGGATACGGCTTCCTCTAACTGCTTTGCTTAAGTGACCAAATTATTCAGCAATTTTTTAGATAAGAGTTGCCCCTTTTAAGGAGCATCTATTTCAACTGTCTGGTATTCTCCTGGGGATACGATCTTTCTTCTAGGATTCTACCCGAAGCATCTCACATATGTTCGAGGAGATTTAAATCAGGGAAGCACGTTGGCCAATCTATTCTGCAGATATCCTCACTTTCTAGAAACTTCTCAATCACCAACGGCACCTTAGTGCAAACAAAGGGGTAGGAAAATAATTTCATTGCAATAATGATCACCGGCAAGTGAGCCGCTGTAGAAAATATGGAGCTCAGTTCGTCCATTCAACACAATGCCTCCCCACGTAGTACTCCAGGACCACCTCTGGTTGCCTATTTCCCTGATGTTAGTTGGATGAAATCGTGTCCCTAGCTTCTCCCATATAAACTGGTGCTGAGAATCGTTTCTCAGACTGAAACGTCTATCATCAGTGAATAGAACGTGACGCCATTGTTATGTCCAATTTTTGTGTTCTTGACACAATTATAAACGGTAGCGCTGATGAGCTGCTGATAATGGTATGCAACATTCAGGACGACAGGTGAATAGGCCGCCTTTAAACAGACGTCTGGCCACAATAAAGGGGGAAACCTATCGTCCCGTTACAGTACGCTACTGTTGAGCAATGTGGCCCGAAGTAGGTTCCAGTCTTTTTTTTGCCTGCAGAACGATATACAAGTTATCACTTGCGTTGTTTTCCTCGGCCAGCCTCTTACAGCAATCTTTCTTACAGCCGTTCCTGTAATAAGAAAGGCTTTCCAAGCTCTTAAAATCACACTTTTGATAATTCCAAATTTTTGTGTAACACTCGTTGAGCCACGTCCCTCTTCAAGTTTGCCAATCATTCTACCACATGTAAAGTAATCGGGATGGTTTCTTGTAGCCATTATAACGTACGATTTCACTTTTACTTACAGGAAATGTCTGGAAATAAAAGTGTTCCTTCCACCTTCTTTTTAGGTGGCTTCGCACTGAGGGAGCACATAGAACGCTTTAGCATTTCGCGACGTCCCCTCTGATTTCATAGCGCTGATATTTGCATATATATCTCCTTTCTACTGAGCTACTTTTTCACTATATTGTTCGCAAAAAGCCCTGTACATTAGTGTAAATATATTATTTTTTTTTATAATGATTCAACTTACATTTGCAACATTTCACTGAAGAAAGGATTTAATGTTTTAATTTTCCCATTCTCTCACACAAAAATAAAAAGTTATTCTTATTTTCTGATACAATTCCTAACTATCCTTTGATTTATACGAGCACACGATCATAAAAATCTGCTGAGCTTGCTGTTCTCACGATTGAAGACCTATAGGGATAGTTCCTAACAGACTTTTCGACGCCATTTAAATCCCCCAGAATCTCTAAATCTTAGACCATGCGACTTATCATGTGGTATGGAAGATTCCCTTCTATAAAAACGAAGATAAAGAAAATTGTTCTCTATTCTGCTCTATTCTGTTGCAAATTAAAGGCGGAAATGTGATTCCAGCCATATCGATACTATGTTGTCTCTCTCAGCTCTCATATATATATATATATATGTATATATATATATATATATA
>BMAW01071329.1:78544-89541 GCA_019974015.1 Nephila pilipes | reverse complement strand
TTTTTTTTTTTTTTTTTTTTTTTTTTTTTTTTTTTTTTTTTTTTTTTCATTTTGCGATTTCACGCACATAGTAAAGGTGACCATCCCTGCTTTATATGTCCCTTTGTATTGTTAGAGTTCATCTAAAAAATGACTGATTTAGTGTTCCCAACTCATAAAGATTAAGAACCACGACTCTAAAGCAGTGGTTCCTAACCTTTTTCAGTCCGCGTACCCTCATTTGGCTCGGTTCCCTTACGCGTACCCCTTACAACGAATCCTCTACGCCTCCCCTTCTTCAATCTGTGTTTCATCCATACAGATTCAGAAAAGTTCTACAATTATGGCATGTTGAATAACTGAAATTGGTCTATTTTTTCATTAAATTGTGTTTTCTTTTTCATTTTTTGAAGTAAGCGAATAAATTAATTCAAAGATTGGACGAAAGAAAAATTGATGGGATATTTAGCACTGTATTGAATTATTAAGTTTCGAAAAACAGGCTCAAAAGGGGATTAATACAATCTCAAATCTGGAGTTGCGTTTAGTTTGTTCCAATATTTATTTTCTATGTAAGTTATGTATGTTCCAGTGGATGCAACCCTTTGCCTTTGTTGTGCGGAGCCGGCAGAAGGAAAAGCTGATCCTTCGAACGAACATAACCCCTCTTTTGTCGAAAATTGTATTGTTAAGATGTCAATGTAACCACTGATGATATTAGTAAAAACCTCTATTTGATTTTTAAATTTCTTTATAATTCTTTTGTACTTTTTTAAGACGAAGACAGCATGCAGAAAGTTTTGAACTATTAGTGTTTACTAATTCTCCTGTTATTGTAGAACTCTAAACGTATAGCTATCGATTTCTTTTTGTTTTATTACAAATCAAATAGAGAGAAGTATTTGCTTTCAGCATCATTACTTTGTCAAAGTTTTGTAATCACGAGTCCCTTTCTGAAGATGTTGGCAATTCAACAGAACATATAAAGATCGTTAACCGGAATCGACTTCTACAAAAACTACGTAGCTTAACTGAAATATGTTTTCATATTCTCTTAATCTTTTTTGTGTCTCTGTATTTCTGATGTTTCCATTTGTTTCGCTGAACTCCGCAGTAGAAGCGGTGGATCCTGATAGACAACCCGATGATTATATTTTGGTTTTAGACTAAACATATTGACCTATTACTTCCATCGTGACCAGTCCTCTGCGAGTTTAGAACATTTTTTTATTTTATTTTACAAGCAAATTGAAAACGACGAGACATTTAAGCAATTTAACCGTTCTCAGTTATGGAAGCGATGGTAATAGTTTACTTAAGAGAATGATCCAGTGAATCGTTAATCACTGATAGATTATTTATTAGAAGATTGATTGGAAAAGAAGCAATTTACGGGGCGCTGTCTTTCTGGAAAAAGATGATTGAATTATTGAGAAATAATGAGAAAAGAACAGAGCACATAGAGTTTATTGTTTTTAAAAGGCTTTTGTTTTTATATTAAACACGTTTTAAGAAACGTACTTAAAAGTTCGTTGCCTCTCATCAAATAATCTTAAGTATCTGATGAGATTTTTAATTATATTTATTGTGATCGATGGACAATTATCAAAGAATTGAATTCGTAATGTTTTCATGTCTTCTTTTAATCTGTATATTTTTTTAAATAAGTAATATCTGATTTTAGACAGCTAGAAATAAAAAAGTGTAGAGAATTACAGAGCTAGCTGTATTAGAGCTATTATATGCAACAATATATATGTGAGGCCACATGTTAGAGTATTGTAAAGTCTTAATTATTATTAAGAAATAGACGAGATAACTGGATGTAACTTATTCTGCACATTAATTGATTTTTATATACATGATGCTGCATACCCGCATTATGGAGATAATAAGAGTTCAATCTGCTGAGTTCTACAATGAGGACCTTCGAAAGGCCAAGAAACCCTGAGAGAAAAGTATAACTGCATGATGTCTATGTAGAGAAGCCTTAAGAATGACAAATAAAAATTAAATTTATATCTTAATTAGTTTTATTGTAATTAAAAACTTTACGACACTGTAGAGTAATTCAGTCGAAGTAAAAACCAAACAAATCAATATTACCCTTTCGCGGAGGGAGGGCAAACGAGAGCATGAAGCTGATGCCTACTATCTTTTTTGCTCACTAGGTTTAGAAGGTTTTGAGCTACTAAGCCTAAATCTGAGAAATTATGGGAAGAACTCATTATTTAATAATGTTCTGTTGAATATATATGGTGTATGATCTTTTTTATATATTGCTTATTTACTTAATACGCTTACTATTTTATATTTAAGAGATTATATTTAATTATTGCAGCACTCTCACTGTAATCCTACCGTGATTTTCAGAAGGCACGACCTTTTCCCAAATACTGGACGTCACCATGCCACCTGAAATCCACGGTAGAAATGACGATGTGTAAGAAAACTCTCGCTTTATGCTTTCCATTACAGCGCCGTCTAGCGGCTTACCGCTTATGCATTGTATGGCGAAAATTGCTTCTTTTGTGTTTTCTATCACATCTTAAATTTTTACCCTTGAGTTTCGCAACAGCTTGTATAATATTTGTCCTATGTACAACATTTTTATTGATTAAGACTCATAACGAGACTCATAACGTTTGTCCGTGTATCGAAAAAAATATCATTTTTCAAAACAACATAATTTACCAATGAAACAAAGCACACAATTGAAACTTTTACCAAATAATATTCATATTTATTTACATTTTTTCTCATATTTTCATAAGATTTAAAGAAATTTTTCAAAAGTTATAATGAAAAAAATGAAAAATAAATTAGACATTTTTTCAAAATTAAGAAAATCTATATTTTGCTGCACACAGGATTCTGAAGTATATTATTGATTAAAATTTACAAAAGTGATGTCACCTAGTAAAAAAAAAGTTCAATTTTAAAGTTATACACTCTTTTTGAGAAATTTAATGAAAAAAAAAATTTAATGCAATTATTTAAAAAAAAAAAAAATTGAAATTTTTGAAATTCACGTAAAAGATTTTCTGTTAATAATTTGTATAAAATTTGATGTATAAGTCATAAAGAAACCTTTTTTGAACTTGTACATAAAATTTTACACTGATATCTTAAATAGTTTCTGAGAAATCCTGCACGCAAGTTAAAAATTTTTGTTCTGAAAAAAATGAAGTTAAAGTTGAAAAATAACAATAAAAGAATTCAAATCAAAGTTTAGTTTTTTCTTGAAAACTGAAGTATCGTTATAATTTTGGTGCCAAAATGTTCAGAAAAGATGAGGCTCTAACATATATTTTTTTCCAAAAATCAAAAATTTTGAGGTTTAGGATACTGAGACCCTTTAAATTGCAAATAAGAGAAAAATACAAAAATGAATAATGTTCCGCGTATCAACGTTTGTTTGGCCTATCAATAACTAATTTGGATGATTTTTCTCAGAATGCCTTTAACAGTAAATAATGTAAATAAAAATAAATGAAAAACAAGTAACTGTCAATGCCCATTGTTCTCTGATTTCTGAAGATGAAAAATTATATTTCAAAATGTCCGCAGAGAATACACGTGAATAGTAAAACAACAAATAATCAAAATGTAAAAAAAAAGTTTTAAGTTTTGTTTGTTAAGGACATGTGTATGGTGTGGCTTGTTTTGAATTTATCCCACGTGCTTCTGTTGAAGAAAAAAATTTTAGGTCTGAACTATTCAGTGAAAGAAATCTAAAAGCCCCTTTTGAACTTATAACTTAAAACTTTTCCAAATAATGCTTTTTCTGTTAGGAACAAAATATCTATTTACTTAAATTAGATACATTTATCTAAATTAGTGTTTTTGAAAAATGCAATTCGTACCGTGACCACCAACCAAGGAAAATTCATCAAAATTTTGTTAATTTGAAATTCTAATTAAACAATCATGATGTGTTACATACATGTTTATATTGCAATTAAATGTGATATTGTTGTTTCATGTTGATATCACATAATATTTAAAAGCAATTAAAATAATTAGTGTATTTGCATAAAATGTTTTTTTTTTAATTAATGCATGCCATGACCAAAAGTCACAGGAATTTATTGAAATTCAAAAAAAAAAAAAAAAGCCTATAACAGAATTTCCTTCTTTGCTGGGTAGTCAGTAGTCCTTCCCAAGTTGTTGTACGGGTACAAAGAGGGAAATTGTCGTGATAAATCAGTTTATCATCTTTCTTTACATTCAATTTCTTAACGCCAAACCTTTTCTTCCACTTTCATATATACTAATTTCCTCTTTGGGTTCAAGTGTGGTATATCAGAACCCCGAATCCCCTTTAAGTGCTGACTTTTCAAAATTATTTCCTGGAACTCCCGTTTTCTTTCCAGATATAAAAATGGTCTGCAAGATTTATTGTTCTTTTTTCTCTGTTGACTGACACTTGCTGTGTGAACCACGGAAACTCGCACGCTTTATTTTGTTATGGCTTGGAAGTATAAATGCATAAAATACTCCAGAATGATTTACTAAATTCCGACATTCAATATTTTTAACGACTGTCTTACTTTGCTGATTATAAATACCGATAACAACATTGCCAAGATATGTCATATATATATGTGTGTGTGTGTATGGATTCTATGCAGAAGTGAACATTTCCGAGAAAAGCTTTGATCTGCTATACTGCCAATCATTAGAAAAAGCGGCCGTTTCACTATAATTGTTTTCTTTCATTCCCCACAAGGGAAGTGTAGACATCCTGAGAGACAAACGTCTCTGTTTTGCACGTTTTTGCTTTGATTCCTTTATATATATATATATATATATATATATATATATATATATAATTAAAAACGGTTTGCAGGTTTAGCATCGATAAGTCACGGGATTTGTTTTAGATAAGAAGGAAAAAAAATTCAAAAAACAACCGATAGGTGGCATTTTGTACATAAGTGAAAGAAAAGACACGCAAATAACAAAAATAATTTATTATAGCAGTATGTGTTCCACATGACCACCACCACAGGGGATAAGACATTGCAGGCGTGTCACAAATCTAGCAACGGCAGAGTGCAGAATGTCCGGCTGTGACAGCTGTCGGCGGATCGCATCTTTCAATTCCGACAGATTGGATGGACGAGATCGATACACCCGGGATTTTAAATATCCCCACAGCCAAAAGTCTGCTGGTGTCAAATCTGGAGTCCGAGGTGGCCATGGAAACTTGAAACGTTTACTAATGATTCTTTCTTCCCCGAACGTCTGTATCAAGAATTCCTTAACTGGATTAGCAGTGTGACTTGTTACTCCATCTTGCATAAACGTAACAGTAGAAAACGCATCTTTTTCATGCAAACATGGGACAACCTTATGGCGCAGAAATGTTAAATAAAGCTGAGCATTTACAGTCTTTCTTTTCCACCCATTTACTGGACACTGTGTTTCAAAGAAGAAGGGTCCTATGTTGAAGAAACCTTTGAACCCACACCACACTGTGACTTTGGGGGAATGCAGTGGTTTCTCTGTGTACACTCGTGGATTTGACGTCGCCCAGATACGACAGTTATGGGTATTAACGTCGCTATGGATCGAAAAATGAGATTCATCTGTCTACAAGATGTTAAAGGCCCAAGAGGAATCTTGTTCAATGTTGGAGAGAGCCCACCTCGCAAATGCTTTTCTTTCTATGGTATCCGACGGTAAAAGGTCTGTAATTTGTATGGAAACTAATTAAGAACTCCATGAAGACTGTTGCGTATGGAGGATGGTGATAAGTCCAAGCGTCTGCCAGCTTCCCATGCACTGCTAGTCCCTACAGCGGATTCTGACGCTAATGTTTCCATTTCGGCTGCAATGCGCACCGAACATGTCTGCCTTAGACTTGGTCGTCCGGACCTTACACGATCCTCAAGCGATCCAGTTTCCTCAAATCTCTGAACAAGCTTTGTGAGTCCTGCAACTGTTAAAGGCTCTTTTCCAGTCTTCATATTTTTCTGAAGTAGGAATTTACGCAGTGCAACAGTCGCTGATTCCTCGTTCGTGTAAAACAGCTTCACCAATAAAGCTTTGTCTTTCCCTTTCAGCATCCTTGTTCACTTGGTTGGCATGCAACGGAGACAAGAGCATCAGTATTTATAATCGCCTGTCTCATTTACATTTTTCCAACTAAGTCATATGAACCAGCGCCATCTGTCAACTGTTTTTTGATTATTTTTTTTCTTATTTAAAAAAAATCCCGTGACTTATGGATGCTAAACCTGCAAACTGTTTTTTATTTTATTTAATTTTACGGAGTTTATAAATTTTTAAAGTTTTTAAGGACTTTTTGCCCACCCTATATATATATGCTGGTGAGCAAAATTTAAGCAACTGGTGTATTTTTTTGCCATAACCCCACTAGAAATTATCTGAGAGACATGAAATTCGGAAATGAGAGACAGCATTTTGTACTTAAATTATGACGCAAGCGTAGTTGTGCAAAAAAGAATTCAATGCATATAGTATGGAATCAAACAAAAAAAGGCTTGGAAACTCTAAGAAGAAGCTACAGCTACTCAGTCCACCTCACAGCCGGCAATGTAATAATGGACTTGAATCTACGGCCGCCTGCCAGCCGGCTTTGTAAACCAATGTGTTAAAGGATAAAAGGTAATCTTTAACATTCAGAAGCCATTACTTAATTAATAAATACGTACTTACTTTCAGAAGCCATTATTTAATTAATATTTTTTGTAGTTCAAAACATAATAATAATAAAAAAAACTTTAAAGATAATTAATATGTTTATTATGTAATAGTAATTTTTTTAACCTGAAAAAAAAGTTAATAAGCGATCAAAATAATATTTTTCAAATATTTATTAAAAAGGGATGGCTACATTACTGATTTTACTCGTTGAGCGCCATTTGCCCATCGATAATCATTTTCAGTTTCTTCATTCGGACCGTGTGACTAACAGTGGACATTTTGCATCTGTTTTACATGTTTTATATGGTTTTAGCCTATGCTAGCCGGTATTTAAATCCCAGTGCACATCATATCTTGATGCTGACTGGGAAGATTAAAAGTTTTTTCTATTTTTGACCCTCTCCCAATTTGTGGGTTCGAAAAAGAAACGGGCTAAGTAAAACAAATGTATGAACCACAACAAGAGTCTAATAAAAAAAAACATTTTTACAAAAGCTCTTGAAAAACAAAAATTGGTTATTTAGTTGAGATTTGCGCAGTCATTGTAGGGATTGATGTGTTAAACTATTATTTTTAATCTCCATTAAGGTAAGTATAAATGGTAAGAGAGGTAAAATAATCTAAATTCTAAGACTGATTTTTTGTTAAATAGTACATAAAATTTTAGTTAATATAAACCGAGAAAATAACTTTTCATTTTTATAGAAACTTAGCTTCATTTTTCTAAAATAACGGCATTAAAAAAAAAACGAGAACATCAATGAAATAAATTTTCTCTTCCTGAAACTTGGACATCTCTAATACGTAACAATCTTCTCTATTTCGTGGGTATCTTGTTATCTATAATTGTTTTCAGTTCTCACCCAAACTTGGACATCTCTAATCTGTTACAATCTTTCCTACTTCGTGGGTATCATGTTACCCATAATCGTTTTCAATTTTCAGCTAAACTTGGACATATCTAGTCTGTTACGATCTTTTCTATTCGCTCCCCGTGGATATGTTATCAGTAAGTGTTCCACTTCAAGATCCAGTAGTATTCAAAATTCTGGTGACAGGAGATTTATCTCGTTTCTTACGTGTTAAGAACTATTTGAATGGATAAGTACTTCTAAATATGGAAATAATTTAATAGGCGAGACTACACTCATACTTATCGAATTTTACCGTCCCATTTGATTCCATTATTGACGATCGTTGTGATTTATTCTTAATAATTATGATTTAAAATTGTGAAAACTGAACGACGAAATTCTTATTAAAACGCTTTCTACTTGTTGTTATATTGGTAAGGTTTCAAGAATATTAGCGGCTGGCATTGCATTTAACGTGTTTTCAGTGGAGAAACTAACAATTTAAGATTAGCTAGATTTTGTGTAACAGGGGTATTCTCGAACCTGCCCTTAACTAACGTCTTGGGTTTCTTCCTGACTTTATGTTTCATTTTCCAACTCCTTCCCAGCCAAATGAAACGCAGTTACGCCAATTAGGTAAACTTAAGAAGTGTAGTGAATAGATGTAAGGAATTTCATATAAAACTGATGGTGAGGTGAATATAACAATATTGAAAGGTTATAATAATAGAAATATTACTGAAAGAAGAAAGTAGAAAGATAGCAAGAGTGTGAAGGTTTTGAATTGTGGGTAAAAGTTACTTGTGTGTGTATTTGATCTATTCAGACTAAGACCCAATGCTGTCTGGTCTAAGTTTTTTCCGTTGTGGATTGACTCACATCGGATCCGAGTATTCGGATGAGAATAATCTTTGATATTTATAGAAGTTTTTAGTACCTTCATTGCGAGACAATGAACTATAAAGAACATTTCCCTTGTTATTGCAACAATAAAAAAGACTTTGAAAGTAACTGACTATTTTCTTGAACTGTTTTTGTGTGACTACTTTAAGTACTTTATCTGTACTTGGAATTAAGTTGAAGTCTTTTGATTTGCAATTAGTATAATATTTAAGATAACAGACGAGTCGGTAACAGATACGCCAAACATCCAGAGAAAAATTAAAAATATGAGCTCAATGAAAAACCAAATAATTCTTTTTGAAGATCCATGAGCAAATTTACAGCTGCTTTTAATATCGACGATCATTTTCTGTACTCTCGTCAATATTATATAACATTTAATATAATTTAGAAATAAAAAGGATTATTCTTTCGCTTTTAATAACTAATTAAAAGATGATGAATTATTTTCTTGTTTTATAGAATCCCTATGACAAATAAAGTTTACTTTTTGGTATAAAAAAAACTGAACTGTGTAAGAATTTACAATGAATCGTTTATTTACATCTCGGTTTCAGAAAACGAGCGAAAAGAAATGTTTAAACAAGTATATTGTTTTCCTCTATTGTTTTGATTCCTTTATGTAATTGATATGTGGCATTAAGTATAATAACTATGCTCAAGAAAGTAAAAAAAAATTAACTGCCTTCAAGAAATTTTTAAAATATTTAAGAAATAATGCAATGAGCTTAGTTCATAATGGAAAATTTCTTTCTGTTTTTCAAGCATATAACTGAAATACATCTTGGCCAGTTTAGAAGGATTTTTGATATGAATTTTTTTCACCTTGGACTAAAACGTGGGCATTGAGGCGCTGAACTGCACGTCGTCTTTTATCTAAATTATTACACTTTTAAAAGTTTTCTTCTTTTTTTTTTTTTTTTCTTCTTTTTTGGAAGAGTCTCCTCGTGCAGGAGAAGAGATTGTTTTCAAAAACATGAGATGGTCTTGTGTTTCCTCGTGTCCTGCAATTTCCTTTTTAAGTGGTAAGAGCTAAGAAAAAGAATGTTCTTTTTGAATATACTTGTTTAAAATGTCACCCAAGTGTGCAATTCTTTTTTCGATGAACTGTATACAGTAAAATATGTTATTTGAGCCACTTTATCAGTGACAACTCATAACAGCCTTCTATCTAATCAGTGATTTTGGACTAGTGTGCCGCGACATACTGGTGTTCCGTAAGATCGTACATGTGCTGCTAAAGGTTTTTGAAGGTCAAAAAATAAATTGTTTTTTAAAGCATCCATATATAAAATACGTGGAACTCTTGCTGATGAAAATTACATTCAAATAAATCCCTTTTTAATTGACTATACGAATGCATAGTGTTATAATAAATGAACATATTATCTAATGTAGTATATATATGGGCAAAATTAAATGTAAATTGCAGCGATATTTCATTTTTATCTTTGAATTACTTATGTAATTTTAATATTTAACTAAAGTATTCATTTACTTTTAAATATTGTTTTTTAATTAATTTCAATACAAATAATATTTTTTGTTTTTGTCAACAGTGAAATCACAAACAGTTTATTTTTTTAAATTTTTTAAAATAATTATTGTAGTTTATGCGTGCTTCTGAAGTTTAATTAAAGTTTCCAAAGTCCCGAGGAATTCTTTTTTAAATTGCTTGTGGAAGTCTGAAAATAATAGAGAGCAGAAACGGAAAAAGTATTCCAATATTTTTCAGCTATTTTAATTTGCATAAAAATCACTAAAATTTTTTAAGATCCCAAACGAGCCTTAAAAATTACCTGAAACTCCCTAAAATCATATAAAATAATATTATATATCAACAATCTTAAAAATTAATTGCAATAAATATGCATTAAATTAATAGTCATACTCACTATTGCAATTCATTTGAGCCCTAACCTTGGATGACAGGTAAAAAAGATATGCAATTATTATTATTATTTTGAGAAAATTCATATTTATAGTATAAAATCCTGAGAATATTTCCGCTGAAAATATATCGATGTGTTTCAGCGGAAACATTCTCAATATATCAATATTCTTTGCGAAGCAACACAAGCATCAGCTAACCGCTAGCGGAGTCCATATTACGTGACAGATGCCGCAGAAAGAAGAGAAATGAAGGAAGTTGAACTACATGGGAAACAGAAATTCACAGACACTGAATTGGTTTTATTAACGTTGTACTAGCAGCAACACGGGGGTTATTGGCGATGGACATCGTAATTTGAAACCTCTGTCAAGAGACGAGGATGACACCTGATCTGTCACCCCTCTCCTAACTATCACACCCCGTCAACGGGAGGACATTGGGCCCCGATAGATTTAAGATGAATCAGCCCCGGATACACATCGTGTGTTTGTTGGCATCAAGGCTCGAACCCACGACTTGACGAAAATCACCGGCCACGAGTCCGCGATCTTGACCACTAGGCTACCGCGGCCGACGCTGAATTGGATGAACTAAAAGCAAAGGGCAGACTAACCCTGCTTATCACTTTTCTTTATTTTTAATTTTATTTTAATGTTTGTACCGTCCTTCACGTATTGTTATATATATATATA
>BMAW01071329.1:61751-78444 GCA_019974015.1 Nephila pilipes | reverse complement strand
ATTCAATTTATATGGTGATGATGTGTTATATTTTTTCATTTTGAGTATGTGATATACATCTTGAAGCTTAAAGAAAATTCCGTCTTACTACTCACATATTTGAATCTTCATTTCTTTGAATTTTGTAAGTAATTTTTATATTTTGATCTGTTGATAATTTTTAGAATGATAGTTTTTATTTTGTAAATTTTATCGTTAAAATTTTTTTGCATTTTTTAATCATTGAACTCTTTTGTAATTTGGATTTCCCAATTCAGCCTACCAGGAATTATAGATTTTATTTTTGTAGATTTTATCGCTGAATTTGTTTGCATCTTTTAATCATGAACTCTTTTGCAATTTGGATTTCCTAATTCAGCCTACCAAGTCGCAAAGGGGGAAGGTTGGTACCATTAAACTAGTTTAACCCCGCTTAATCGGTCCTCAGCCCGATATTGCTTTTTGACTTGCTGGGTTCCATATTTTCATTTATTTTTCTTTCATTGTTACATTTCTTTCTGGTTTTTTGTCTTTTTAAATATTTTAAATTATTCTTTCATAAATTTTAAGTATATATATATATATATATATATATATATATATATATATATATATAATTCTTCAGTACTTTGGAAATGATGAATTTTAAAACATTTTGTTCTTAAGCCGTAGAGCAAAATAAGAAAACTTTTTAACCGTGGAGTAATAAATTTATTTTATCTTCACACGAGAAGAAGGCACATACATCGGAACACAACACGTGTCTACTCACTGTGATAATTAGGTGAGAAGAGTTAGATTTTTTTCCTGTTCGCTTCTTTCAGGAAGTTAAATTAAGGATCATACAAATCACATGGTAATAGGCGCAGAGGCATTTAGATATTTTATATGGAGTCTGAGAGTTTGGTAAGGAATATTTCTATTTGTTCAGAGCGTGGGAAATGCTGATATAAGCATTTTTTGGAAATAGCATGATCGCATAAATTAAAAGATTAAAAGGAATGGGATCACGAAATAACTCTGAACGTATTATTATGATAGCTAAAAATAGGATAATTTAGGAAATTAATTAGGTTCAAGGGAAATTGTTACACACACACACATATATATATGTATATATATGGGGGGTTCAAAAAAGATGAAAACATTTTAACAAGTGATAGTAAATACAAACAATTTTCATAAAAAGAATGCGTTGTCTAAAGTAAAACGCAAGTAATAAACAGTAGAGTTTCGAAACGGCCGCTCCTCGGAAGTTAAAATGGCATTTCTGTTATGATTTATCGGGGGAAAAAGAGCCCCATGTAAGCAAATGTGACTAGGGGAAGAAGAATAATCTGTAAACGAAGTATATAAAGGGCGCAGATACCAACTTTGTGTTGGTATTCCAGAGTGCAACTGTTTTAACAAACATAACGTGGGGGATATTGATGCACTTTAGGAATAATATTGAAGCAGACATGTATTTTACACACAGAAGTACCAAAGAGGCAGCAGGAATATACGATGACCATTTTTCTCGCAGGCGGATGCCTAATCCGAAAACATTTGAAAGCCAGTTAAAGGTTGTTTAATCCAGATATTCTCACCGGAGAAAGAAGAGGGATTTATATATATTTTACGCACTTGATCAATGATCATTCCTATACTTCTCAGGAATTTTACCCTTTTTCCCTTCACGGAACTTGCACTGGTATAACTAAGAAAATTAAAGGGTTTTGATTCCTTTAGTGTTGTTTAGGGACTCTGTCTCTTTCTTTTTGTTTAATTTATGGCATGCAGTTTTTATATGACCAAGCGCACGACTATGAAAACATCTGGGGAAGTATGCTTTTTGAAAGCATTTTCCCTTGATTTAGAACGTTGAGAGGGATAAACGATTTGTTTCTGGGGAATATACTAACCCAGTTTCTTTCCTCTTCATTATAGATATAGGTATTCTTTTCGTTTTTATAAGCTTATCGCCGAATCTAAGTTTTACCTTTTTTTACTTCTTCGTAGTTATAAAAAAGTGTTGCCAATTTCGAAGCCGACTCTTAAGGTTCTCCGAATCATCTCGGGAGTAATCTTTCATATCAAATTTTGAGCGCTTTTTTAATTATTCCACAACCATTAGATCTTAAGATCTTCAAAAGTCGTAACTTATAACCCCATTCACCAGTCTTCTAATTAATTCCTAATTTCATAGATAAAATCTTTTCATGTGCTATCTGTTTTTCTTAGACGCGGGATAAATTTTTAGAGGAAGACTTCTGGACTTAATTTAAATCTCTGAGGTAGCAATATATTTGCATAATAATAATGCTCAGCATGTTCTTCTGGTTCGCGAGCAATTAATCTCACTATCTCTAAAAGTAACAAGCCCAATAAATGACCTGCATAATCTTCCCTTTCAATTAACGCCTTTTTTTTTATCTGAAGTTCAAAACTTACAAGATGTGAACTAACATCAGACTGATTTCGATTGAACTCTGGTATAAATCTCTTTAGATTTAACTGAGATGCTGCAAAATGTGATTTTATAAAAGCATGTGATTTATCCTTTATTTAATATCCCCTTTCTACCTTAAATTTAACTAAATCGTATTTCATTTAAAGTTCTTTTTCTCTTAATTCACGTTCTGCTATTTGTAATTTCACTTCCTTTTACAATTCTTCTATCCTTAATTGTTCTGCTTTTTCCAAGTCCTTCAATCTCGGCTTTTCAGCCCTATCTAAGTCTTCCAATCTTAGTTTTTCAGATCTATCCAAATCTTCCAATATTAAGTGTTTCACTTTTTGTAACTCTTCTTCTATTTTTCTAGCTGCAATTATAATTGCCGGCAGACTTTTTGCGAATGCCTCATCATATTTCTCATTATTAGTTATAGCAACCATTGTCTGAGAAATCGTCATTTTTGACGTAGCATTTATCCATAACCGTTGTGCGAGATTTAGCATATCCTTTTTCCCTTTACCAAAAAACGCTATTTCTCACGATAATCATAAATATATTTTAAGTACAATTACATCCAAAACAATATTTACGATTCTTTAGAAATACATAAAAATGATCCCATACATGAATAAACTCTAGAGTATCTCAAAATTTGTCAAAGAATTTAAACCAAAATTATCCACTTAAATTGTAAAAATATAACAACTCAAGAAATAAAGAAGTACTCATTCTTTTTGAAGTACAATGGTTTACTTCGTTGGCACACACACTTGAACGATGTCCACAATGGGACAATTTTCTTTCTACTCCGGGAGGGTCGTTTTCTTTGAACAATTTTCCAGCACATTATTTTAACATTATTTTATTGTGTTGTTTTTAGCACACTGCTTTCTCGGGTTCTTTTGATCTCTCAATCGGGGCACTTCGCAGCTCGACGAGGGATTTCCTTCGACACCGGATGAGTCACTCCTCCGGATATTTTCTTTCCTAAGCTTGTTTTCTGGTCCATTTGACCAAGTAGAATTACTCGATTCTTTGACTCTTCTCTGCTTCTCCTTGTTACTATTTCGACACTTTAAGGAGATTTTTCCCCCGAAGCTTCCCCCGCCTCAATACACACACACAGAGAGAGAAAGACGAGGAAAAAAGAAAGAAACGCTACTCCAGAAAATTGATCAATCGTCAGCCCTTCTTCAGCTTTAGGTGATAAAATCTGTCTTAAAGCAGTTCCAGTCAGGAACTACTGTATTTTTTTTTAAACATACAGTTATGTATATTTTAAAAAAAATTTATTCCAACGCTGCCAACATAATTATCAGCTGTACCATTTTGACGGATAATAAAGATATTGCGATAAACTCCAAGAAAAAAATATTGACTTTAAATTACTAGGTATATTTAATTATATTATATGACAGCTATTTTTCATACAGATAAGTTTAGTGATAGGAGGTATTAGAGATAACCGTCTCGTCTGAAATTTATTGAGGGACTCCGAGTTCTTGTTGAAATAAAAACGAGCGAGATTAATCAGTTCAAGGGGTTAAACAATGCCAGATCACTCCAGAAGTTTCTCTTCTCCTAAACAGTCCGTCAGCGATCGATGCAGTTTCACATACGTCAACTACGACTACTCACTATCCTCTAACCATCAACTTCTAATATCTTTTATATTCAAGAGATATTGAAGCTTCGCTTGTGTGCATATATATATATATATATGTATATATATATATGTGTGTGTGTGTGTGTGTGCTTGTGCACGTGTATGTGCCTTCTGTTTATTTCATTACATTTCATCATATCATCTAATTTACGTAGATCATGTTTTATTTGGTGAGATCGAAGTTTTCTTTTATGCAATTCTATTAACAAAAAGTCCCCCATGGTTAATTAAGAGAAAATCATGATTAATCCTTCATTACATTGGTTGCGAATTTTCGTAAGATGTAGGGGGGGGGGGCTAAGCTATTTCACTTAGAGCAAGGATGAATTCTTACAGATATAACTCGATTTAAGTAAGAAACATGTTGCCACCTTTAAACTTTAATCGGTTATACTTCGTGCCAGGAACTTGAAATACTAATACAAATATATATGCAGCAGATTATTAAATATACAAACTTCTATTCCTCTAAGTCAATTTTAAAATATAAATACGTAATTAGAACTACATAATATATCTTGAATTGTATCTCACCCAATGAAAAAATTTGCTCTTAACAGAATGAAGTCTACAATTCTTGTTTCCGTGCAAGGATCAGAGTGTTTCACTTCGAATTGTTTGCATCCTATTTGTCATTCCAATGATTTATTACTCTATTTTATTTGGGTCTACATGAGCAATCCATCTTGTCTTCTTCCTTGTTTTCTTTAAAATTCAAATAAGATTTCAAAAACTCAATCTTTCTTACTCTTCAGAATACACCGAGATCGCATGCCAATCATCACGGGGCAATTTAAAACAACCGTTAAAGATTGCATTTTATAACAATTTTAGAAATGCTTTAATATTTTCGTAGAATTTCATTTCTCTTTTTAGAGTTGTCTCTCCTTTTAAAGGGCTTAACTTTTTACATACCTAACAAATGTTTTAATGAGTGTCAGGTCAGATAAAATGTTTATTACTTATTAATTTATTCAGTAATAACTCAGCCTTCTTAACTAGTCGTTGAAATTCCAAAGTATACTTAAAAAAGAGGAGAGTCCTTATACTACTGTTTGAAACTCTTGAAACTTTCATTAAGTGGAGTAACAATCAATAGAACTAATTTAAGTTACATTCGACCGATTTTCTGATTATATCCGAAAGCATTTTTTATAAGCATCTCGAGTTGAATTATTTGAAATTTCGGGAAGAATCAGATAATGCTAAATTATCGATGTCTTATGTTTAATATTTCGTATTATTGGTAGCCAACATCCATATCATTGGTTAGATCACTTTTAAATAAAAGTTTGATTTAAAATTATTTTTTACTTATATTTTTAAAATTAAAAGCAAAGGAAGTCATTTTAACATTGAGATATCTTATTGACTAAATGACTGTTTTGTGGCCACGACAGCCTAGAGTTTAGTTTTAGTTTAGTTTAGTTTTTTATTAACGTCGCACTAGAAGCAACACGAGGGCTATTGGTGACGGACCTCGTAATTTTGAACCACGGTCAAGTGACGAGGACGACACCTGAGCTGGCACCCCCCTCTCCTAACATCCACACCACGCCAACGGGCCGACAGCCTAGAGATCATGGTCGTAAACTCACGGTCGGCATTATTTCGTGAAGTTATGAGTTCGAGTCCTGATGTCATTTGAAGACCCGCTGTGTACCGAGACTAATGCACGTCAAATCTATCGAAACTCCAAGTTCTCCCATTGGAGTGATGTGAAAGTTTGCAGAGAGAGGTGCCAGCTCAAATGTCGTCATCGACACTTGACTTTGGTTCAAAATTATGAGGCACGTCGTCAAAAGTTCTGTATTCTTACGGCTCGTAAAATTACTTAACAAATTTTATAATTGCTTCAATATTTGATTACATTTCTAAATATTTCAATTTTCCTTATTGTGTGCTTATAATTTAATACCTTATATATATATATATATATATATATATATATATATATATATATATATTGTTTATTACTTCGTTTTTCATTCATGAATTTGTGGATGTTTTTTTGTATTGTGCCATTTAGCCAAATATACGTCGCCTGTTATACGTCATATTCCTACTGCTAATTTTTTATTCCTTTCATGTACATTTCCTGCTCTGTGAACACATTGTAAGCATTTATTTACTTAATGGGGAAGCTTTTACTTTTTTACTACTTTTGAATTTCGAAATTATAAATCTCATTTTCTCTGTTCGAACATGTATTGCTATATCTCACCGTTTATTATTAGAGAATTTTTTTTTGTCAATAATTGCTGAGTGGGGAGGGGGGGAGGTGATTGTTTTCCAAGAGGCCAGTTTGCAGCTCTAAACCATCCGGGGAAGCTTGGCCTTCTTGAGTATTCTGCCTATAGCCCTCGTGTTTCTTCTAAATTTAACGTTAAAAAACAATCAATAAATCATTCGACGTTAGTGAATATCTTAGAGGCAAGCCGCTGAAATATTATCACTTAATATTTGGATGTGTCATCTTTTTAATTCTTAATTGTGTTTATGTCAGGAAGGTATGAAAGATATGTGACGCGTATGTTCAAGCATTATGTATTTAACACGAAAAAAAAAAGATATCTATATCAAACGGGTAGACTAATCGGTATTCCCGATACAAATAGTTTAACAAAAACATGATGGCTTAACCGGAGTTTTGAGGAGCATAGTAAAAAAAGTCTCGAGTTTGAGTCTCGATTTCACCAAAGACCATCATCAAGACCGGCTAGAACAAAAGTGGAGCTCGGTGAATAGTTAGTTTAAGGGTCTTACACCACTTTCGTGCAGTAAAATATTTATTTATTTCATTTTGTAATTTACAAATATTATACTATACAAATTGCTGTAACAAGGAAGACTTGAAATAATGTTATAACAAATAATATAATTCAGATATTCATATAGACTGTACCGTGTAGAATTAAAGGTTAAGCAAAACACTTCATGAAAGATGTTTAATTTAAAATATTAAATATTCAATAACACTAACAAAATACTTATATACCTTTACGTATAAATTTTGCAGAGGTTTTGAGCGACGATCGATCATGGATCTGATAAGGAACTCCTTGTGATCGCTCCCGATGAGAGTCTTTGTTCCTACTCATCAAAGTATATGCCTAAGTATCAGGAATTTCTATCGTTTGAAGAGGTTTGAGATTTATATTAAACTAGGATTGTTCAAATAGTGTCAGATGAAGAGAGCACTTAATTATTTATGGTTTCCATAACGTCAAGAATTGAATTATTTATGTGGTAATGATCGCTTGAAAATAATTTTATGCGTCTAATAGAAACTTCGGCACAAAAAATTCGGTTTATAATAGATGAAAGTGAATGAAAATCGTAACGAGACGATAAATGACGATTCAAATAATTAATTGTAACGAGACGATTAATTATTTGATCTAGCTATGATATTTTCTTAGATATATTAGCAACCTAAACAGATTTTCGAATTTTTGCAAAATATCTTAATTCGAAATATTACAGAAGTCAAGCTCTCTTTAGTCTCCAAAATACATATATTTCTATTTTTTGATTGATTGCTTATCAACGTCGCACAAGAAGCAACACGAGGGCTACTGGCGACGGACTTGGTAATTTCGAAACTCGGTTAAGTGACGAGGACAATATCCGAGCTTGCACCCCCTCTCCTAACTTCCACACCAAGCCAAAGGGAGGACTTCGGGCCCGGACAGATTTAACGTGCATCAGCCCCGACTTCACAGCGGGTCTTCGGCGGCCAAGGATCGACCCGCAACTGAACGAAAACCGCCGATCACGAATCCGAAGCCATGACCACTAGGCAACCGCTTCCACCCTAAATCATAGCAATATGATATATCAGGAATTTACCTTCTAAAGGTAAGTACGAGCATCATGCCCCCTAGGTTCTCTAGTGATCTCTTTCTTTCCTGTGGGGCTTACTGTCTTTGGTAAACACGGGTGACGTACCCCCAGGTTACTCTAGAGATCCTTCTCTATTTTCGACTCTCCTTCTTGTCAACCAAATTTGTCTTTTTTTCAATTTCTAAACGTCTGGACCACAGTTAAATCTTGTTTGGCGCAGCATAGCCATATCTGGCTCTTGCGCCATTAAACTTTACATTCACTCACTCACTCATCCCGTTACACGTCTTTATAATAGTGGCATCAGGACTCGAACTCCCGACTTGTCAGAAACAGCACGCGATGCGAGATAGCGACCATGACCATTTGGGGCCGCGGTAGCCTAGTGGTCAAGGTCGTGGATAGCGGCTGGCGGTTTTCGTTCAGTCGCGGGTTCGATCCTTGGCCACCAAAGACCCGCCGTGTAGCCGGGGCTGATGCACGTTAAATCTGTTCGGGGCCCAAAGTCCTCCCGTTGGCGTGTTGTGGATGTTAGGAGAGGGGGGTGCCAGCTCAGGTGTCGTCCTCGTCACTTGACCGTGGTTCAAAATTACGAGGTCCGTCGCCAATAGCCCTCGTGTTGCTTCTAGTGCGACGTTAATAAAAACTAAACTAAACTAAGACCATGACCATTTGGCTGCCGCGGATACATAATTTATGGGAACATAAATGAACGTATGAATTTTTTTTTTTTTTTTTTCTGATTTTTCAACCATTTTGCCTTTTTTCAAATTTTAAATGTAATAATATTTTTCCTTCATGTGTAAGGGTTTCTAGTGATTATCTAAGTTGTAGGAGCAACAGGGATCTCGGATTAGGGCACAGAAAATAAAATAAATAATGCAAGAGACTACGATGAAACAAAATGGCAGAAAAAACCGTATGTAAAGGATTGGTTGAGAAATTAATAAACTCTATTATCTTTAAATACTTTAAGTGATATTATATTAAGTATCTTTTTTTTTTTATAAAGACCAATAGACTTGCATATTGCAAAAATAGCATACACGACCCCATAAATTTATTTTCTCGAATTAACCAGTTCCTCTGTAATTTATTGCAAATGTTCGCTTAGCAAAAAATTCATATGGATGTTGGAATTCAAATTATGGTCAATTTATATCAACACTATAATTCGTGATTAACTTAACCCGTGGTTTAGTAACCATCGATTCCGACTACCGCGTGTTAACGAGTCAGACTGTATTTTGAGCTCGTCAGGGGCTTTTCTTCTTCAGACAATTACAGGAATCATGACCCTGAGGCATCCTAGTGATATTTTTCTTTCCCATTGGGTTTTCATTTTTTTTTTTTTTTTTTTTTGGTAAACACGGGTGACGCGCCCCGGGATTCTCTAAAGATCCTACCCTATTTTCAACCCTCCTTCTTGTCAACCCAATTTTTATCGTTTTTTTTTTTTTTTTTTTTTTTTTAATTTTCTTTTTTCAATTGTCTAAACCACAGTTGCACTTTGTTTAGAGCAGGCATAGTTATATTTGGTTTTTGAGCCAGCACACCTCATCATCACCCACTATTTGTTTCTATAAAGATGCAGGGAGTGACTTCTTGCATTATTTAAGTAATATGGTAATTTTCAGATTCTTTTCTTTTTTTGAGATTATTTTCTTAAATTTTGTTCTTTAAATATCCACACAAAAAAAATTCAGGGAATACTCAGATATGGGGATGAGGCTCTTGGTTTAAAGAAGATGAAGCAATATGCCATACAAGTAATGAAACCATGGACAAGCTTCAAGATTTTTTTAAGCGATCGACTCATTTCGAGAATCTTTAGCCACCTCGTTCCCTTAATCTGCGGTATTCTTATTGTGTAATCGAGAGAAATTATTGGATTATTAGAATTCTTATTCCAATAAAGAACACTGGACCATTCCATATGAGTACAGTTCGTAGTTTTTACAAAATTTATTTTTGATATCGTATTTAGTTTATGAAAAAAAAAATCCTTGAGATAGGAATTTTATGAAGAAATGTTAAGAATTTAGTGTACAATTACACTTTTTTAAAAATAAAGAATAAGTTTAAGGTAATTAAGACACTATAAAGCTTCAAATTTTGCATTTTTTTCATTTTGCTTCTAGGAGATACAGAATATTTCGCTGATTCCGTATATGTGTTAATTACGCAAATTTAATAAGTAGAAAGTTCGAAAATTGCATTTTGCAATTGTGAACACACACGTATTACGTATAGAGAAAAATTTCTGCATTTGTGGGTTTTTTTTTTTTTAAAGTGGTTGTTTTGCAGGATATTCTGATGCACACTTTCCCCCCCCCAAAAAAAAAAAAAAAAATCTACTATATATCCATACTGTTGATATTTCACACATAATGAAATGATGTGGTTGTTTCTCTACAATAAATCTAATTATTTTCAATTCAACACTCAAAAATTTTAAGTAATGCACAATGTTTGTATAAAAATTAAGGTATATTTGAGTCATGAAATTAAAAAAATTTTTAAAAATTGTGTTACATTTATTTCTAAAATTATAATTATGTTCAGTGTATAGAATTTTAGGTTTATTAGTACTCGCAACAAATTTTTAAAGTTGCAGATACAATAGATTGTATGCAAGATGTACCTAAATATAAATAAACGATTTTCAAATGCAATACAGTTATTGATAACTCATTCATAATTGCTTATGCATATAAACGCGATTTTCTTTGCAAAAACAAATGCACCTCTATGTAAAGATATCTCATTGATCAATTATTAATTGCATTGCTTTTGATTTTAAAATATGAGGGTTATTTAAACATCGCACAAAAAAGCTCATTTTTCCTTGTCAAACAAAAGTCTATGTTATCTTAAATATAATAATTAAAGATTTCAGTACTGCTTCTTGTGGTTGATTTTTGTCACAGGAACATTTTTTTTTTTACATGATTAAGCTCATTTACGAATATACTGAAACATTAATCTTGTTTATTCTGAAGTAAAAGCTCATTTCCTAGTATTAAAATTCGTTAATGGATGCTTCTCCCATCTCTGTTCTGATTTGTGTTCCTATATCGAAATTTACCTGATTGAAGGGCTGTAGTGTTAGATAAACTTCTAGGAGTACTTCTAGGAAGCTCCTAGTGTTAGAAAGCTCTTATTCTTTCTTCTACTCTGTAATTAATTACCTACACTGATTAAGAATCTTGTAGTCAGTTTATAAGACTTAGTGGCCAACTCGTTTAATTAAAAGAAATAAACGTCCTTTTTATATCGATCGAGCAATTTTTCCACAAAAATATTAATGGGATTTAAGGGTAGTCACAATTCGAATGATATTTAATTTTTATTTACCCTTTTCATCTTTTAATATCCTTTTTCTCGAAGTGATTATTATGAAGTATTATTTTATGAAGTAAATTTAAATAGCAAGAAGAGTGCTTTCTTAAATCACTTATTTTCTTATTTGTTTTCAATTATTAGAAGCCACATATGTTAGATCAAATGCATTTCAGTGATACTTAATCTGTCTATGAATAGAATTCTGAAAGAAATAGCTGGTATTTCTTTTCCCTCTCGAAACCACTAAAAAAAAATCGAGAAAAAATAGATCATGTTTCACTACAGCGAATCTCGTGACACTAGCCGATTGTTTTCGAAAATTAACAGGCAGTCCTCCCCCTACCTCCCTCCTCGTCCAACCAGGAAGCAAAACATTTTCATTCGGAATAGCAACATGAAAAGATGAGTGAGTAGCCATGCGATCTTCCCGTTACGTCATTTTGCGAGTGACAGTGGCGATAGAGATAGCGATCCGAAGCTGTTCGGCCTTGAATCGCTTCGGTCTTAGCAAATATCACGGTCAATAGCAAGGTACCCGTAGATCAGGGTTACCTCACTTGAAAAAAAAAAAGTGTCTCAATCTGTCGCCAAACGCGCATCTACAGCACTCAGATCAGGGTTACCAGATTTCGTATTTGTCAAATCATAGCGCGAGATGACATTTTTGATCATGTATGGGCCAGCGTTTCTCAACCGGTGGTATGCTTACCCCTTGGATCACGCGATAAGAAACCAATTATGGTAACCACACAACTAAATAAATAACAAAAGAATTTTATAATTTCTTAATAAGAAGCTAGAGAGAGATTTTTATTTAGATTGTCAGTTGTAATATTGATCTCCCTAACAATGCTGTACCTTTTTTTTTTTAAAAAAAAAACCCATAATTTGTTTGTTAGCACGGAGCTTCTTGAAAGAGCGGTTTTTTTTTCCGTCTATTACATAACAAAAATAAATATTGGTGCAAATTAAACGCAGTTGCGGAATTGAGATTGTATTCGTCTTTTTTTGAACCTAATTTTTCAAAATTTTGTGATTCAATGTTATACCATATATCTCAATTATTATTTGCTTACTTCAATTAAAAAACATACATTTTTTTTTTAAATCTGTATTGGTTGTTGGTTGAAACGGATTATGTATGTTTGGTGAGTGCCTGGATGGTCAGTGGTATGCTCAAGGCTGTTTTCGTCTAACGTTAAAGAATCCGATCGAAACTGCGAACACATTTCCTGGCAGAAAATTATTCCAATTTTCATATAAGTTATTGACAATGCAGCTCATACAACCATTTCCGATATAGTGTATTTAAAATTTAGAAATATTCCAAAATGCTCCATTTTTTTATGCGAAAACAAAGTTTAAAAACCCATTAAGCATTACGTAATAGGAAACGACATATGGAACACATTTTACGCCAGAAAGGAAGAAAAAAAAAAAGAGCTCATTCACATACACACAAATGAATAATATTATAAAATACTCTGTTCTTTAAAGGATGGCGATGTCAGAATATAATTTTATTATTGGAATGTTTTTTTTATCAGAAAAAGTGTTCTAATTTTGGGTTCTATTCTTTAACTTTACGTGAAGATAGGTTGGGAAGGGATATTGTTGAAAAAGGTTGGGATCTGATGAACTAGTAGTTTAACGTAATGTAGTTTAGAGCAGTGGTTCTTAAACTTTTTAGTCTGACGACCCCACTCCCACGCTTAGACATTTCGAACGACCCCCTCACTTCATACTTAAGCATACATGAAAAAAAAAAATCATATATTTTTTTTCTAATTTAATTTAGGTGATTAATAAATATAACTTTAAATTCTAATTTATTCAATTTTTAATAAAATCTTATTTTGTTAAATTAAAATGAAACACTCATTATTTTTATTATCCTCGAGTAAAAAATAAGCTTATCTTGAAATATAAATAAAATAACTTCTCTTTTATAATTTTTGAAATAAATATCAAACTTTATCGAATAAAACAGTGAAGTTGTACGCTATATTGTTCTTGTGATGTACATACCTGTGACGTTTAGTTCAGTTATATTTTATATTAACGTCGCACAAGAAGCAAAACGAGGGCTATTGGTGACGGACCTCGTAATTTTGAACCACGGTCAAATGACTAGGACGACACCTGAGCTGGCACCCCCTCTCTTAACTTCCACACCACGCCAACGGAAGGACTTTGGATCCCGACAGATTGAACGCGCATCAGCCCAGGCTACACGGCGGGTTTTTAGCGGCCACGGATCGAATCCGCGACTGAACAAAAGCCACCGGCCACGAATCCGAAACCATGACCACTAGGCACCAGCAACAAAGGCTATTATCTTTTGAGAAATGTGTATATTTGTTTATTTGTGAAGAAAATTATATTGATATACATAAGTAAAATATACATGAGCATTTAATAATCTATAGTTGTTTTTACATTTGTATAAGTTATGTACCGACCTTTAAGTACATCTTGCATAAAATCTACTATATTTATAACTTTAAGAAATTTGCTGTGATTTTACTTTTTAATTCAAGGTTCTCTACCCTGAATAAAATTATAATTTCTAGAACTAAATTTAATAAAATTTTAAATTTTATGATCCAAATTTTCCATAATTTTGGGTACTACTTAAAATGTATGAGTGTTTATTAGAAAAAAATTATGTTCACCATACAGGAAAAAAGCCATTGCATATTGTATGAAATATCAACGGTACAGATGAAGAAAAAGAGAGTGTACCAGAGTAACGTACAAAATTATATTTTGAGAAAAACGTAAAAATACGGATATTTTTCTCTATATGTAGAGCGTATATTTACAATTTTAAAAAGCAATTTTCGAAAACTATATTTAACAAATTTTCATAATTAATGCATTTGTGGAATAAACGAAGCGTACTCTATATTTTAATAGCAAAATATTTTTGAAAAATGCATGATGTGGAGCATTTCAGA
Organism: Nephila pilipes; assembly: GCA_019974015.1. Classification (NCBI taxonomy): domain Eukaryota; kingdom Metazoa; phylum Arthropoda; class Arachnida; order Araneae; family Nephilidae; genus Nephila; species Nephila pilipes. The sequence goes on along the minus strand of BMAW01071329.1, from coordinate 64,211 downwards.
GTCCCCTCATTTACCTTTAATCATACAATCAATCAATTAGTTACATACTAGGCCATTGATTGGTTATTAACGTCGCATTCAGAAACAACATTTTTGGACTGTTAGCTGTGAACCTATTTCTTTAACCGCGTCAAGTGCCAGCGAGAACACCTGAGCCAGGACTCCATTTTCGAAATTTCCACACCACGGCTACGTGAGGACATGGAATCTCGACTGATTTAACATGCATCAGTCCCGCTACAGGGCGGGTCTTAAGTAGAATCAGGATTTGAACCCACGTCTCGAAGGAAATAACGCAGCCCGCGATTTCATGACAACTCGGCTCTCGCCAAGACTTTGCGACGAAGGGCTTCAAGACATAATTAAAGAAAAGGCGCAGACCCAGGACATGTGCGCGCGCGCGTGTGTATGTGTGTGTGTTCGCAGTGTCAATAATCATAAAGCTCGCATCTATGGCCTTACTGGGCTACACATACCCTTCATTTAATACCCCCCGTATTTATTACATTTACAAAAGGGAATTCAAAATTGTTATTGCAAAGTTTATTCTATGTGACTTTTAAGTCTCCTTAAAAGGCGCAAGCCTTTAATATGTGAGTGAATGTAAACTTTATTGGCGCAAGAACCAGATATGGCTATGCTGCACCAAACAAGGTTTAACTGTGGTCTAGACTTGAAGAAAAGAAAAAAAAAAATTGTTTGACAAGAAGGAGGGTCAAAAATAGAAAAGGATCGCTAGGGTAATCCGGCGCGCGCGTCACTTGACCCCATAGAAAAGAAAAAGATCTCTAGGGTGCCTCGGGGTCAAGATGCCTGCACTTACCTGAAGACAAGTCCCGAAGAGGGAAAGGGTAACCTGCTATACCCCCAGACGCTGGGTACCCATTTGATCGCTTCTTACGACATGCATGATCTACAGTGGGATTATTCTGTCATTCCCGGTCACCACACGGGTCAAAAAGCCTTTAATATACAGTTGTAATGAATGTAAAAAAAGTTATTGTAATGTGTGTTTGTGTTGTGGAATTTATTAGAATAAACTCCTGCGATACTTTAATTGTTTCATTACGAAACCCAATTCTGTTACGCGATTGTCATCACGTTGCTATGGTATGCAGTCACGAAACTTCTCTTGTGACACACAGAGTATTGATGAGTCATTCAAATAGATCACTACTCTAAGGACAATCAACTATCACGTAACGAGAAATACCATACACTTTGTAAAATAAATAAATAAACGTGAATATTAGTCAGATTTTAGAAAAACAGTGAAACTGCGGAATACATTCAGCAAAATTCTGACAGTTGCTAACCTTATTTCAGAAATGTAACTGTAATATTGGAGTGTTACTAAATTCTAATTGCTTTAAATTTAAATATTGAAATAGGTTAGTAAGGAACTGGTATAATGTTTATAAGTATTACATAACCGATTATAAATACATAAAAAAAAGTCTCTTCTATTCGAAGATTTATTCCTTTATTGAACGTTTTTTAGCTAATTATTTCTGCAAAGCAAAAAGTCAGCTATTCACAGCCAATATTCCTCTTAATTTTGAAGTGTGGTCTAGTGACGAAGTCGTCACCTGAGTTGGCACCCAACATTTCTCATCCATAACACGCAAACGAGAGGATAGAGTTCCGGCAGATATTACATGCATCAGCCCCATTACACGATACGTCTTCAGTTGATTCGTCGGTTAATTGTTCATTAACCTCGCAATCAGAATCAACACGAGGGATATTGGCGACGGACCTCGTAGTTTTGAACCTCGATCAAATGACGAAGACGGCACCCCAATCTCTTAACCTCCATACCATGGAGGATATCCAGCCTCGACAGAATTGTGCATCAGCCCGACTACACTACGAGTCTCTGGTGACACCAGGATTGGAGTACGTAAGCGATTCAATTGAAATATCGCGGGCCACGAAATCGTTACCATGACTACTCGGACACCGCGAACGTTATCAGTTTCTTTATTACGAGTTACAGTTGGTTAAAACAAGCGTGTTTTTGTTTGTATGTTTGATATGCAACTCGACTAATGGCCGCGGTAGCCTAGTGGTCAAGGCAGCGAACTCGTGGCCGATGGTTTTAATCGAGACGTAGGTTCAATTCTGATGCCACAAAAGACTCGCCGTGTTGCCTCGGCTGATACACGTTAAATCCGTAGGGGCCCAAAGTCTTCCCGTAAACATGGAAGTTAGGAGAGGGGATGCCAGCTCAGGTGTCATTCTCGTCACTTGACCGAGGTTCGTCATCAATAGCCCGTATTGCTCCCAATTTGTTTGTTTGGTTTAATTAACGTTGCACTAGGAACTTAGTTTATTTTTTTATTAACGTCACACTAGAAGCAACACGAGGGCTATTGACGACGGACCTCGTAATTTTGAACCTCGGTCAAGTGACGAGGACGACACCTAAGCTGGCACCCCCTCTCCTAACTTCCACAC
>BMAW01071329.1:44572-61351 GCA_019974015.1 Nephila pilipes | reverse complement strand
ACACACACACATATATATATATATATATAAAATAATTTATCTTTTTAAAACTCTGCGTTTTTTCTTATGCTCGCATCTCTCACTCCTCCAAATTATTTTTTACAAATATGAGCTAGTTTTGCAGTGTCTTCTTTTAATGGACATTGGCGTGGTGTAGTGCATGTTCAGGTGTCGTCCTCATCACTTCACCATGGTTCAAAATTAAGAGATCCGTCTCCAATAGCCCAATAACAGATTTGATCCCTTTGCTCTCCTGGGGTATAATGTATCTTTATATAATTTTTGTATTTAATGCTCGTGTGTTATTCTTTGTTTTGGTCGTCTTAGTTTCTTTATTTTATATATTGTATTATATGTTATACTATTTAATAATTAGAATGCAATATAGACTTAACTTCTTAGGCTTATTACTTACTAGTTCTTTATTGATTAAATGTTTGTTGGCTAGGTTTCTAATTAGTATTAAATTTATTTTAGATTAACTCTAATAGTATATTACTAAACAGGTTCTTCGACCAGTTATAACTATCGCCGCCCCTGTTTGGGGGTTGGCCGTCCCAACCCACATGAAAAAAGTTCAAATTATGCAAAATAAGATTCTTAGGATCATGACCAATGCTCCCTGGTACATTAGGAACACAGAAATTCACAATGATCTAAAAATTGAGTCCATGGAAACATACATCACCAAACTCCGGGAAATTTATGCATCACTATTTTAAATCATGAAAACGAAATTTTTAGGGCCCAAACTCTATTCACAGATCCCCATTCAAAACTTAATTTTGCTTACAAAACCACTAAATGGTCTCTTCCTATAAACCCCTCATAGTGAAATTTTTTTAAAAAAAATTATTAAAACCTATAAAAACGTAAGAAAAAAAGTTTAAATAAAAAATGAAATAAATAAATAAATAAAAACCCTCATTATCACACAGCGTTGTTACTGAAGTATCACTGCCTCTCTATTGCTGTTTTCACAGCTTTTTTTTTCTTTTCTTTTCCTATCATTGTTTTTCTGAATACGACATTTCACCTAGGGGCGCCATCTAAATGTCTCTTCTGTCATTACTTTCTCCTATAAACTGAACAGGAGCGATGATTTACAGGCTCCTATATTTAGATTCTGTTATTCGGCTTGTCTTATTCGTTTTCTCTCAGTAAGAGATTAATTTCCCGTACACAGATTAAGTGTACTTTTTTAATATATAAATAAAGCTTCCGAGTAGTGAGATTTTCCTGGGGATATGGCAATTTTTAGATTCAAGCCCTTGTTAATGATTCACTAATAGCTCTCGTGTTGCTTCTAAGAGCGATGTTAATAAAAAAAAACCTTATATTTCTAGCAGATTAAAAATAAAAATTATTTTATATATCGAACGTTCTATGTATACGTTTATTTATTTTTTGTTTTCCATCTTTGCTTGAGGTGTCCATGAGTTGCCGGTATCTGTACTTCCAGAGGTGTGAATACCACTCATTTATAAATAATAAAAGATTTAAATCGTAGGTTATCAATCGATGATCGGCAGGAAAATCTGTACGTTATTTCGATATTTTTTACGATTTATTAATAATAAAGAATAATATTTTAAGAGAGATACTTATATCGTTAATTACAATTCGCCTTTATACTATACTTAATTTTGCAGAATGTGATACAAAAGGACTGACTGATATTTTATTAACGTCGCTTTTAGAAGAAGTACGTGGACTACTGGCAACAGTCCTCTCAATTTCGAGCTATAGTTAAGGGACGCGGGAGACACCTGTGAACTGGCCCTCCACTCTCCAAATTCTTATACCGTCTCAACATTTGGATTTTGAGACCCGACAGATTTACCGTGCATCAGCCCCGTTACCACTTAACGACATAAACAATACTGACTACTTCCTTTCGACCTTGACCACTCGGCTACAGAAGTCACAAATTTTTTTTTAACTGATACGTAAATTTAAGAAATGGAAGTACATAATTTAGATATGTATTTTTTGGAAGTTTACTAAATGTTTTCATCTGTATTTATTTAAGATAATTTATAGTGGAATCAGGACTTGAGCATTTGATTTGTCAATGCCGGCCACGAGCTCCCAATCATTATGGCTCGCCTTGTGGGGTCGCGGACTCGCGGTTGGGGATTTTCATCCTGTCACGGGTTCGAGCCTTGATGCCACTAAAGACCCGTCGTGTAGGGAGGCTGATATCGTTAAATCTGTTGAGGCACAAAGTCCTCCCTTGGAGTGGTGTGGAAATTAGGAAAGGGAGGGTTCCAACTCAGATGTTGTCTTCTTCATTTGATCGAGGCTCAAAATTACGAGGTCCGTCGCCTATAGCCCTCCTGTTGCTTCTAGTGCGACGTTAATAAAACCAAACAAAGTCGCAGCTGGAGAAGAAAAAATAAATGAGGCTCAATAACACTGAAGTGGTTTCAACTTTGCCAATGATTTCTGTTCATTGCGGCATTTATATTTTTGTTATAATTAAATAAACATTTATAGTTTGAATGCACTAAATATGAGCTTTTCATATCAGTAAAATAAAAAGTCACTGATAATTATTCTATAAATGTATTTATCCTTTTTAAATCAAAATTCCCGTTTATGTTCCACTGGGCTTATAATTATGAATTTCGTGGTACGTAATGTCCAAATAAAGTTGGCCTCTAAGTAATAATTACACTAGAAATATCGACTGATTCGTTGATTGTTTATTAACGTCACACTGAGAAGCAACACGATGGTTACTGGCAATGGACCTCGTAATTTTGAGCCTGGGATGAACCGGAATCAGCACCTCCATATTCAAACTTCCACACTAACGGGAAGACTCGGAACCGCTACCAGATTTAACGTGCCAAGTCTTTTTCGTAAGGGTATCAGTTCCTGGCCTTTAACGTATTATAAGTTTTCTCGCTAGATTTTTGTGGTCAGTAGAGTTCTTGATTTACTATTCTCATCCCACCAAACGCTAAAGCAAGTAAAATTGAACTGGTCTACAACTGAGGTCGGGTCAGAGCTGGCAACTATGACCTCTCTCGGCTATCGTGGCCGTAAAGCAAATAAATCCTCATAAAAATAATTTTCTTTGAATACTTAATAAAAATATATGTGCTCAACATAATGGCGGTTACTACTCTTTTGATCTGTTTTGGTTATTTTCATAAGAAAATAATTTAATTATTTCCTGTCTGGGGAACAAAAAAGGAAATTGTAGATTTTCACGGAAATTAATGTGATGTGGAATACTTTTTTGAGTAAAATTACGATGGAAAATCAAATAAATTTAAATTAAATCCGTCAAAGGGTTTCATATTTCTTTTAAGAACAAAGCTATGTGTTCGTTATTAGTTTCTTCTCCCATACATCAAATTTCGTTGAATTTTTAATTTTTACTTATTTTTGCATATACATTTTCCTTTTGTTATGATTTCTGTAATGTACAAATTCCAACTTTCAAAGCTTACTTTAATACGCAATTTCCATTTAAAGTTGTAATATCGTTTAATTGTCGTAAAAGCTCACAGGAAGTTCAGGAATTCATTCAAAGGTAGAAAATATAATAGTTTGCTACAAACAATGTCGGAGCGATATGGGAATTTTAAGCTCCACCCACCCCATATGGTTTGCTGTATGCTGAAATTTAACTTGAACTTTTTTTATACTGATTTTTTTTCCCCAGAAAGAATCAATATTCAAAATCCCATTTTCTACATCAGCGTTCTTTTCACCTTGAAAATAAACAATGACATTTGAAATTTACTTTGAGATATGAGTTGAAGTGCCCCCCCCCTCTCCCGCCGTGTAGCCGGGGCTGATGCACGTGAAATCTGTTCGGGGCCCAAAGTCCTCCCGTTGGCGTGGTGTGGATGTTAGGAGAGGGAAGTGCTAGCTCAGGTGTCATCCTCGTCACTTGATCGTGGTTCAAAATTACGAGGTCCGTCGCCAATAGCCCTCGTGTTGCTTCTAGTGCGACGTTAATACAACTAAACTAAACGAAGTGCCTCCCCACTTCCCATGAAAAATTTCTCGCATCGCCCCTGACTTCATATGTATAAAAATAGCTTGAAATATTTTTAAATACTTATTTTTTGATGCATTGGAAAAGTTTATTAATGTTTCACAATTACGTTTCTAGGTTTCTTTCTATCATTAAATGTTTTTAGTAAAAACAAAGCATTAATATTGAAGTTTAGCAGTTAAAATTTTTTTAAAATTAATCAAATAAATGAAAACAAATAATTTTGCTTTTATCGATTAATAAAAATCAATCATAAAAAAGGATGATAAATAATACATTAAAAAAATAACTTTTTGATGATTGAATTATCTCAAAGTAATTTTTAATCTTGTCTTGTAAATAGTTTTACTATCTGTTTTTTATTCACACACAAAAATGCTGAAATACTTTTCATAAATATAGAACGAATAAAATGAATGTGCATTCATACCTTCAAATGTGTTCCAAAATATTTGCATTATGTATTTTCAGTTGACTTCAGTATACTATTTAACACGATTTGATTTAACTTATAAATCTTTCATGTTTGTTAAAAATGTAATACCTATTACAAAAATCTGAATGCAATTTTTTAAAATTTTCAGAACTTACTTATCAATTAAACAATAAATTTGAAACAAATTTTGATTCCATATGAGAAAACGCCATCTGGTAGCGAATTTGAGAAAACATTAAGGTAGACGTAAGCAATGGAAAGGATGACAAAAACTTTTTACACGTTGCTGGAGATAATGATTCACTCTGCCAGACGATTAATATTTCTCCTTTTTCTTCAATGAGATACAACGCATGTTTATTTATAACATAATTTGTTTCATATATTTTTTTCGATTTAATGAGATAATTAACTGATCGGTACATTATCAATAAAAAATAGTATTATATGCTTCACCTCACTCAAAACTGACGAAGATTTTAAAGAACGAAATATGAATTTGAGTATTTTCATTATTAATAATTGTGTTTATAATTATGTGCATTATTATTAACTCCCTTTGCATCGTTGCCAATTAAAATAAGTAATAAATTCAAATGCGTAAGAGAAATTGAGAAGGTAAAGAAAATGTATTAAAAAGATTGAAAAAAGTAGAAAATAGTTATAAATATTTTTCAAAAAATCCACGCTTTTATTAGTAAACCAAAATTCGAAAGCACTTTTGATATCAAATATTTAAAAGTGAAATCATAAACAGTAATAGTGTGAAGGGACCATACATATACTCTAAGAAAATTGAAAGTTTAATCAAATATTCATTATATACTATAATTTTTACGAATACTTAAATTATTTTTTTTTCTTATAACACTCACTTTGATTTAATTTCCTTACCGTATTGTTTTCATTATTCGTGCCTTTACGTCTTTTGTTTTCACTCCCAGATTTTTACTTAAAAAATATTTCTTCCTTTTAGTGAACTAATAAAAGCGCATTAAAGAAATATTTTGTTAATAATTATTGAAGATAGCCTTATGAAGACAAAATGGACCCATAAAAATATGGTTATATATGATTTTGTATCAAAACTGTGGATGAAGGATAATTATCCTTTTTTTTAACGTCACGCTGGAAGCAACACTAGGGCTATTGGCGACGAACCTCGTAATTTTAAACCACGGTCAAGTGACGAGGACGACACCGGAGCTGGTACCCCCTCTCCTAACACCCACACCATGCCAACGGGAGGACTTTTGGCCCCGACAGATTTAACGCGCATCAGCCCCGGCAACTCGGCGGGTCTTTAGTGGCCAATGATCGAACCCGCGACTGAACGAAAACCGTCAGCCACAAGTCCGAAGCCATGACCACTAGACTATCACGGCCACAATTAGGCTTAGTAATTGTTGAAAAGGATTTTAGATAAGCAATTATTAAACCAAATATATAGATAACGATTAAAAAAAGAAATTAGTAACAACTGAGAAATAATTAATAACACTTTTTGGACATATAACAATTACAATAGGGAAAAGTAATGATCATGGTAACCTAGTGGTCATGGTCTTGATATGATGGCCAGTGTTGTTTTGTCGAGTCGCGGTTCGAGCCCAGACGAAAGAGGTAGCGGAGCTGATGCATGTTAAATCTGCTCCCTATCCTTGCATTGGTGTAATGTGGAAGACTGGATAGGGAGGTGCCAGAGCTCATGTGTCACCAACGTCAAAATTATTTAATCCGTGGCCAATATGACTTTAGTTTCTTCCAATTGCAGAGCTTATAAACAATCGAAGTAGGAAGTACGCATAAAATTATGAATGTAAATTACCATTTTGAATAATTTAAGCAAAACCAAATTAAAAATTTCCATTTTTCTAGAATGATTCACGACCTCCAGCAACTATTTCGTACTTTTCAATCTCGTGACTTGCATATGTATCATTCAATTTTAACTGTAATTACTATTTATAATACATAAAAAAATAATCATTTGGTAAATTTATTTCGTGTTATAAAGCGTTGTTTAACTATTCAGAAAATATTAATCATTTTCTGCGTAAAAACAGATGGGAAGGAAGTAAACGTCCTTCAGTTTTAACCAAAGTGGAAAAAAAAAAGGGAAATAATTAAATCATTTGTATGGATCAAAGAAACTTCTGAAAAGAAATATTTTCATAACATAACCATCACTTAGTCGTAAAATGTATACACAGTAAAAGTGCTGAAAAGAAAGAACAGTCTACTTAGTTATAAAACCTGTAACAGCTGGAGAACAGGTTTTAAGGAAGTACATAATTTTACTGATGACAAAATCTAACTTTGGAATGCTTTAAAATCAAACGTTAAATAATTTCACAGAAGCTCGCTGAACGACCATTAAATAATATTAATAATAAATCAGTGAATTTGGTTTTAATTTATTTTATTTTGTTCATCATATTTTGTTAAAACTGTAAGCAAAATACATTTTTAATCTAGTTTTTATTAAAAAAATGGACTAAACAGGTATAAAAATTCGTTTTTTTTTAAAGAAAATATAAATAATATGTAATATATCAAGGTTCACTAAGAGTTACCAGTAGTTAATTACAAGGTAATTACTGATAAATAAAGTATCATAGGTACTTATAATCAAAAATGATCAAATAATGTAATGTAATGATCAAGAAATGTAAATATGAGATCAAAAGAAGTGATTACTTCTCAAGGTTTTGTAAATTATAGATTATTTTATGGTTTAAAAAATATTTTTATACCTTTTAGTTAATCTTTAAATAAAAACTTGATTTAAAAATGTTTTATTTTAACTGTTATTCATTCATTTTTTTTTTTAATCTAGCAATTTAAGACTAAAAGAAGCAATTATTTGAGTTATACGTGTATTCAAAATTTCAACTGATATTGACTTCGTTAAGTATAAGGTCTTGTCCTGCTTCCATCTCAAGTCCGTCACTGCTTAAGTATACCTTTAATTAATAATAAATTAAGTATGGTATTGTCATCGGAGTTATATGTATATGTGTAAAATATGTGTATGCTCGATCGGAGGGTAGGAAGTAGGTAAAAATTCGAGTACAAATTTTGAATTGGAAAGGCATATATTTTTTTACATACATACATATTAACATAGCATAAACATTGTATATAAGTATGACCATAGTAAGTTAAACAAAAGCATATAAAATGAGGTTGTAATTTATTTGATTACCTTTTCTAAACGAAAAAGTAATTAGATCTATTTTTAATGTCTAAATTTTTAAGTAAGCATAATAATATATAATGTATTTAGGGAAGCATTTAATAATGTTATTTTTGAGATAAGTGAAATTTTCACCATGATTTATTGTTATTTTAATAGAGTTTAACCTAGAAGCAACACGAGGGTTATTAGCGACGGACCTTGTAATTCTGAGCTTCGGTCAAATGCCGAGAATGACGTCTGAGCTGACACCCCCCTTTTCAAACTTCCACATTACGCGCAAGGGAGGACTTGGAGCCTCGACAGATTTAACAAAAATCATCTCCATTACACTGCGGTTATTTAATGGCATCTGGGCTAAGAAACCCTCGTCTCGACAAAAATAACTTTCGTGTTTCTGTACAAGTTTATAGAAAATAACTTCACCTCTTGTATTTTGTTTAGTCAGATAAATTTTGAAACAACATTGCGAAGTGAAATGAACCACGAAAGCCGACTAATCAGGGTCGTGAGCGCATAGCAGGTGTTCTTTCAGTTGAATCGTAAGTTCGAATCATGATATCATTAAAGACCCGTCTTATAGCGGCACTACTGCTTGTTAAATCTGTCAGTACACTTTATATACTTTTGTCCTATTTTAAAATTAGAAAGAAGATTAGAAAACGAATTTGTCATTATTTAGAATATGAATTTTTAAAAAATGAAAGGTAAAAAAAAATATTTGTCTTTTTACAATATACAATGCATCAGATATATTTTGGTACATTTAATTTATACTCAAAGGTTTAGTACAATGTTGTTTCTAAAAATGTATGGAATGCAAAATAAAGTTATTTGCATTATGGGAATATGGAATCGTTTAAAAAGTAAAAAGAGATGATGAAGAGTTTTAAATTTTTGGATAAAAATATATTCTTATTCCTTGAATGTATTACAGTGTAGTAAGAAAGGATTATGTGAGTATATACTTTAAAAAGTTTTCAAATATTTTGTTAGCCCTTTAAAAGTCATTCCCTGCTCAACTTTTACATTTTTTTAGTGTTCTTTTTCAATGTATTAGTGCATTCAAAATGTTCAAACTATGGCAAATATTTTTGATTTAATTTTTTAGCATTCCATGCAACCACAAGAATAGAGTTCGGTATTAGATTTTCCTTATTTTGAGAAAGAAGAATTTTTACAAATATTTAAGAAATTCATTTTTCTTCTCAAAAACGTAAGCATTAATTGTAAAATTTTGATATATTTCCCAACAAACATACAAAATTAATTATCTGCAGAATATAGGGAATTCGGGTAAGTTAAAACTCTTAAAAATCGACAATTGTTTCAAAATTTTTGCTTTCAAACTTGTTTTTACAAGCTCTTATTATAGTTCAAGCTTATTACCAGTTCAAAATTTTTACTCGAATTTTAAATCATCCGATCGAGATGAATTTTTACATACTTGTATAATTCTAATGGCAATACTATGGTATGCTCAAGCAACGACGGACTTTGGGGGTTCGTCAATGCTTGTGCGTAAGGCATGGGGTCCCATGGATTGGACTTAACGTTCAATTGAATTGAAATTTCGCACACTCGTATAGCTCGTGTAATTTTTTTTTAGTCTTAAATTTCCAGTCAAAAAAAGAATTAATTAAATATAAATAAAACCACTTTTAAGTTAATTTTTCATTTAAAGATGGACTAAAAGGTATAAAAGTAATTTTTAAAGTAAATTAATTTCTTAATTTATAAGATATTGCAACGTTATTTTTTCTTTTTTATCTGATACGTAAGTAAGTAGCTATTATACTTAATTTATCGTTAATACCTAGGTATCTTAATTAAGCATCCCCAAACTCTTATAAATCATATATTACTTTACATTTAAAAAATATGTTTATATCTTTTAGACCATCTTTAAATAAAAATTTGATCAAAAAAAATTTTACGTATATTTTTTTTTTTTAGATTCTTCTATTCGATTATCATGTTGAATAATATACAATACAATACACATGAAAATTCTGAAAACAATAAATCTATCAAACTGTACCGATCTCCTTCCCTGTTTTTAAAAACTCTTTTAAAATCCTTTGTGAATAAAATATTAGAGAGACCACACCAGAGAAAGATTTAAACTATCATATTGATTACTTATTTCGAATGAAATGCAGAGAAATATTTTATATTCTCTAGTTTTTTATATTTTCACTCAGTTTTTATTCCATTCAGCATCGAGAATCGCCTACACGTACCTTAAGAATGCGAAGAGAGCATACTTTGGGGTCCATCTAGAAATATTGATTTATTTCTAAGTGAGTTCTGAGACCTTGCATCATTTCCCAGGATGCATCAGATAAAAATTTATTTTTTTAATCTGTCGTGGACATTTGTCATCTCACAATATCAACTGTCTCGAAGAAAAATTACTCAATAAGCTATACATTAGATATATTGTCATAGTAATGGTAATGCTAAGGTAAGGAAATTAATATTAGTTGAAAGTAATTGAGAGGTAAGCGAAGCACAGGTTTGATAGATAAAATTTACACGAAACTGATAATTTTAGGGGGAAAATTGGAAAAGAAAAAAATTAAATAAAATTTTATAACGTCGCATTATTACTTCCGTTACTATCCTTTTTTAACTATTTAAATAGTCACTAAATAATAATCCAATAAATAGAAAGTCACGCAGTAATGATAACCAAATTATTTTTTCAGATCCTCGAATAATCAAAATGTAATCCATAATCTGTTTTTTCTGTGGATTTATCTTATACGCATCAGAATATAGCTTTTAATATAACTAATTATTTATCTGATGGGAACTAATCGGGTTTGAGTCCTTATTAAAGTATTACATGAAGGTACGGATCCTTAACCTTTTGTAGATCTGTTATAAATTCTTTCTTAAAGCTCCTAACATCACGCAGATAAAATACAGATGCCTAACTGGGATAACTTATCTCTACCATCAACTAACTAATTAACAACACCCTTATTAAACACTTCATTGCTTACATATTAATATCCTCACTTCTATTCAGAACAGTTCACTAATTTTAATCTAACCTACATAAGTCACGTTTCATTTATTGGAAGTTTTCAATTCAAGCAGCATTACTTTAAAAGTCCTCAAAGTGTTAGTTGAAGAGTAAAACGTTACAGAACTCACGTCATAAATTTTCTGCAATTTTTCTTAAAAAAATGTATCAGATTTATTTTTTAAATGAATTATATGTCAATAAAAGGAAACAATACTAGCCTTTGGTTAGCTAAAGAAATCGTTTTTAATTGGTCAACTGCTGTAATTTATTTCCACTTACTCATATATTTGCCAGTTCATTAAACAGCATTATCATACCATTATTTGATGCACAAATTGCAGTAACTAAAGATTCTTTACAGCGCTTTTTTCGTTTAAACTATCAATCACTGACATAACAGCAGCCATGAAGAGCACTTTTTTTTCTTCATTACTATTTGATTTCATTCGTCGAATTCGAGTTTTTCTTTATTCTCGCTAGAAGTTGATGTTATTATTTAGAATTCAATTTATTGTTGGAATGCGATGCTAAATAAAATAAAAATGAAAGGAAATAAGGAAGTAAAATAAAGTAATAGCTAGATTTAACTATAAAAATGCTAAATTTACTACACTGATCTGTTCCTACTAAGCTAAGAGGATAGAATTTCTTTGTCTCCTTCCAAGAAAATACGAGAAAATTATACTGTTTGTCGAAAATAACTTCTGCAGTAGGAGTTTCATAGAGAATTCCAACGTATTGCTGAATATAACGTAAAATAAAAGTATGAAGAATGTGATGGGTTATTGTAAACTTTTGATAATTACTAAGAAATATTTGGATAGCATTTATTCTACTTATTTATTTATTCTTATGTGCATAATGTTATAAGTTATAACTGTTCATGCTGATTTTCTTGTGTTTTAGAAAGCCGTGGAATGAAGTGACCCACAGTATCATAAAGTCTTAATTATTATGAAAAATAATCGAGATAGAAACTTAATTTTCCTCTGTTCTTCTTAAGATTTCTTTAGATAGTTATTATACAAAATTATACATTTCTCCAAGCGTTTCTTGACCTTTTCAAAGGTCGTTTTCGAACTCTATCTTCTTATTGTGGTTTGCTACAATCGACGGCTTCCTGAAACCAAACAAATTATCATTAATAGTTGTAATTTATAACATTATGTACTTAGGATCTATTAATATGTAAGACAAGTTTCATTCAGGTATCTCGGATATTTCTTAGTAAAAATTAAAACTTTACGAAACCCCTCGCATGCATGCAGAATACAAAAATTAAGTTAATCGAAATAAATTATTCCTTAAGTTTCGAATTAAGACATCATGAAATTATATTTTTGAGGAGAAAATATTGAGGGAAATTATATTTTTGAGAAAGTTCGTATGTATAGGGTATTCCTGAACTCAAGGGCTAAAGTATAAGTGAGGTTACGTTAAACACACTTATAGAGAAGCAGTTTTTGTACGTAAATGTGGCTTCGAAAATGCAAAGTTTGGCGGCCAAGAAATGCTAAGGAAATAGGAAAAAAAAAAGTTGTTCATTTACACCAGTGTAAAAATCTTTCTAAGAATGGTTTGATATGTTTAAATGCTGAAGCGTTCGGCCACTAATAATGTCAAAGCTCTGGAAATGTCTATGCAATAATTAACGTATATTGTGAAGCGGTTCTGTTAGTGTGAAGGCGAGTCTTAGGAACGATTTTCTTATTGGCCCATACTTAATTCCATATAAACTCAACAGCACGATGTTTCGCAGCTTTATGGAAGAGGCATTAACAGAATTACTTAACGATGTTCCAATTATCATTCGAAATGCCATGTAGGTCTATCACGGCGTCGCTCCGGTTCATTTCGACATCAGTGTACGTAATTACCCCAAATACCCCACTTGGACCTCGTTGATTGTGGAGATGTGTACCAGTCGCAGAGCCAGCCCGTTAATCCGATTTATCAAGTTTCGATTTTTCTTATGGGGGTGTCTCAAGGCACTCATCTACGAGGCTCCAATTCACTCGGATGAGGACCTTATTGCAAAACTTTCACTCCCTCCTGCAGCTGCTCGTGGTATAATTGGCGCCTTCAAAAGGGTACACCAATTACTTGTTGGACTCTAACAGGCCTAAAATGGATGTTGGTGATTACATAAATGAAAATAGTTTTGAATGCGTGCGTATATGAATATGTAACATATATTATACTCGTACTACACAGATTAATATAAAAGTAACTTCTAGTAATGGTTTCCGCGTATTTAACGCCCTTACCAATTAATTTTGATCAGGATAATATTAAGCAAAGATAATTTACCCGATTTTTATCTCTATGAAGTCCTTAGGTTCCAACGTTTTCAGCATAAGTAGCTGATACGGTAAAATAATTCAAAATTACCATTTTTTGCTTTTGTTATAAGAAAATAGAGGGCAATTTGATGAATCCGTAGATATACTCGTATTATTCATGAGAATTTGATAAATAGAATAACGTAAAATTGAATAATTTTAAAATTATAAGCAAACACCACAAAATATTCGTAGAACGTTTTTCGTAGAACGAAGAGAGAAAACGAATTCGTAGAATGAATAGAGAAAAATATTCGTATGAACGTTTTTCTCAAAACGTTTTACTTATGATTCTCTGGTACTCTTTCTTCAAAATATACTATATCCGTAGTATTTTATATTTTCTACATTTTGAAATGAGACTGTTTCCTTTACAGATAACATTATATATATATATATATATATATATATATATATATATTTGTGTGTGTGTGTGTGTACAGCATTTGGTTTTCAATTTTTTTTTTTTTTTTTACTTTGTGTGTGTTTTTGTTGTAATTTTTGTTTCGATATTTTTAGTAGTCGTGCTAACCTCTAATTTATTATTGGGTATCTCTAGTTTTTAGTGCTTGCATTTCGGCAATGCTTAAAATTTGATTCCACGAGCATAGACGGTTGATATTTAGCTACCTAGCATATTTTTTATTAATTTTTTATGCTTTTTCTACTTTTATGACTTCAGATCAATCTTTAATGCTGTATCTGAATGAGTATTTAAAGTGGGTAAATATCTTCCCGAAACTTAAATTGTTTGTGTTTTGTAAATTTATAAAATTTTTTGCATTTCTTCGTAGTACTATATACAATATTAATATACATGGAGTGATACACTTGGAAAACTTTGATTTCTCTCTTAAGTGATTCGGTTTTTGATTTTTTGCTTTTGGAATTTAATGACTTTTTTGCCGTTTATCTGCTTTTCTTTTAATTTTATTTTTGGATTTAAATTTTCCGAATTTTTTTTCTGTTGATATTTTAGTTTTATAACCATTTGTTATTAATATGTTTATGTTTTGTTGATGGGAATAGTTAGAGAGAGAGAGAGAGAGAGAGAAAGAGGCCTATAATTCCAAAAGAACCCAACTCTTAAGAGTCTAAAAACTGTTACAACGTAAAATATTTTATTTTCTATATTTGTATTTTTAACCCTTTTTAAAATTAAATTTTTTAAAGAATTTCTTGATATTTTGCTTATTCTTCTACTCTTCTGGATGATTTATAATTTTATATCACACACACACACACACACTTCATTAGAATTTGTTTGAATAATCATATAAAAACTCTGGACTTACTGTTTGTAAAATATTCATACAAGCGATTCTTCAAAATCACCTTTTTCATCATCTCTCTCATAAGTCTCCCACAAATTGTTCACATATGTCTGCAGATGTATACAGGTATGCATATCACAATTGGAGTGCCCGTGGTTTAGTGCAATGTTACTTTCACTAGGCACAATTTCCTCTACGAGATAGTGTGATCATAGTAACTGCCAGTAAATGCTTTAAAATCGATTAAAAATAATAGTGTGGTTTAATTATTGTTTGGAATATTTTAAACGCCCTCTTTCTTTGTTCAAGCAATAACATGAAGCCGTAATAAATTATAATTTAGGAAATAAAGTACCGCAAGAAATAAAAATATGGAAAGTAGGAAATCGTAAGAAATAAATTTTAGAAAACATGGAGACTCTGGAAACAAAAATTTAAGAAAATGTTATCTCAAGAAATAAAAAAAAAAAAAAAAATTGAGAAATAAGGAACCAATAGAAATAAAAATTTGGAAAATAAATTGGAATCGCAAGCAATAAAAACTGGAAATATAAGAAATAAAAAATTTAAAAAAATCCGCTAGAAATTTTTTTTAAAAAAAAAATTGGAATCTTCAAGAAATAAAAATTGGGAAATAAGGAACAAATGGAAATAAAAATTTAGAAAACATAAAACATTAGAAATAAAAAAAAATTTGAAAAAATTGGAACCATGAGAAATTAAACTTTGTAGAATATGAAGCTGCGAGAAATAAAAATATAGAAAATATGGGGCTTTACATTGAGTGTCACGTGCAGATTCTAAAAGCTCTTGGCAGCACTCCAAAAGAGTGAGGACCTCACTAAAATGATGGCAGTGACGAAAGTAATATTTTGTAACATATTTTTTGCTTGCATATAAAGCCAGGGCTCGAGAAGGATCTCTCCCGGGATTCAATCGATCGCTAAGACGATATTATAATGCAAAATAAACAATGTAAAGTAATTACCTATATATAACTAAATGTAAATTAAAATAATCGTAATACATTATATCCTTAAGCCAATTCAGATACGAGTAGTCGCTTACTTCATTGAAGTGTATTGTGTGACTTGAATTCGAAGTGCAGGTAACACTAGAAGCATTGAATCATTCATTGGATTACACACACACGTACACAAAAAAATAAAAATGTCGAAAAAACTGATGATTGGTATACCCGACAGGAAGCGTCTCTAGTAGTATCAAGACAAACTGTACGGTGGAGGGCTCGAGAAGTTTGTGATTAGTTTAGTTTTTATTAACGTCGCCCTTGTAGTAACACGATGGCTATTGGCGACGGACCTCGTAATTTTGAACCTCGGTCAAGTGACGAGGACGACACCTGAGCTGCCCCCCCTCTCCTAATATCCACACCACGCCAACGGGAGGACTTTGGCCGGCGGGTCTTTGGCGGCCAAGGATCGAACCCACGACTGAACGAAAACCACCGGCCACGAATCCGGAACCTTGACCTGTAGGCTACTGCGGCCCGAGAAGTTTGTGAACTATCAGAACCTAATGCGTATTAAACATAAGTGGACCTATAAGTTCTTGTATGGGGTGTGAGAAAGTTTGGAGAAGAGAGATACTAGTTCAGGTGTCATTGCCACTGAATTATACCTCAGAATGACGAGGACTTTCTCTTGTTGTATCGATTTCCTGTAAAGTTTATTTAATGAATGAAATTAAATTTTGGAAACTGTTTCAAAACGACGTTCAACCATGCCTTCAAGAATAATTTGCGAATAAAGGTAAACAAAACTCTTTTAAAAATAATCCTATCAAAAAAATAATAATAATAAACAAAGTGCTTAAATTCGTTCGGATCCAAGTATCTACAGTTATTGTAAAAAAATGTTTATTTTTCTTTCTTTTCAAATCGTCTATAAATAATTTCTCCTTCTGAATCGGAACGAATGATGTTGACTCAATAATAATAAAGAGAGTGCAGCTTGTGTGACCCCGAGAAAAGCACTTTCTGAAGATGTTATTTTTCGTATGCGCCCTTCATGTTCAAACTGCGTGGGAGTGGAGAGTACTCGGAAAAGAGACATCCATGCCGTCGTGAATAATAGATTTAGTAGAATTGAGATCCACGCTCAATTTTCCACTGAGCCAGGACGTTAACCTAATCAAGGCTTCCTTATTATTCGCTCGCTGTATTCCACGTGTAGCGCGAGATGTTTCAATGCGGGGGTATTTTTACGAGCTTTTATTTAACTTCTATGTTCATAATGTATGTAAAAATGTATGTGTAATGTATGTGTAAATTCCACGTAGACGCTAACTCCAACGACAGTACTATGTTATGCTCAAGCAATTACGGACATAGGTGAGGGATGGAAGTGACTTGGGATTTGGGCCTTGCACTTTGTACTAGAATTTTAACCTTTGATCTGTTGGAGCTAAAAATTTGCGTACATCTATAAAATTCTGGGGGGGGGGGGGGGGG
>BMAW01071329.1:0-44472 GCA_019974015.1 Nephila pilipes | reverse complement strand
CCTGGCATTAACAACGTCCAATTGAGTCGATAGTTTTCAAATACGCGTAGCTTTAATCTTAAATTTCCTGACTAAAGACAATTATAATGAAAGAATAAATATAAATAAAAAAGTTACTATCAAGCTTTTAGGAGAAGGTATAGTTCACTCTTCAGAAATCTACTATGACGGATCTTCGAAAGATCAAGAAACACTGGGAGAAATGTATAACCTTGGATAGTGACTATGCAGAGAAGTTTTAACATTAATAAAAAATTTAAGTTTATAACTCTCAATTATATTTAGTAATAATTAAAAATTTACGATGCTGAGGGTTTATTCAATCTTCGACTTTCTGAAACCAAACGAATCGACATTAATAGATGTAATTTAAAATATTTTATTATTTGCAGAATAAATTTTATTCAGATATCTGGACAATTTCTCAGGAGCATAATTAAAACTTAGCCATTTCCCTTCGTAAGTCCAACTCTACGGGTTCCCTGTCGAAGACAAACTGCTGTTGCTTTTTATGCTGAATATGAGTTACATGGACCTAATACCGTTAAAACCACTCCTAAAATATTAATTAAAAAATCTTCATTAGCATATTTTCCAGGACTACTGGAAGAGTTTTGTAACTTTTGAATCTAGTTTTAAGGAAAGGGGAATAAGATAGTGTGTGTGTTTTATAGTTTAGTGCATTTTTTGGCTGAAACTTTTAGAAAATGTCGTCACTTTCTCTGATCTATATTTTCTGTAAATATCTATTCGCATGTTGTCGCAGTGAAATGCATTAAGAAAAAATTATAGGAGAGTGGACTGTAATAGAAATAAGTCTTCAATACCTGCCAGGATTTAAGGTTGTGAGTTTCATCATCGAAGACATTAGAATCAAGTCACGGATTTGATTCCTAATTCCACGGTAGACTCCAGTTCGTAATAATGAAAGCTATTGCACATTAAATTCTAAGTCTTCATATGTTGACATGTAGAAGTTAGGAGAGTAATGGGCCAATTCAGGTGTCGTTTTCGTCTTTTGAGTATAATTCAACTGTTGAGTTACGTTGCAATCGGTCTTTACTCTTAGTCTTAATTAGTTTAGTTTCATTAACGTCGCACTAGAAGCCACACGAGGGCTATTGGCTGCGCACCTCAAAATTTTAAACCCCGGTCAAGTGACGAGGATGACACCTGAGCTGACACCCACTTCTCCTAACTTCCACACCACTCCATCGGGAGGACTTTGGCCCCAACAGAGTTAACGTGCATCAGCCCCGGCTACACGGCGGGTCTTCAGCGGCCAAGGCTCGAACCCGCGACTGAACGAAAACCACCGGCCACGAATCCGAAACCATGACCACTAGGCTACCGCGGCCACCTCTTATTCCTAATACGATGCTGCATGCGATGTTCTAATCGATATCTGCTGTTCAAACTGAATCAAAACTATCTTAGTGGTGTGTTGGGTATCAAAAGACCAATATACAGATCTATTTACATTTAAATTGATTTAGAATACTGTGTTTAACTCTTTCTATAGTACATTTCAAACACAGGTTCTGATAGAAATAAAACATTTTATAAATGCGGTGGCATATAATGTTAAATCTTTCAATTTTACTACCATCACGAGTCAATGTTAAGTACAGTTTCATACAATTTGAAATCAAACACATATATAAGGTAAATTCTTCTTTTGCATGGTCGCGTCTTTCTCTGTTTATTTTGTTACAAGGGGGAAAAAAAACCTATCCTATACAAATTAGAGAGACGTTTCAAAGAAAAATTTCTTCATACTTATCAAAATAATACCAATTGCTTTTTCGGTGGAGTATGTTTTCGCCACTTTTAGGGATTGACTTTCATCTCGTGCTGAGGTGGTCGGTTGACCTAATATGTCGAGAGCAGGTTCGAACTGCCCATTTTTCGGTCCGAACAAATATTGTCCGTTTCATCTTCTGCAGTGCTTTTAATAACCGAGCCAGGAAGGAATTTCCTAAAGAATCCTTTTTTAAGGGCTATTAATTCTGTCGTTGTTGAAAAAAGCCGCCGCATACTCCTTGCATTCTCGTGATGATAAGAAAAATACCTTTCTGAACGATATTTAGAGAAGGTTGAGGTTTTTTTCAGCTGTTACTGCAAATGGTATACAAACTCTCTATATTGGATAGTTTCCATTAACGATATCAGCAGTCTTTAACTGAGATGGCGGATATATTTGACACATGCGCCGTAACCAGTATATCGCTAGTTGTGATTTATGAGTGGGCGTTGCAGTTAGACGCACAAAGACCAGTTTGAATCGGGTATTTATACAGCCAATAATTCTATGCCGTGTTGCCATCTAATGTTCAAGTCCTGGTTCCCACTTCGGGAGGGAGAGTATGTTTTCAACTCTCTGGGGAATTGTTTTTCACTCCGTAGCGAGGAAATCGGTTGACTTGGGTGACAGGAGCATGTTCGAACTGCCCATCTATCTGTCCGAACAAAACTTGTCCGGTTCGTCATTTGCAAGGCCTTTAACAAAGGAGCCAACAAGAAATTTCCCGTCGGTTTAGTTATGACAATCAGAGATTTGTTATTACAATGAAATGATGAGATTAATTATTACAATCAATTAGTTATTACAATGAAATGAAGAGATTAGTTATTACAATCAATTAGTTATTACAATGAAAATATTCGAATCCCCTAAGAATTTTTTTTTAAATAAAAAGATGCTTGTTATATATTTAAAATAAATAAACTGTACTTGCGTTATTTTGCAACAAACAAGCTACTCAACTACTTTAAAAAAATTAAGAGGCTGCAATATAAAATACATACGATAAAAATTTTCTCAAAACAAATTGTCAGCAGAAATTTTACTTGTACTCTCAACAAGGATAACGACCACGCTGTTTACTCCATCACTGGGATATCACTGATGATAATCTGTATTTTTGAATAATTATGCAAAAAGTTTGTGTACATTGAAATATTTTATACATGCTATTTTATTATTTTAATTCTTTATAAGACTTCATTTTCTTGCACGGAATCAATTAACGCATTCTGAAATTCTTTTATTCACCAGAAAGTCTATTCACAATGGTAAAAAACGAAACAAAGCCACAACTCCCACGCACAGACGGAAGATGGACTACCGCTGTGAAGAAGGGAGATCACTAATTATGTTTAAGAAAAAACAGGCCTTTAATCACTTGTTAGCCTTCGAAAGCTTTCAAGGTAAAGATATATCAGAGAGTAAATAATGTTTGTTGTACTTTAACGAGGGAAAAGTAATAAAAAAAATCGATTTGTAACGATTTTTTTCTTATCTTTTAAGGTAAACGAGATTATATATATATATATATACACACACACACACACACACATATATGCAGCTATTCCTTTTTTATCAATAATTTTAAAAATTAAAATTACACTGAGTTTCAGTAGTTCATAGTTGTGTGATTATATCATACAAGGTGTATGAAATCAAAAAATTATTAAATTATAGGAATCATGTTAAATTAATATAATTAGTACGTTAGAATCATCATTTAAATTACTATTATAATTATTTCAAATAATGAATAAACTTGTTCAACAAGTGTCTCTGTCAAACTCCCTAGATATTTTTTTTAAAAATAAAATTTATCTTTGAATTTCTCTAGCGCCTTTTTTTGATTTCTGAATTTTTATCGGAAAAAAAGAACTTTTACTTAATCAAAGTTTTCTTTATTAGGTCATAAAATGCGCGAATTCTTTATTAAAACTCTTAAACAAAATATTCTATTTCTCAAGTTTTGTTCCAGGTTTATCCTTAGCAAAATTAGATTTTGCTTCTAGTTTCATCATGATAATCATGTATTAATCGCACTTTATAGATCTTTTTTTTATGTATATGATTGATAATTTTACAAATTAATAAACAAAGTTTCCATTTTTTAGTTCTTAGAACTCCTTGTACCTGCGGAAGCCTGTTGATTGTGGTCGCGGACTTACCGCTGATGCTGTTTTAGCCGGCTTTCTTCAACAATGATGACAGAAATTAAAACGCCTTAATAACTACCTCTAGGTTAAATCCTTTTCAGTTTAGTTGATAAGAGCACTGCAATATTCCATTCAAGTTTTTTCAGGACCGATAGATCCAGGGTTCAAATCCTCCCTGTCGCTCAAAGTCAACCGATCTCCTTCCCAAAACGGTGGAAAGAATATCGCTCCCACCGAACCATTAAGGATTCACCGCCAAAATAATCTGCAACTAAATTTATCTTAGTAAAATTCATCCATGATCAATGCGTCAAAGTTTTAATTCTAAATGAAAGTGTCGGGGTAGCCAGTAGCGACCGTAGAAGCCACCAATATTTCATTCAATAGTTGGAGTAACAAATCCATCAAAGACTTGTCTTAGAGAGCAAAGGAGAGAGAGATGAGGCTCAAAGTTCTCGCATTGTATGAATGTTTGCAAAGTGAGGCACGAGCACGGTTGCCACTTGAAAGTGGCTTTAAATTATGTTGTCCGTCGCTGATAGCCTTTGAGTTGTAACGTGTGGCCGCGATAGTGTTGTGGTCATGGTCACAAACTCGCAGCCAGTGTTGTTTCAGTCAAGTCTTGGGTTCGAGTCCTGGCGCCTTTAAAGACCCGTTTTATAGCGAGGAGATGCACCTTAAATATGGTCGAGGTCCCAACTGCTTCCGTTGGTGAATAAATTTGGAGGAGGAGGTGCTAGTTCGGGTGTCCTCGCCGCTTGACTGAAGTTCAAAATAGCGAGGCCCGCCGCCAATAGCCCTCGTTTTGCTTCTCAGTTGGATGTTACTAATCAATCTCAATCACTCGACGCGAAAACCTATGAAGCAGCAATTGTTATTTCCGTTGTACCGAAGTCCATATTGGTAGCAGCAGAGGAAGATAAAAATCTGATTTAATGACGATCCTAACCACTAAATCAGTTTTATCTGCTTTACAAAAATCGTATCAATCAAGTCCTCTGAAGTTATTCATACACTGGCCACTAAGAATCTCATACATTAACATTATAATACGCAGTTGGTGTTTCTGTGGATTCCATTTTTTTTTTTTAATGAATGAATGAACAAGCGTATACGAGTAAGATCACAAGAGATGGAACAGAATTTGATGTAAGAATCGCCTGGGTAACCGCAGAAGACATCAATGCAAACAATTATTAAAACAGACTGGGAAAAATTAATGAAAAATTTCACTGCAGCCAATATTTTGAAATTTTTGGAGCATACCGACCATTGATCTAATAGGACAACAAATAAAAGAGTAGAGATTCTGGGCATCCGGATTTTAACAGAATGATAATAACCCCTAGTCTTTTGTACATATTCATTTGACAGGATAATGCAGTTTGTTGTACTTGCAACAGAATAAATGAGCTGGAACACATTCTGTTAACCTGAGTAAATTACGCCTCCCATATCTCTGGAATATACTCCAAATCGTTAACCCCATGCACATCACCTGCAGAGAACTTTTGAAGAAAGAAGTGTGAAATAAACGAATGTTTAGCGCTTTTTTTCTCCAAAGAATGAAATATTTTGATATTTACTAATCTGAGGAAAAATGTTCTTAAAAGAAGAGATAATAGCCTTTGTTGCTCCATAGTGTTCATGAATCAATCAATCAATTCCTGCAAATTTTACAATACTTTTCTTGTTCTCTTAAAACATTGTATCTTGGGTGGTAAGAGTATAATCTTCTCTCTTCTCTTATAAAGGGCTAAAGGCACACGGGATACAAAAAATGTCAAACGTACCAAAAAATTGTTTTGATTGAAATAAATAGTACGGATATCAGAAGTTACTTATCATTATCAGCAAAAATTGTGTAAATCCGCGACAATTTTTCTGTCTTCTGGAGTCTTTTATGTGTTAAGGGACTCGGTAATTTTTATTGGCACTTTGTTTGGATAACACTAATTAATAATTAACGAGATTACCAATCAATTTTTGCTCGAAACTCACAATGTCTTAAAATTATAATTTTTGTTGAATAATAAAAATTGTATCATACACAGGATTTTGATTATTTTAATGCTCCATTTAAAAATATTTATCAGTCAACTATCTACTAAAAATGTTTTTAAGATGAATAAATGCACGCTACGAAGCTTATTTTTCTTTTCTCCTTTAATTATGACGCAAATCCAAAATCCCAGAGTCGAATCATTTATTTTTGTTTAAATATAAGCATAATTTTTTTTTTAAGAAAACATTTTAAATTTTAAGCTTCGAGCGGCATTTTAAATAAGAATGAAAAAACGTTGAAACGTTTACGACAAATCATTAATATTTTTAAACTCATATTATGACTTATTTGTACAGAATTTTACAAGCGATCAAATAAAAATTAAGAAGTTTAGAATTTTAGATCCCGAATCTTATTAATGAAATCGATTTTATTGTTATGCACCAGCCCAGAAAAGAAGGGGGGGGGGAGAGAATTGATACCTACCTAGTCATCTTTTCCTGAACCATTATCGGTTTCTTTTACTATCATTATACTATTTAAAAAGCATTGTAACCATATATATACTTTTACGTAGTAAAACATTGTTTCAAAGTTTATATATATATAACACATATATATATTATATTTCCTGTCCTCACGAAACAAAGACTTCACCATGGATTTGAGAGAAAGCATCTTGATCTCCCCACCTCAAAAATCCCAAAAAGGTTAGAATTGCATGATAAATGGAGTTGGAATTGCTTTGTGGCCGGGGTAACTAGTTCAAGTCTGAATTCCACACAGCTTAGCATTACTGCGCGTTAAAAATAACTAGTCTCATATTCCTTAATTAATGAAGTGGGAAAGTTTGGGAGGTGATTGTGTGTGATTGTTAAAAAAGGTCGCACTTAGAAGCTACACGAGAATTGTTGGCAACGGACCACGTATTTTTGAGTGTGGCGTTGAACGACACCTGAGTTAGCATCTCCCTTCACAAACTTCCACACCATGCCACCGGAGAACTTGGGACCTCGACCAGATTTGCATCAGCCCCGCTACACGGCGGATTTTTAGTGGAATCAGAGCTCGAACCTGCGACTCGACGAAAACATCTCCGGCCATGACCACTAAGCTACCGCGGCACAGTTAGGAAAGTGTAGCAACTTTGTTCATGTATAATTCTCATCCCCTCACAGCAGCTCAGAGATATGATATCTATTGCAATTAACCCTTTGTATAGCTATAGGGAGATATTAATTAAAAATATAAACTAAATAAAAGCGTTATAAATATTTTAAACTAATATTGTCATCTGATCTTTTGAGGATAAAACTTTACTGTGAAGTAAAATATTCTGTATTAAAATGCAGTATCCCCTCTAAAAACCCGCACTTTCCGATCTACTTGTAATACGATGTTTTTACTGGTACATAAGCTGAAAAACCATAGGAAATTATTTTACGTCTTTTACTCCAATCGAATAATGTAGACCAGCGTTTCTTAAACTGTGGGTCGCGACCCCAAATGGGATAGCAAAATGAAATGTTAGGGTCGCGAAAATTTAATTTAGATGCATGAATTTAAAGAAACATATCGAAATGTACTCTGTTTAGTTTAGTTTTTATTAACGTCGCACTAGAAGCAACACAAGGGCTATTGGCGACGGACCTCGTAATTTTGAACCACGGTCAAGTGACGAGGACGACACCTGAACTGGCACCCCCCTCTCCAAACATCCACACCACGCCAACGGGAGGACTTTGGGCCCCGAACAGATTTAACGTGCATCAGCCCCGGCTACACGGCGGGTCTTTGGCGGCCAAGGATCGAACCCGCGACTGAACGAAAGCCGTCGGTCGCTAGTCCACGACCTTGACCACTAGGCTACCGCGGCCCCGAAATGTACTCTGATCGCGTTTAATACGTTGCATTTTCTGTGGAACTCAATTATAAAATCGTAATACTAGTTAAGTTGAGCTGTAAATCATATTCACGTACTGAAAAAATACCCCTAAGTACATTATTATCGCGTTTTGAATTGCATTTTCAGCATATTTCGGAATCAAAATATAAATCAATATGCGTAATAGGTAACGCCCTGCGCAACACAAGCGGTCTCGGGGCTCCTGCGGGGACTAATAAGAAAACACTTTTCTAGTATAATTGTTTCTGTTTCGTAACAAGTGTGTGTATCACAAGAACAATATAGAGTACAACTTTACTGTTTTATTCGATTAAGATTGATATTTATATCAAAAATTATAAAAGAGAAGTCATTTTATTTATATGCCGAGATAAAATTATTTTTTACTCGAGGATAATAAAAATTATGAATATTTCATTTTAATTTAATTTATTAAAAAAGAATAAATTCAAATTTAAAGTTATTTAGTAATTACTTTCTTTAACTAAATTGAGGGTGTGAGTGAATATAAAGTTTATTGGCGCAAGAGCCAGATATGGCTATGCTGCGCCAAACAAGATTTAACTGTGGTCTAGACGTGAAGAAATTGAAGAAAAGACAACAATTGGTTGACAAGAAGGAGGGTCGAAAACAGAAGGATCGCTTGGGTAACCCGGGGGCGCGTCGCCCGTGTTTACCAAAGACAGTAAACCCCATAGGAAAGAAAAAGATCTCTAGGGTGCCTCGGGGTCATGATGCCCGTTCTTACTAGAAGAAGGTAAGTCCCTGAAGTCTCCTGGTATAATCCCCAGGGGCAGGGTGTCCGGCTATATCCCCAGACGATGGGTACCCATTTTAGTCGCCTCTTACGACATGCATGAGTTACAGTGGGACTATTCTGTCATTCCCGGTCACCACACGGGTCTCTTTAACTAAATTAGAAACTAAACAATATGATTTTTATTTTATGTATGCTTATGAGTGGGGGAAGGGGGTCGTTCGAAATTTTTAAACATGGGAGTAAGGTCGTCAGATTAAAAAAATTTAAAAAGCACTGATTTTTACTATCTATACAAAACAGTACACATTTTGTTGATTTAGTTATTTCGGTTGTGTTTGGACTTTATTTGCATTTTCTGTATTAAATTTTACATTATAATACAAAGAGTTTGCCATTTAAATGTGTTATATTTAATGATTTTTTCAGTAATTCAGCGATTTTCAGGACGGATAACAGCCTACTTTCAGATGAAGTACTGTTTGTGTTTTAAAATATAAATATATGTATGAATAATTTTCAAGTTTTGATGTTGAGTTTTTTTAGCGTTTTTTTTAAAATTTTTTTCACACGTTTTTTTTTTTTTTTTTTTTTTTTTTCCCCTTAAAAAAATTTTATGCGGCTTACTTTTCGCATGATTTGTCATTTTTGCTTCATTTGTTTTTGATTGATATACAGTTCAGTAATGCTCATTGTTTCGGAAAATTGTTTTGAAAATAAACGAGTTTACTCATATTTTAACCGATGAATCTCTTCTTTACAATTCATTTTTTTTTTTTTTTTTTTTAATTTTAAAAATATTGGTACTAATTTTCATTTTGTACACCCTGTTTTCCATTGTTATCGTTGCAATCAACTTTTGATTTATAGTAGCTTACCTAAGGCATGCGTGCCATCTGGTGTTACGAGCAAGAACTAATGGTGGCATCACTTAAATGAAATTTATTGATAGTTATATCTTTTTCATTTTTATAGTCTTTTTCATTTTTATAGTCTTATTAATCGCAATAAAATGTTTTCTTTTGTATTTATAAGGCTCACCAGAACTTTATAGATTCTTTACTGTTATCTTCTTCTTTTTCCTATTTTTAATTCGAAAATTACTTACTCAAAAAAAGAAGAGGATTAATGTAATGTGTTTTCTAACGTATTTCGCATACTATATCAACATTTTTTGTTGATTGTCCAATTCGAACGTCGTTTATGTTGTGTGTATTAATTATTAAGAAAATTTAATTGATTTTTTCCCCTCAATATCCCCCCCCCTTTTTTTTGTTATACTTGCATTAGATTCTGGGATTTCTATTTTATTGTATATAATTTTAGAAAGATTTTCAGCTTAACAGTACTCTTTTCCATTCAAGAAACAATTGAATAAACAGTTTTTCACAACAGTACAAAAAAATCGTTAGCATTATTTTGCATTCGTAAAAAATCATTGACGTTTGGGCAGAATAATTAAAGGTTAATAGTTCTGATGTTTCGCTGTTAGATTTATCGTTCGGACCTATTAAAAATGAGTATTTTATAAAGCTTTTCTTAAGGTCTCTCTCTTTCTCTGTTCATAATGCTATGAATGTTGTTTTTTAATATTTGCTTTTTAAATTAATTTTAAACAAAAGTTAAGCATATCATAAAGTGACCATTTTTCAAAAAAGGAAAATCAGGACACTCGTGTACGGGGGGGGGGGGATTGGGAACAAAAAAACATTAATTAAAATTATCAAAAAAATATTATAATAGCAATAGTACTGATACATTCATTGACTAAAACTAAATAAAACGGAAATGAAAATGAGATATTAATAAATCCAAAAATTCTGCAAGACCAATTTAGCACCATGACAACTCACTAGTTTTTAAATTGTTTTTTACATTTTTTTGTAGAATGAATTGATTTTCGTAACAAATTATTACTTTTTTGGATGTTTTGATAAGATTCCGCGGGAACTGATTAAAATATTGCTTTTTCAAAACTCGAATATTGGACATTGTGAAAATTTAATTTGCTTAAAAAAATAAAATAAATATTAAAATATATTAAACGCAGCTTCGGATTTCAGATTGTATTTATCCTCTTTTGAGACTTATTTTTCAAAATTCTATAATTCAATACAGTGTCCTAAATATCTCATTAACTATTCCTTTTTCCCATTTTTGTGTTAATTTGTTTGCTTATTTCAAAAATAAGAAACAACTTAATGAAAAAATATAGACCCTTTTATATAATTCTGCGTACACCTCACATGGAGAAGTTTTCAGAATCGGTAATGGGTGCAACAGATTAGAGCGGAATCGGGGTACGTGAAAGGGAACCACTGCCTAAACTACAAATTGCAGTTCCATCTCTGGAACCAAAAATAACACTTTCTCTGAATTAAATCGTTGATAATAAAATTCCAGTTCTGTGTATAACTTTAATTTCTTTAAGCTGATAATTATTCTAATGGAAAATAATTGTAGTTTTCGTTTTATTATCATACATCATAATTTTAGAACATGTTTCAGTCGGTATTTTTTTCGTAATGAAAAAGTTAACACTAAAACAGGTACGCATTCGGCTCATAACTAAATTTATTATCGGTGTGGCATCAGTGGCGTAGCGTGGGGGAAGGGGGCTTCAGGGAGCGGGCGAGCTAACTAATTCTGTCAGCATCTGGCCATGGTCATTAGATCAGATAACTGTTTTGTCATATGGACTACATGCGAGGTTCTTATGTAGAATTTCAAGGCAATTGGACAAGTGGAAGTAGTTCAAAATAGTGTTGTAAGATTTGACCAAAACAGTTGCACTTGACGTTATGTGAAGTTGAATAAAAGCTTTTCAAACATTTTATTCAAAAAAAGAAAAAAAAAATCACTTTTTGAATTTCGAAACGGACGTGGCCGACCGCGATCGACTGTTGCCACGCAATAAATGAAATTAGCGTGAACATTCTGATTTTTGTATTATTGTCCTTGAACAATTCGTAGACGTGACAGTGAACAGGTGACATTTAATTTCTTTTTTTTTTTTTACTAAGAAGTGCGGTGAAGAGTTGATATTGTTTATTTTATACTTTGATAAAGCTTCACGCGTACCTAAATTTGAATTTGTTAGTTAGTGTAAAGCCAAGAGGTTTTTTTTTTTTTTTTTTTTTTTTTGTATACGATTCGCCGAACAGATACGAGTGTTGAGGTAAATGTTTGTTTTGTTTATTTTTAAACTTTTCCATGGCTTTGCGGTTTTATCAATGCAGAATGTGTTATTCCTTTTAACATATTAAACTATAAATAATTTACTTTTCAGCGCGCTATGCATTTGCGATATTATTATTATTATATTTCTGCAGGAGGTGGCAAATTTAGGGTTCACCTCAGATCTATGCTACGGCTCTGTGTGGCATGCACATACATATCATTTATGGACCACCAACCTAAGGTCTTGTTAAGCATAGTGGAGAATCAAACCGTTGTTAATCCGAAGAAAATTGCTAACGATATCCCTCACACTTTATAGGCCGAATGTAAAATAAACGTTTAAGTTCATCACGATAATCGAATTGTCATCGTGAGACTTACTGAATTAAAATTTCCCCTTCAAGTAATAAGAACCAAATAAGTTTTAAGATAGAGTTGAGGCTCGATGGCTGAAGGGTAGTGAGTAGAAGTCTCGACGCTATACAATATCATAGTGGGAAATGAAGGACATTGTTTTATATTAAATCTGACTCAACTTTCAAATACTGTTTCGTGATTTGGAATTCAAGTAACTGAAGTTTTGAGTTAGTAGTCTGTCACTATAACTTAAAAGACCATCCAATTTTAATTTATTGCAATAATTAATGTAACAAACATAATTACGATTAAATTAATTACACATAAATAAATTAAATATATTTATTTATGAACTATTTTATTGATTTCCACTGTTTATAACTTCTCCTATTAATTGATTAAATCAAAATAAATTATTTATTTTATTTTTGTATACATTATTTTGTATATAAATATTTTTTTTTGTTTACATAGCTCTCAAGCATATAATGTAATTAATCCTGTATTTATAGTAAGTATAACATTCAATTAAAGCGCATTAAATGCAATATATTAGACATTCCATTGTTATAAATCTTACTATATACAATCCATGTGTAAAATTAAAGTATCAGGAGTATAAAAAGAATTGTGCACCTGCTTATGGGGAGAATTGAACACTTGTAGTCATCTCGAGAATTTTAGTAGTTCTAAGTAATACATGTCGTACAGCTTTTTATTGAAGAAAAATGTTGCTATTATTTGTGAGCGCTAAAATTGTCCTTGTTATTTACAGTTTGAAATTTGAATAATGAAAATTACTACTCAGTTTATAGCAGACAATTTTAAAAATAGATTTTCCTTCCGATATTTCTTAAAAGTCCATTTCGATAAAATTTTTGGACAGAGTAGTTTTTTTTTTTTTTTTTTTTTTTTTTGCTTGGAATATTTTTGAATTAGAAACTCAATTACTTTACTGCCGAAGCGAGTACAACTTTATAATATGAAAAAGTTATAGCAATGTTTCGACATTTGTGACATTCGTGTTCTTTAGTGAAGTTTATTTGCAATAAAATGCAGAATTTTACAATTGTGGCTGCATATTTACGGTGCATAAACTTCTCAAAGATAAAAATAATATGAAAACGTAGGTGATAAAAGTCAAATGGAGATAATAAAATGCACCAAGATTCCATTTACTACCGAGTAACGAAACAGTAACAATTTTTTTGTGATACATGCTGCCATCTATCGGAATAATGTTCCAAAAAAAGTGAATACGGCTTTTACCATTTTTCTTTTTAAATATCGTGGAACAAATATACACCCTTTAAAAAAAAAAAAAAAAAAGAAGCAGAATATTGTGCAATATTAGAAAATATATTTAATCTTAAGAAAAGATTTATTTTTTTTTCTGCTTGCAACATTTTTGAATTAGAAACTCAATTACTTTGAGTATTTTTATTAGTGAGTATTTTTTTTAATTAGACTGCTTTGATTAAGTTCATATTAAATGGCTAACCTTGAAATGAGATATGAACACCTCAAATAATGCTGCAAAAATTAATAACATTAGGAAAATTCTAAGAATGTAATTTGAGACATCATCTGAAGAATATTAATAATCGTTTTGAAAGCAGTTTTTTTTTTTAAAAAAAATCTGTAATTTTCCCTCGTTGTAACAAAAATTATTTAACGTATGTGCACCAACAACGTACAAACGTTGGAAAATTTAATTAACAATACGCAGTATGTATTGTTTGCTGCGTCATTTTTCATGACGAATGCCATCAGGGGTGTACCTTTTTTAGATAGATACGGGAATCATGATCCTGAGGCTCCTTAGTGATCTTTTTATATTCCATGGGGTTTACTGTCTGTAATAAACAAAAGTGACGTATCCCCGGGATACTCTAGCAATCCTTCTCTATTTTCACCCCTCCTTCTTGTAAACCAATTTTTATCTTTTTTCAATTTTTTTCAAACTTCTGGAACACAGTTATACCTTGTTTCGAGCAGCATAACCAATACCCACAGTTCTTATGCCATTGTGCTCCATCCTCACTCACTTCATGGTGAAAGTATTGTCAATGAATTGAGACCAAGACTTTCATCGATAAATCTTTTTCTGTGATTGATTCGAAACATAAATAAGTAATTAGAAAATGACACTCTACATTGTACGAGTAATAAATTACTATGTATGGAAGCTATCATTTACATGAGTCAAATTCAATTTTTCATGTCATTTTCGTAAATCAACTATCATGAAAGTCTTATTTAAATACGAAAACGTTCAAAGGGTTGATATAACTGTTAGAAAGAAGTTGAAATATCTTATCAGGACACTTTTTTTTTTTTCAAAACACTCCTTGATTAAAGCATTTTAATTTTAAGGTATTTCAACTTTTTCATATCCTCTAAAAAAGCAGTCTCTAGAGCTTTTCAAGCTTTCTTGTCTCCATATTATGAATTCCTTTCAATGTTTGAACAAGTTCCCCTTTGAAAATAAACTTTAAGTTTAAAGATAAAATTGAATTTTAAACATCTTTACGAGGTAAAGATAGCTATCGGCAAGTACAAAATAATTGAATAAGAAGGATGGTGGTATATTCGACAAATTTTCCCTATTCGTCCGTGAAGCCCATTTAGTGATTAAGTGTGATCACTGTATCCTAGTGATTATGGTCACGAACTCGTGGCTGTCGTGGTGTGGATGTTAGGAGATGGGGGGGGGGGGGCCCGCGCAGGTGTCGTTCTCGTCACTTGACCGAGGTTCAAAATTACGAGGTCCGTCGCTAATAGCCCTCGTGTTGCTTTTAGTGCGACGTTAATACAAACTAAATTCTAAAAAAAATCGTTATCGTTTTGGGAGAGCATCATCGAATCTTTTCAATTCTAAACTTATTTTGTTTCTTCTGTAATCCAAATCGAATATATATATCTAACAATTTCTATGATTTACTTCCTTATACTAATAAAGCAACGGTTGTTAGAGGCAGCATAGTTAAATGGCATTAGTGCATATGAAAAGTCCATGCCCAATAAGTACGGGCATCATGACCCCGAGGCACCTTAGTGATCTTTTTTCTTTCCCATGGGGTTTACTGTATTTGGTAAACACGGGTGACGCATTACCGGGATACCCTAGCGATCCTTCTCCATTTTCGACCCTCCTTGTCAACCACTTTTTATCTTTTTTTCCAACTTCATGTCTAGACCACAGTTTAATCTTGTTTGGCGCAACATAGCCATATCTGGCTCTTGCGCCAATAAATATATTCACTCACTCACTCACTCAAGTCCATGCCCTAATGTGTTGTGGTCGCCACTTGACAGAGGTTCAAAATTACGAGGTCCATAGGCAATAGCCCTCGTTTTTCTTCTAGTGTCACGTTAATAAAAACTAAACTAAACTAAACTAAACACGAGCTCGTAGCCTGCGTTGTTAGCGTTGAGTCTCGAATTCGTGTCCTAATGCCACTAAAGAACCACCGTGTAGCTGGCTGATGCACGTTAAATCTATCGAGATCCTAAATCCTTTTACTGGCGTGGTGTGGAAGTTTGTAGAGGGAGTTTCCAGTTCAGGTGTCATCCTCGTCACTTGACCGAGTTTCAAATTACTTGGTCCCCTACCTATAGCTCTCGTGTTGCTTCTAAGTACGACGTAAATAAACAATCAATCAAATCTGCAGTCAAGTATAATTTGAAAAAAACTCTCAAATCTTTTTTTTTCCCCCTGATGTCTTTGATTACACTCCAGCGAATTGGCTCTATATCTGTATTCACATCGTCAGTAATCGTAAAGAAGCTCATTCTGTGGTCACATAGTTAAAAAAAGAACCTGCTCATATATTTCTTTTCCACAAATCTTTGACTACAATCGAGCGAATTATCTTAATTTTAACATTCAAATCGCCAGTAGTAATTTGGAGGGTTTGGTAACTCTTCGTCGGTAAGTAATAAAAAGATTAATATTTTTGTCTGCTCTAAAAACTGAAGCAGAACCTTCTTTGAAATTGTGTCCTTCCACCATTTCCGTTTTAAAAGCAAGGCTTCCATCTGTCAGCCATTTTGAATAAGCGTGAGCTTAATAGTAATCCTACAGAATGTCTGCTTTTGTCCTCAAATCAAGGCTTTTGTATTTATTTGAATTCAATAATTTGCACCCAAAATGTTAAAAAAAAAACAATGAAGATTTCTGTGAAATCATATTTTTTCTGTGACTTATGCTTCATTTTTAAATAATTTTGAAGATCTGGATACCCACAAAAACGAATCATTAAAATAGACAGGGAACTATTTTCAAATATTCTGAGGAAAAATATTGTTCTACAGAATCCCTCGGTATTTTTTGACATTTTTGATTCACTTTATTGTATTCAAATAAATACAGCAGCTTAGATTTCAGGACGAAAGCAGAAATCCAACGGAATTATTATTATGATCACGTACTCAAAACTACTGGTAGTTTGGAGCTTTATGTGACACTTATCAATACTTAATAAACATTACTATAGGATATGATAATATTGCTGTAAGTCTTACCTTTGTTTCTATAAATCAATATGCAGTCATTTCTATAACACTTTCCACAAAACGCTTTCAATAATTTCCACTTACACAGTTTAATACCATTCTATGACAAGAGAGATTTTAGAAGCCTCTTAAAAACTACTTTTTTGGAGGAATGAAAAAAATTCTAGGACCTTCTAAACAAATTTACTGATCAAAGAGAAATGAATTTTGAAACATATAGAAACTATTATGTACGTATATGAGAATATCCGTGTTTAACAGCTGTTGTCCTAACGCCTTTTTGGTCGCATCTTGTAAATATCATAATACTAATTCTGATTTGGATTTTTGTGTTATTTGCTTATATATATAGTTTTTAAATACTAGTGCCCAGCATATAGATCATCTTCTGATTCATGACCACATATTGTGTATCTCAACTTTTCTGTATTTTGTCGCGCAAACTATGTGACCTTGTGACATTGGGCTATTCGCGGTTTCCCTTCACTAACCTTGGGGACTTTTAATTAAGATTGATTGCTTTTGCTAAACAACCTTAGTCCAACCAAAAATGAAACTCGAATATGCAGATAGGAAGCAGGTAGAAATGAAGTGAAACGGGAGAGTTAGGAAATGTATGAACTCCGACTGAAAGTCGCGATAGAGAGGCTGAAGGAGAAGTGGAAAGAATTTGAAGGAGGAGTTAGAAAGAGAGGTTGAAATAGGTAATTAGATTAACTGATGCAAGAGGTTTAGTTATTACTGTTTTCAACAAGTGATCCGGGGTCTGAGTTGCAGTCGAGGAAGGATTAGTGGTAAGAGTCTGTTAGATTACTATTGGTGGGTTGAATTTGGTTAATAGAAATCTTCCCCAGGAGAGCATATATAGTTGTTGTTATAGTAAATAGAAGTTAATAAATTCCGTAAATATTGTTCTAGTGTCTCTTTGATTGATTATTGTGTCTTAGTGTTTAATATTTGAATCTAGTTATGGCACATGAGGCAGCCCGGGTAAGGCAGGCGTCACAACCTCAGTCAGTGAAGTAACACTTGATATTTGAAATCATATTAATGCTATAGAAATCAGTTATATTTTACAAAAAAAATGTCTCCAAGGTAATCAATATCAATAATGTAGTCATCTGTTACCTATCATAATGGTCCAGATTTAAGTCATTGCTTCAGTACGTAACTTTTTGCACCAATTTCAGTCAACCAATTCGTTTAGAAATTAAAAATGCTTATCAATTGCATTATTTAATTAAATTGAAAATGGAAATTATTGGAAGTCCGTAAAATTGCTAGAAAATGTTTCATAAAGCTATAAGAAGAATCATTTCAAATAATTCAAGTGTTATCAAAAAACAGTTATTAATGTTACAAAGAAGCATGTCTTGTCTTTCATCTCAATTCCCAAACCATACATTTTCGGTTAATATATTTACTTTGGCTTTCGACTACGAGCAGATACTAGTGTTTTTTATTGATAATGATTTTATAAAAAATACATAAATTTTAGTTTTTCTTAATTTAAGTCCTTACCTGAATTTGAAATGATAGACATGGCTTTTTTAAGAGAAATGTATTCGTTTCTTAAAAACGTTATTTTGTTATTATTATTGGAATAATTTCCTCTTTGGACGATAACCAAACTGCGAAAATTGAATCATAAATGGAAATCTAACGACAGAAGGGCATGGTTGACATGGGAGTTGCACAGTGTAATATCTAACCTTGAAAGATTTCCTGATTGGTGATACTTAAGCTGTCTAATTGTCAGCAACTTATATTTTGACAGCAATACATTAGATGGATATGACATGACATATAAACTCGATTATACTGAGTAATGGATCGTATTTTTTAGGTATGTATTCATCTACATAAATTATTTCCCAAATAATTTGAGAGTGACTTTTCAACCTATCTATGAAATCTATTCGATATTGAAATAATGATTGAAAAAAGGTATCACAAATTTTGTGCGTGAATTTTATCTTTTCTACGCGTGATCTATCCAGCAGAGAAAGGCACTGAAGTTCTAGCGAACCTTTTAATTAGTGTAATAGAAAACTATGGGACGTTGAAGCAGGTATCGTAATGAATTCTCTAATTATTACTAAGAAATAATCGAGGTAAATTTATTTCACGTATTAATTTATTTTTATGTACATTATGTTGTAAATTACAGCTCTTAATGTTAATTTGTTTGGTTTCAGAAAGTAGTAGAATGAAGTAACCTACGGTATGGAGGAAATAGAGTTTGATCTGCTGAATTCTATAAGGACAGCTTCCGAAAGGTCAAGAAATGCTCGTAGACATGTATAACTCTGATTATTGACAATTAAGCAGCATCCTAATAATTTTAAATAAAAATTAAGTTTCTATCTCGTTTATTTTTAATACAGTTAAAACCTTTTGATACTATGGGATAGTAATTAAAACTTTACTTCTTTATACTATGGGTAATAGTATAAAGATAGTAAGCCGTATCTACGGCTTTCTGAATCCAAACAAATCTACATTAATAGCTGTAGTTTACAACGTCGTGTACATAAAAATAAATTAATACGTAAAATAAATTTGTCTAGATATCTTATTTGTTTCTTAGTAATAATTAAAATCTTCCGATACCCCTCGAAAGTGTAGCATGAGTTAAGTCGACCAAAGAGGAATGGGAAGAGAGTAGTTGGACAACTCCGATTCGCTATCCTCATGAGAACAGTGATACAATTTTATAATATTTTTCATTTCTGTGTGAGTCAATCCATTTTTTCAGATGTAAAATGAGCTCCTATACTCTTACGCGTAATGGGATTTAAACTTTACTTGTCCAAGTGAAAATGTGCGACATTTTTGGAACGTTTCTAATTTTAAAGAATGTTGAATAATTACCGAATGTATGTGTTACTAATTTATATGAAGTATGGAACAATTTAGATTCTGGACATTTGTTCCAAGTTTAATTATTTGTTTAGGAGTTTTGGCACTGAGTCCTCATGAGACTTACGTAGTCTGTCCAATGAATTATGTAGTCTGACCAATGATCCAATATGACAGCCATGACGCTATGAAGACTACGCCCCTGAGAGGGGGGTTAATTACAGTCCATTCACTTGTCAGTTCTTGCTCGACAGTCGAGACTAGAACAGTGATTGAGTTGTTTTTGATTCTGTAGCACGCGTTTTTCCTCTGTTGTCGACGATAGAAATTGACGCGATTACCTAACAAAGACTGAACTTCAAAGTTTGGGGGAATTCTCTCAAGAAATTCATGAGATGTTGAAGGCTGTTTATGGAGATACTGGCATGAAAAAAACCCAGCTATCTTCAAGCGCACATAGAGCTGAAATCCCAAAGGAGAAAGGTCCAAAGGCGAACAAAAACTGTCCAAAAGACGAGTCAAACAAACAAAAAAAGAGGTCATATTGTTGGGGTTTTTTGACATGCAAGTAGTCCATCATGAATTTCTCCCTGAAGGAAAAAACAGAGAATGCTGCCTTTCATGGGGAGGTCCTTATACTCTTAAGGGATGGTGTGCGTCGAGTGTGGCCAAATTTGTGTCGCGGCGAAGGATGGTTTCTGTTCACGACAGTACGCCTTCAAATTCTGTAGTGATTGTCCATATATTTCTGACCAGAAATTCGATCACCGAGCTTGATTATCCTCACAACTCACCAGATCTCGACCAGTGTTATTTTTTAATGCTACCGAAATGTAAAGGGGTCATACGGATCACCCTCGGTGTATAGTACCATCATTTTTGTCGACGTCACTCTTGTTTTATTGTATGTATATAATCCACTTAAAGGGGCAACATTCCCCACGTTTCTAGTGGTTCGATATCCAAGTCACACAATACACTTAAATAAAGTTCGCTACTACTCACTTATTTGGAATAAAACTTAATATATTGGGGTAAGATTATAGAGTTTTTTTTTATATATTGAGATAATTACTTTGCATTATTTGTTCAACAGACATTATCGAATGCGTCCGCATTTGTTCAAGATTCCTTCGCGAATCCTTGCTTTACATATAAGCCAAAAATGTAATAAAACAACACTATAGCCGTGACCACCACTTTAGCGTGATTCTCGTTCTGTTGGTGTGTTGATGGAGGCGTTTGAGAACTGTATCCGACAACTGGGACATTGCTGAAAGAAATGAGAGCCAGCTGAAGAATCTAACTCCCGATGACTTCCTCAGGTACTTCGAAAAATGGAAAAAAAACGACAGGACAAGTGCATTGCTTCAAATAGAGAGTACTTTGAAGGGAATAAAATTATTTTAAATTAAATTTAGTTTAATAAAGTATTTATAACCCAAGTTTCCCGTAGTTATTAGATGGACTACATATTGTGCCCAACACAAGGTGACCAAGTTTGGATCGAACTCTTTGATATTATGCGAAGATAGCCTTAATACTTTATCGTATTGTTCTAGTAAAGAATAATGCGACTAAGACAAAATATTTCTTTGGTCCATTATTTCCAAATGATATCTTTGACCATCGTTACCAAGTGTTCGTGGTTGTGAGCTCGTGGCCGATATTGTTACCGTCGAACTACGGGCTCGAATCCTGTTGCGATTAAAAACCCACCATGTCTTAAGTCTCTGTCTTACTGGTTTCAAAATCTATCGTGGGAGGCTTCAAGTTCTCCCGTTGGTGCAGTATCGAAGTTTTGAAAAGGAGTGAAGCTCAGTCATTGTATTGTCACTTGACTGCGGATCAAAATTACGAGTTCGACGCCAATAGCCTACGTGTTGCAACGTTAATAAAAATTAAAGAACAAGGAGCAACAAAAGAGCAACGTTAATAAAAATCAGTGAATCCAAAATCTATCCATCGTCTGTCCATTGTCTCATGTACGTTATAATCATAATGGAATTTTTTAGATGTGGCGCAGAAGAAGAAACTATGAAGAAATTGCGTTGAAAATTGATCAAAATTACACAAAATTAGTTCATAAGCCTTAATGCATCGTTTTCATTGGCTGTTTGAGATCAACTCCTTTATTTGGAACTCAATTGTTGGAAAAAACATTTCTTTTCAAAGGTTTGTTGTATCAAATTACCATTTATACTATATTTTTATGAGTTATACACGTTTATAAATGCTCATGAAAACGAAATTATTGTGAATTATTTGCAGCATTTACATTCGATGATTACTTTTATGGAAATTATACGATCTTAAATCAAACTTGGAATTAAGGAAGCTATTGAATGTAGAAAAGAAAAAAAATATTTTGTAAGAAGAATTTCAATTAATAGTTTTATTGATGCAAGATAACATTTTGCATCTTGTTAATGTAAGATAATATTAACAAGATGCATCCTACATTATGTAGTTTCTAACAGCAAATGCACATGAACTCTTCTAAGAGTAAATACAGAAGAATTAAAACGTTACGAGTAATTCAGAATTTTAATATTATTTTTTCGTAAAATATATTTTATGTAATAGTAAGACCTTTTGTAATAAAATACTCTACTTCAGTCAATAACAAAATATATATATTACAATTTAAAACTTGATCAATTTGATTCAAAAAAAAATATATCAGCAAGAAATTATGGTTAATTTACTTTTGAGCTCTTCTCGTGTTACTTTTGTAAATGTCTTCCCTATCTTAGAAATAAAATTTAGATTCCATCAAGTTTAAATTTCAAATATATATATATATATATATTATATATATATATATATATATATATATATAACCGTTTTTATAAATGAATGATGAGATTTCAAATTTTGAAGTTACTTCACTTGAAACAATCTCCCACAAAAACTTATAATTAGTTATTAAAATGTGTGAAATTCTATTGAAAAGGAATAAAATTAGAGATTCGACAATATCAAGCAGGAAAATTCTCATGTATCATAAATACCTCATATACTATAGATGTTAGATGTTTTCACAACTCTCTGTTTTATCATATATATATGTGTGTGTAATAATTTAACTTTGATTTAATAATTTCTCTTAATAATAATTTATATATATGTATAATTTTCTATTCTGTCCCACTCCCCCTAATTCAAAAGTGCCGAGTTCATTCCTATTTCCTGATCCCATTCCAAATTATCCTTTTATTTATTAGATCACGCTCTCATAAAACTGGTTTAATCTACTTTCCCACGGTCATAAATCTGCCAAAATAATCCCTACTAGACTATATGTATATATTGAAATTTCCCTAGAATCCCTAATCCTGTACCACAGGCTCTATGTCGTCTCTTATGGAAAATCCCTAATATAAAAATCAAGGCAAGAGAAAATTCTCTCTCTTATTCCCTACTCTCTTTTCATAACTGCTGTTATTTTCATAGGTCTTCCGCTTCGGCCTTGGTGGCCGAAGCCGGATTCATCAGTACGTAACCTCTCTCTAGAATCAAAAAATCATTTCGATCATGCACTCATAATATTTAATTAATGTTGAACAAACAATTAATATCATGCATTATATATATATGCCCCAAAATGACAAATAGATAAATAAGTCTTTGAAGAAGTTTTATTATTGAACTAAAACTTTCAAAATGTAATAAAAAAAACAACATGAAGAATATGTGAAGTTTTTTTTAATTAACAACAAATATACATTTTGAACAAATTCACATGGATGACTTGTACAAAAAATAGACATGAATCACAAAACACATGGAACACATTTAACACATTGAAATGTATCGTAATAATTTAATTATTTATAGTCACTCCATTTATATTATTATTATTATTTGTTTATTTATTTTACATTTATTAATTATACATTACTTCATCAGGTCTGTGTTTAATTTTTGATCACGTATTACTTTGACAAAAAAAATTTTATAACATAGAACACACAGAACAGAGAATATAAGTAATCGGTTCACAATATCTCATGCATTAACAAATATATTTGCAATATAAAAACTTTAAATATACTTCAATTTTTGAAAAAATCATTATATGAAAAAGTATTATATTACTAATACTGATGTAAAAGGAACATCTCATTTGGTTACAAAATTATTTCTACATGAATAACTTCGTTACTCGCTGAATTTTCAGTGCATTTAAATTATTTAAGGAGGCAAAAATATTGAGATTATTTATGTAAAAAGTTAAACTTAATTGATCAGGTATATATAAAAATTTTGAGTTACTTTGTATGTCCGAAATAGGAAAATAACAACAACATAATAATAGTGTAAACCTCAGTGGTAAGAATTTATAAAACAAAACCAATGATTCTGAAAATATGTACAGTGTAAAACCAGCTATTCAATGAATAATATTATTTAATTCCAGTAGCTCGGCGTATATTATCTCAGAACATTGTAGAGTCCTTCAAAGTTATTCCCATAATTGCAAATTCAATCTCTTCAGGAGATATTTTTTAGTTTGATGCTTGGTGTTGGCTCCTCGAATTCCGCCACACAAGACTTGTGTCGCAGAACGACCTGGAATGACACTTTTTGCAATTCCTTGTAGAACATACCCATGTACAAGGCGCCCAACAGACAAGTACCGTATTCACACAAGGAACAAATCAAGTAGTTCACAGAATACTAAAAAGGTGAGAGAAAAATTAAGAATACACAAAATAATATGAAATAATATTTTACTATTAAGCGTGAAATTACGAGGGCTATTGCATATTTAAACAGACAAATGGTTTTACGCAAAAACGGTTTATTAAATTAACGCAATTTTTTATTTACTTTTCCTAGTAATCCCACCAACTTCTATACATTTGTCTCACCTTTTTGGGATTCTTTTTATCCCCTCAGCGGAGAATTCTTTACTTTGATATCGAAATCAGTTTTGTGCTTTTTTTTTCTCTACCCCTTCGTTGTCGTTGAACTTAATGCCATACAAAGCTTCGTTCATCGGACCAAACAAAATAATAAAATCCGAAAGGGCCAGATCAAAGCATTAAAGAGCATAAGGTAAAAGTTTTTAACCTACTTTGCAAACAATTTCAAGAGTTAATTGTGCTATATGGGGTCGAGCGATGTTTTTCAGAAGCCCACTTTTCCTCTGTCATCTCATACATTTTCTCTTCTTCGCGGACTTGACTTTCTTCTTAATCTTGTTCAAGTAGTATAGTCTGTTGATAATGCGTCGTCTCCAACAATTACAAAAAACCTGACCAAGGAAACTTGGTTCGTTTGTGACGCTTTTGCGACAACTTTTAAACTTTTCCAGCCTCGCGTAGAAACTCGCGCTGCTCATGTAACTACTCCCGAATTCTTTGCTCAATCGAATGAATTTTTCTAACGGTTTTACACGTCCCGAAATTAAAAATCATATCACAGAACGTTGTTTTTGAAAAGCATTTTCTTCGAGCGGGCACACCATTGTAACTAAGACTTTAGAGGTTATGTTTACGTAATTATAAATAGAAAAGCCGAATAACACTATTTGCAAGGTTGGC
This sequence comes from Nephila pilipes, assembly GCA_019974015.1. NCBI lineage: Eukaryota > Metazoa > Arthropoda > Arachnida > Araneae > Nephilidae > Nephila > Nephila pilipes. The sequence goes on along the minus strand of BMAW01071329.1, from coordinate 19,375 downwards.
AACTAATACCTTCGAAAATTTCAATTGCTTGTATTGAGAGTTTCCTTCATTAAAAATGTTTGTTTGTTTAAATATTGAATGATCCTCATATTATAGTTTGACGACAACTATTGGTCTTGGCCATATTTGGGCAGATTTGAATTTCGTATCTGCGGGTCTGCAGACAAGGGACTTAGAACACTGAGCCAGCAAAGTCATAGTTTAATGAGTCTCCATTCAAACCTGGACATATCAAAAGATTGCACATGGATTCAACAATAATACTTATTTTTACCATTTACGTCCCAAAATTTAATTCTTCGTTAGAAGAAATTAGGGAGCTAACAGCGTTTCAAAATCTATTTTACTGGAAGCATTAAAAAAATGAAGGAATTCGAAAACAAATTCATTAATCAAAGGAAAATGTCATTTGAAGAATAAACATTAATTATATTTATAAAAAAATATATGTTACTTAGATCAGCTGTCTTAAAACTATTAGGACCCTAACCTCGAATATATAAAAATCTGGGAGAAATTTTTTTTGTGTAGTTCCCGCTGTCTAAATACAAATATTTCGAGATTAATTGGGAAAATTTCATGACAGCTAAGATGACTGATATTCGTTCATTTATGCGATATAGTACTGCAAGTTGATTTAAATTTTCCCCAAAAAAAATCCTTAATAGTATTACCATCCTATTGTTGGATTACCAAGAATTCGAAATGATACCTTTCTATTTGCTTAAAAAAATAGCAAAAGAGATTTCACGCATGATTTGCTGAAAAGCGATATGCTTTTGCTATATAAATCGGATTAAATACAAAAAAAAATATATATAATAATAAAGATAAAAAAAAAATAGGAACTTACTTTTCGTGGCAAATCAAAGACGGTATTCTTCATCCGATCGAAATCAAAAGGATTCGGCCCGAGTTGTTCTAGAAGGTAGGCTGGTAAAGGATATACATCTATTTATCGATAAGGAAACTTGAGAAAAGTGAACAGTATCAAGTTATTCTAATTGCTACAGAGATAATTTTAAAACAAACAATTCTGAAGTAAACACGCACATAATGTAAAAAAAAAAAAAAAAAAAAATCAAACTGAACACAAAGACAGTATTTTTATACTGTAACAAACAATGCAAATAATGCGTAAATATAAGTAAGTTTTGCAAAAGAATACATTTAATTTTACACATTTCGAATACATTTCGCTTCAATTCTGAAGCGAAATACATACATGTTAATAAAAAAAGACAGTGACTTGATGGTGACGGCTGGTGTAGTGGTCACGATCGCAAGTTTACGGTCGGTGTTGTTTTCGTCGAGATTTTGTGCCACTGATGACCCCCCATCCCGTGAGAGTGGCCCATCCACGCTAAATCTGTCGATGTTCCAGTTCATCATATTGGCATAGTGTGGAAGTTTAAAGAGAGAGTGCTTGCTCAGGCATCGTCCTTGTCGCCTAACTGAGGACCACAATTACGATGTTCGTCACCCATATCCCTCGGGTTGCTTCTAAGTGCGGCATTAAAAACAATCAAAGTATTTAAATACTCGAAAAGGAAAATTTATAATGAACACACATCATTTTTCTATTGAATAAAATTGATCACTTTACTAAATTTGCTAAATAAACGTATGCTCTTAAAAACTTAAAGGATTTCATTTACCATTTTTATTTGAATCTCCCTCACATCTTTTTTGAAAAAAGTGGCATATATAATTATATATATATAATTCCATTATTTAAATTACTTAAAATAAAATAGTATAACCTTAACATTATTTAATATTTAGGGGGTTTAATATGAATAGAATAATAAAAAATTAAATTAAATTAAAATTTAAATGGGCTTAAAATATATTTATTTGTAAGTTACACAAAATCTTTAGATTGCAAAATCAACAGAACTACTTCTTCGCATAAAAATATTCTTAACAAGACCCTTGAGTTTATACAAGTTTTTTTTTTTTTTTTTTTTATTTCGGTCTAGGACATAAGGGGGGTATCTTGAAATTCGCTATTTTCAAAGAATTTCTTTAAAAAAATAATAGTTCCATACCAAGTTTTGCAAAGAACAGATTTAGCCACCAAAGTTACTAACTTCTTAAAAATTAATTATTAAATTATTCAATTACATGTTCATTTTAAAGCAAACGATAATATGACAAAGGAATGGAAATTTGATTGATTAATTAACAGACTGATTGGTTGGTTTATTGATCGATGAAAAATTGGCTAAAAAAGATATTCAGAAAACACTATATTAGAAAAAGTGTTCTGATGACCATTTTGACATTGACTAAAAAAATAGCCTTTTGGGAGGCTAAAATTTTTTTATCACGCTTGTGAAGATAATGATTGCTTACTCCGAGTAAACAATTGTTTTCTGCTGTCAAAACTATCAGCTTTGCTTAACTGTCTTTTATCATGTAACAGTCGAAGTTGTAGATTTAAGTTTTTTTTTTTAAGAACGTATGATTAAATTATATTTTAGAGAAATAATAATTAATAAACTTTTATGCCTTTTAATTACTCGTTACATTTATCTTTAAAAATAAAATGCAGTTTTGTTCAATGGAGATCCATTCATAACTAAAAATTAAAATAATATAATTAGTACAGTTACAATATCATTAATAAATAGAAAAAAATCAAATTGTGTGAGAAACTGAATTAATTTATAATAAAACTACTAAATAATTATAATAAATAGTATATTTTCCTACAAATTGCACACTTTTAAAAGCATTTTTCTGTCTGTATCTGATATGAGAATAGTTAGAGTTATTACATGAGATGAAAAGATAGATGGATTCCAAATATAACCCCATATCCAGGAATTAATTGCTATGACATCGAGAAAGTAAGGAAAAAAAATGTATAACAAAGCGATACTTCGAACATTATCATGTAATCAAAATTGAGGAAATTAACGTCGAACTAAAATTTCATAGTGGGGTATTTGTAACGAATTAAGCTCTAGTGAGATGAGGACACAACCTGAACTGATACCTCACTCTTCTAACTTCCACACCATTTTACGCGAGATTTATAAGTCCAATTGTAGGGCCCCATCATTACTTCCTCCACTTTTTAATTTTAATCTTGTTTACATCAACAATGAAGAAAAAATATGTTGAAGAGATGATATCCAAATTATTTTATTGAGATTTAAGAATAATAGATATTTCTAACTTGTTCTGCATGTGGTTATAGTTCCTATGCGCTTCTAATATAACGTGTAATACAATAATTTAGTTTTTACTTTTACCAATCCAATTGGGTTTGAGTCTCTTAGAGAATTTAATGATGATGCTTCGAGCGCGCGTGAGTGCTTGACTTTAAACAGATCTTTCCTGACTATGATCTGATAGATTCGCACGCTTGGTAAAACGGTTACTATTTCTTCGTTTATAGCTTCAGCTCCACGCTTTTCCACTAATTTACTGTTTTAACACACTGTATCAAATTCTTCCTGCTCACAAATACAATCTATCACATCATTCACTACACTTCACTAATTTTTATCCAATCTACACAAGTCACGTTTCATCCAGTGAGAGAGATATTAAATTCAACCAAATTCATTCAAAGCCCCCTTAGTTATGGAAGGAAACGAGATATAGCAACGATATGCAGTTGATTAACTTGGACTAATTGCTATTTCGTTACACAATGCCTCAACCTGGACTTGGGGAATGATAGAACTGTTATTCTATAAATATTTAAATATGCAACAAAATCCTTATGTGAAATCCTGTGGAAGTTTAAATAGTTTTCAAATGCTCTTCTTGTTGTCAAACTGTGGTTCAATATGAAAATATATTTTGCCAGTAAACCTTAGTGTATCGTTAAGATAACGTTATTAAAACTGGCTAATAATATAAATATTCACCAGTTTTGTTTTGTTTTAAATTAAAAGCAACGGAAATTTATTTTTAAATAGAGTTATTTGTATATTTATGTATATGTTTATACGCGAAGAAAATCACATTTATAAGCATAAATATTTATGTATGAATAATTAATAATCATCAACTGTATTTACATTTGTAGATGGTGTATTTACCTTTAAGTACACATTGCATAAAATCTACTGCATTTATAGCTTAATAAATTTGCCCAGTACCTACTTACAAACATAATATTCTACACACTGAACATAAATATAATTCCACGCAAAAATTTAATTTAATAAAGTATAAAAAACTTTTATATTTTTTTATTCAAATATCTCATAAACTTTGCATAAATAATAAGCCATAAAATTTGTAAGTGTTTATTAGGGGAAAAAACTATATTCACTATACAGGAAATAACCTCATTTCATAATGTGTAAATATCAGCACTACGGATTAGGTATATTTTGAGGAAAATAAACCAGAATCCTAAAAAAAAAACACTTTTCGAGAAAAATGCAAATACAGATATTTTTCTTTATGACAGGATAAGGGTGTTTATAAATTTAAAACATAATTTCAAACGCTCTATTCATCAAATTTTCATAAATAATATACCATGTATAATAATAAATAATATACCGTCAAAATTTCATAAATAATATACATATTATAAATAAGTGAAGCTCTCTACTTTTATCAGGAAAACCAGGAAATCCAAAATATGAAGTATTTTAGTACCTCATTTACCTTAAGGGACAAATTTGGACGGCTGGCCCTCGTTTCTCACATCGTGCACTACTAGTTTGTGTGAGATAGAGTCATGTGCAATCTTTCCAACTGTATCACAGCCTTCAACACGATTATGCTCGAATCATCAATGCTCGGACTGGTTAAGTCCTGCCTCTACTGTCTCTCACTACCCCATTCATTCAACTATTGAAAAACTTGTCCTCTCTTCCTCTTGTTTTTTCCACTCAATGAAGGTGCCCTCTAATTAAGATGCCAAAGATAAGGGGAATAATCTTGAGTCTGTCACGAATAGTCGCATTGAAGACACGATCAAGTCTTTTCCTCCAAGTTAAACACCCGAGGAGGGTGCCCCTTGATTTTACCCACCCGAGGAGAGAGCCCAAGACCACGGCCTTGTATTGTCAGGGTTTAGCGCGATCGAAATTGTCATAAAAAGGTAACTTTCCAAGTTGTGCCTTTTCTTGGGAATACCAAGGTCAAGTCTTCAATTTACTGCCATGAGACTCCTAAGATAACCAATGTTGCTCGGGTGTAGGAGTGAGGTCAAGCTCTTTTTTAACTTGAACTTTTCTACTATCTAACAACTTGTGATGGAGCGCACAGTATCGCCGTCTTCACCGCATACACAAATGTTGTTCTCGACGAATTCAAACCTCTTCGTGAAAACTCTAAGTTGTTTTAGTTTCAAGAAATTCCTCTTGGTCTTCATATGACAGTTGAACAATGTCGTTAATGTCAATCAAAAATGGTTTTTGAATATAAAATACTTTCTAAAATCAAAATTCGATATAAAGTATTTGCAAAACTATCTTTCTAGTATTTTTGAATGATCTATAATAATTTTTGTAATTAAAGTTTCACAGTTATTATTATTTTTTTTTATTTTAACTATAAAAATTTAGATTGTTGAAAATATTTCGAAAGAATCACTTTCTACCCTATACGTCCAAATATATATTGATATTTTTAAAAATAAAACCTTCAATTTTATCATTTGAAGTATATATGTATATTAGCTATTTTATTTATACTCAGAAGTCATGAATATTACGAGAAATTATTTTATTTATAATTTTTATTATAATAATTATATTGAAATAAATACGAACACCTTAGTCGAATGAAATAGTAAAATACAATATAATATTGTCTTTGTGATGTACACACTTATGACAGAACAGAAACAACTGACTGCTAGAAAAGCCTTTTCACACCAAACGCAGACTTGTTCACATATGTAGCGCGGACGTAATGTGTAATGCGTCTGCTGTCATATTTTGATTTCGAATTGTATCGAATTCGCAATGCGACACCACTATGCAAAATGCGCTTTGTGGTATTTTTTCAATATGTAAATATAATTTAAAGCTCAAATTAGCCAGTATCAGGATTTTATAATTATAGGCTGCACAGAAAATGAAATATATTACTTTAAAGACAATGAATAGATTGCAACTAATTTGTCATTAAATTTATAATCCTCAATTGAATTTTCATGATCCCAATATTTTTGTTTGGGATCCCTTTTAGGGTTGTGACCCACAGTTTAAGAAGCATTGGTCTAGAGCGTACTTCTACGAATAGGAGGCAAATGACAATGTGAAAGTCACCCGATTATTTGATGGCATATTTTGTTGTAATAGGATTAATAAAGAAGAAATTAGTCCTCTTAAAAAGATCTTTTATGAAACAAAACTTACCTAAATTACACCATTTGTGCTTTCTATAGATATTACCTTCAGATGTGCATATTTGTTCCAACACATTGGGAGTTTTTAAAATTCGAATTGATAAAAAAAGAAATCGAATGTGTTACGAATCCAACTGTGTACAAATTCTGTTATTTCTTCATTCGGTGAAAACTTTTTTCCTACTGACTTTCCTTTAAGAAATCCAAACTAATAGTAGTTTGTAGGTGCGAAGTCCGGACTATAGAATGGATGTTCGAGTCCTGTCCAGGGAAATTTTTTAAATTTTTCTTGTGTTACATTAGCTTTGCGGAGTCCTGCAATGTCCTGGAGGAGGAGGACATTGCTGAACTTAATGTAACGTCTTTTGGATAGATATGTAGCTTTAACCTTCTCCAATACTTCATAGGAGTATATTGAATGAATTATAAGTCGGCCATGAAGAAATTCGACTTACACAGTACCCAGTTACCCCCCCCCCAAAAAAAAAATATATATAGTTGGTTAATTGTAATTAATACGGCTGAATCCTCTTTGGATATATAATACCAAATACAAGGTCAATATATTACAGTTTTTTTTTTTAAAAAAAATAAAATAATTTAAAATTAAAACACACCCAAAACAATGGCACAGAATCTTCTTAAGATATATTATGCCAAACGCAAGGTCAAGAAAAAAGCAAAGAAAAAAAAAGTTGTGAGAAATTTTTCCAACAGATTACCGAGTTAATGTTTTTAGTGGAGCAATTTCATTTTTTATGTTCTTTTTCATATCGTACCGCATTGTTTCTAGAGGAAAGGAGTAGCGACTAAATAAATTAACATATAAAGAAAAAAAAATGATGCTAAACGATTATTTAAATTTTTAATGACGGTTGTTATGGCAAAATGTAAAAAAATAATTTGCCGCTATTAAAAAAAGTATCTTTTATATTTGATGCATCTTTGTATTTAATGAGTAAATAGCGAAAAATGTTTTATATCTGATATCTATAATAGAAGGAAATGTTCCTGCTTCAGAACGCATCTGTAATTTAAATTAAAATCACTTTTTTCCAGCTCTGTCCTGTAAGATTTGTGCGAGACAAATAGGTAATTATGATTAATGAAAATTCTTTAATTGCGATACATTTTAAAATTCGTTGTGAATTGCGATTCATAATGTTTTGTCTCTCCTAAAGTAATATGTCTTAAGAGTTTCAAGATACTTTAAAAACTTCTAATATCCTAATTTATTTATTTATTGAAAGATCAATCACACATAAAAGTGAACGACCTAGATTTTATCTCGAAGAAAATTGTGAAAGAGCCATTTATTCTATCTGTTCCTTTCTTCCTTGTAAAACGCTGGCAAAGATAATTCTGCTTCGCGTTTGGGTCTAAAAGTCAATGCTTCATTAAGTTTTTCCACATAATTAGTTTTTTCCTGAATGGGTGCATGCGAGCAAGGATCGAGGGTTGTTCATATTTGCAACTTTCCGTATTTATTGTTCTCTAAAGGAAAATAACTTTTTTCCCTTTTTATTCGTATATTTTGCTGATACGCCATAAAAAGAACAACAGAAAGATGATGAATTGCGTAGTTTGTTGCTTTATTTTATAACGAATATTGGGACAACTTTTATAATAAAAATGGATTGTATGCAACAATACCCTCCATATCGTATATGACCATTGTATAGTATCATAAATCAAGATTTACACTTATAATAAATAATAGTAATAAATGGTATTAAGTAGTACTTAATAATAACCAGTAAGTCACTGAAAAAGTAATTTATACTTTATTATCCCTACAACAGGATGTCTTTAACTTTTAAGAACTGCAATGAAATTTTTAGTTAACGTTTTATTCGACCTGTGTGTGTGAATTGCTTCTACGGTGCTGTATTCAATAAAAACTGTTTATAAATATCGGTTTCAGTCAGATTTTGGTGTAAAAAAGTACCTTCCTGGGAAATAAATTACTATCCGAAAAAATATCAGCCTGACTTGTTTGTGAACATATATAACCTTAAAAATAATCAGGGTCTTAAGATAAACAAATTCATTTGCACCTTCGTGACTTATATGACATACTACATTTCACAAACATAAACTACTCAATGAATATCCATAACTAAAGCAGAACTATTAAGAGAAAAAAATTTAATATTAAAAGAAAAATAACCAAAAATGAAATTAATATTTACACAAATCAAGCAAAATTTTACTTAAATAATCAAACAATCCATAATTTAAAACCCTAAAATTCTAAAATTCAAAACAAGTTGTTAAAGAACCAAACAATTTAAAACAAAGCACAGTGATTGAAAAGCAAAATTTTGAAAAATGAATGTAATGTAATTAATACTATTACTTACTTAAGAATAGAATAATATTATATATTTATTATGTATGATTGTTTTTCTCTAAGTCTAATAAAGTAACCTTTTCCATGTCTAGACTTATTTTCAATTGATGTAGTTCCATTGAAAGCCAGACACAATATCAACAACTAATAGTTTTTTAACAAATTAATTCAGAATTTCTCAGCTTCAGAGGTATGACAAAAAATAAGACAACATAACTGGGAAAAAATCAATTTGAAACTAATGCACAAATTAGGGAAATTACACTAATTTTAAAGTCGTCATACTTCAAGTTCAATCCCCATCAGCGACAATAGTTGTCGGACGAAGTACAATTCACAATATCAATCATTTCATTCAAAAATTACCTCTCTTTTGCATACCTCTTTTCGCGACAACATTTAAGAACACGCCATAATGTATTAAAGTGGAAAGTATCGCGGGGCTATTGTAAGAAGAATAAATGACGAAACGGAATAAATCTTATTAAATGATAAATAAATGATGAATAACGGAATAAATCTTATTAAATCATAAATAAATGATGAATAACGGAATAAATATTATTAATGATTCATCGAAAATAAGAGCGAATTCGTAGAATAATTTAACAAAATTAAGTTATCATGTTTTACACTAAAACTCAATTTTCTAGAAATTAGTAAATTGCTGTTTTCAACCAAATTCCTCATAGAATGCACGCACGTACTCACACTTACCTATACACACCCACCCATAAAATTAGATTTAGTAATGAAAAAAATTAATTCCTCAGTTAATTAAGTTCTAAAGGAAGATTATATTATATTTAATGATAAAAAAAATACAAGCAAATAAAAGGCGTACCACAAGGGATTCAATTAGTAATAGTCTTGCTCTCATATATATTAAAACTACTATGAACACAATTGTATAAGTAATATTAATTTTATATTGCTTAGGTATATTGACGATTTGATAATTTTTCAAAAAAATTATAACCCAGATATCAGAACCTTATTAATCTTTTTATCTTTCTTATTTAAATGTAATACAAACTAATAATAATATTCTTGAAACTGAGTACTTATATGCTAATTTGAAAATTGTAGATAATAAAATTGATAGTAATATTTATGATAAAAGAAAAAAAAATTAAATTATTTCTCGAATGAAGATTTTTGACAGAGTAAGTCGAGTATCTTAATTACTAGAAATATTTTAAATAATTACATATAGTAAAATATTAGTTAATATTTCTTTAGATTCTTATGATAACTTGATTAAATTTCCCAATGTTTGCCATAAAGCTAATTTTCCTATAAATTTTTCTAAAAGCCAGTTTAAAATAAAAAAAAAATTATAAGATAAAAAAAATTCCTTCTTTTATTTTTTAATTGTTTTAAAATATTATCTACATTTTTATTCAGTTCTTTTAATTTATTTAGGCTCATAATTTTTGAATCTTTTTAAATCTCTAAAATATGTAATTATTATATTAATTAGCTTAGCAATTATTTCTATTCATCTGAAATATTTTTCAATTCTAACGTTTGTTTGTAGATGGCGTAACTAGATATTGATATTCTATCTCCTTTAGCGAGAAAATTTTTTTGCGTTTGTATATTTGCAATAGAGAATAATATTTTTAATGTTGTACAAACTATATGAAAGTGTATATATATATATATGTATGCATTACAGATGTATGTATGTATATATATATATGTGTGTGTGAGAGAGAGAGAGAGAAAAAGAGTGTATAGAATTATGTATTAAAATTAAATAAAAAGGAATTGACATGTATAACCAAATTAGGTATTATTTAATTATAATCTGAATGTAATAAAAAAACCTATAAAAGAATCCCAGTAATCAAAAACTGGAAAAAAGTAATTTCAAATTATATACTCTAAAGGAATTATCTTATTAAAGAAACATCGTAATTCTAACTTCACTTGTTTAAAAAACCTGTACTTAGCAAATATACACAATTTCAAAATTCTAAGAAATTTTATGTATATAATTATTAATTAAATTAATATTATACTAACTTGTTTAACTTCTTGGAGTCTCTGAACAAATCCAAAGTTGCTAAAATGATGCCTTTTGTTATTGTTGCTATGCTGCAGGTATTCGACAAAATTGTTTTAAAATAATACGAAGTATTAAAATTATTACGAGTTCCTGAGAAATTCTAATTTTTTCTTTCAAATTAAAGAACAGTTTTTTAATTTTAAACTTGAGGGAGAAATTGATATAAAATATTCAAGTGTACTATAACAATTTTAATAAAAATGTATATTATAGGAGTACATGCTAATATTGTAAATAAAACAGTATCTAAAAATATAATAATCATAAATGAATTACAACGAACAGAGTCACCAATTTCTTAAATAGTTGAATATATTTTAAGAATTATGCTTCAAATATGAAAACATAAAATGTAGGGAAATGTAATTCAAGACAAAATAAAGGTGGTTTTTTTTTTTTTTTAAATTGGGAATCAACTAAGAAAATAACGAAATAAAGCAAGAATATAAAATAGTTAAAATTTGCTGTCTCAGGATTTGAACAGAGATGCATGGTTAAACATGTTTTTATGGATCTTATTCATACTCTTCAGCAATTATATTATAATAATTTGGTAAATACCAAGAACATATAAGAACCAAGCTTGATTGAACGGTTACTAAACATTTCCCAAATATTACGCACAAGAATGTGTGTGTATAAAGTTAAAAAAAAAAGAGCTTTTTTTGATACATTATGAGGGAAATTTCTATTCATTCATTAGAAAATTAGCTTTTTAAACGAATAAATGAAATAAACACAGTGTATATAGTTCCTAGAATGCAAAATGGTCAATGAATTTAATTCGTCATTGTTTCCTCAAAACATGTTATTTTGCAATTTATATAACGTATCAAAGAAACATTTTAACCTCACTTATTCGAGCAATTATTATGATTATGAACATTCTAATACAAAACAATGTCTCTCTTTAAAGATGAATGAAGCATGAAGGAGCTTGCAATTATCGATTCTAGTGGACATCACAAGATCTTTTCAGACAAAGAAATTTAGTCGAACAGGGAAAAAAAACAATGAATTATTCATACGTTGTTGATTCTGATAAGGTCATGCGAGATATGGACCATGCTTCAATTGCTTTTTTTTTTATTTGTTTTCCCATCGTTTTGAATCTCTATATTATTAAGTAGATGTATTCAAGATATTTATTTGCTTTTTTATCAAAACAAATTTGTTATACTTTACTTGTAAACTCACCTTGTGAGCCGTCTATTACTTAGACATTCATTTGTTAATTTTTCAACCCAAATTGTTTGCTGTATTATAAATTCACCATGTTTAACGGGCTCATCGACTTAGACGCTGACAGACCAATTGGAAGCAAGTCTTCTTTTTTGATGAATCTCACTTTAACTTGGAGTGCAATCATGGCCGCGTCTGTGGTAGTTAATGTACGGGAGAAAGGCACTTTCTCTTTGGAGTTCTTTCAACATTACAAAATTCTAATCTTTTCAATATATTTTTGTAATCCTAAATTTTTCCTAATTTATGACTGAAAGTATTTATTATTACTTCGAATAATAACGAAACAGCAAGGGTACAAATAAGAAATCTTACAGGATCAGTGGTATATAATATATACCGGGTCTTAAAAAACAGAAAAAAAATAATTATCAATTTTACCGCTTATTATTGTGCCCTTTTAACATTATTAATTCATACCAGATTAATTTTAGCAAAAATTTAATGTTTTTTACGTACTGCCCTCACATCGTCCTATTGGACGAATGCCAACTAATGATGCTAATATGGTTTGGTTCGAAAATGCGTATTATAGACGTTTTCAGCTACTAAGAATTTTGGCGTATCTCAACAGCAATCGAGGAATCAGAGAAGTTCTGAGGTTCGTAGTCGTGCACTTTCTTCAACGCATTCCTGGAACTGTCTTTCAACTGCAAAAAGCTCAGCCACATATGGATAGGGATATTCATTCCTTCTTTTTAGAACAATAGATTCAGCTTCTTCCTTGGCCTGCATATTCACCGGATATGGCGTCTATTGAAAATGTTTCAGATTTCATCGATCTGTATCTCGCTCATAATCCTCGTGCTGTAACTGATGTAAATAAACTTTAAGCTAGGTAAAGCGATTTAAAACTATTTCTCGGATACAGATTTAAAATTTGTTTGATTCGATGCCATGTGAAGAATAATATATTAAATGGGGGAACAAGCTTTAGACTGTTAACCTGGGTTATTCTAAAATTAAAGTCCTAACTATCCCCATCAACAAAAAATATATTAAAATGTTCATAAACACAAAAATATTGATTTAAAAAATTCTGAAAACAAAAATAAAAATAATTAAATTAAAAATAATATAATATATTCTAAGGAATCCATCATGATGATAGATATTTTACAAACAAAAGTATTAGAAAAAATGCGTTCAAAAGATCGAAAAATTGAAGAGGAAAAAGATCGTAACTTATGATCTGTTTAATTGTACTGTAGATTATTTGAAATGGAAGGTATTTCCATTTAAAATTTGTCAAATATATTGGAAAAGTTTTATCTAAAGTTAGTTTGTATAACAAAATCTGAAAATATACAAATAAAGAAACTACTTTTTTAATAGTTTCAGATGAACTACTTACAAGTGCATTTAAAATTTCGCTAATCAAACATATCTCTTTCTTAGTGTAAAACTCTCTATAACGTAGGAACAAGTATGAAAAAAAATACATTAAATCGATAATTATTATTTAATTAATAATTATTTAATAAGTATTAGTTCTAACTCTGGTCATTATAGGAAAAAAACTTTTTTTCTCTATTCCAGTCATCCAGTCATTCATTTAAGCCGCGAAACTTTTCACGTTAGGATACTCAATAACTGTTTTTGTCATAGAGAGTGTCGCTGTGTTGCAACTTTGAATTTGTTTTATGAATTTTTCTTTCTTATTCCTTTTTCTAATGAGTGGCCGCGGTAGCCTAGTGGTCATGGTCCCTGACTTGCGGAGGGCGTTGTCTTCTCGAGTCGTAGCTTCAAACCCTGATGCCACTAAAGACTCAGCATGTAGAGGGGTTGAAGCACGTGGAATCTGCCCGATGTCCCAAGTTCTCCCTTTGGAGTGATGTGGAAGTTTGGAGAGGGAGGTGCCAGCTCAGGTGTCGTCCTCGTTACTTAAACGAGGCTCATTGCAAAAAGCTTTCGTTTTGCTTATCTGTGCGACTTTAATAAATAATAATGATCTTCCCAATGAATGACTGTATTAGATTTTATGGCTGATTTATATAAGGAATATTTCTTATATTTCTTTGCGTTAACGATAACATTTTTTTCAATAATATTCAGTTGCAGTTTAATATTTAAAATAATTCTTCATATTGCTATGGCTGTCATATATCATATCATATAAGATCATATATCCTTTTATATCTATTATAAATTCACAACTTAAGGAAGAAAAAACACTACACATTTATTAAAACGATTGTAAATGTCGCTTTAAAATATTACAAATAAAAGTAAATGTGCACATCTCATACTTTGTACACAGAACATGTAATATGGTATGAAAGTAGATAATTATGAATCCTCTTAGTTTAATAAAGTATTTTATTAATAACTGTTACCACTCGTAACACATCAATCAATAACTCTCGAGACTAACAAAGAAAACAACATTTTTTTTGCAAAATTTTTTTTTATTCATCAACATAACACCTTTTGTTAATCACCTTTTAGGGTGATACAATCGTTCCAACGCTTTTCCAAATCTTTTTTTCCCCCTCCCCCCCCCAATTTTTTTTTCTTTTTTTCTTTCTTTTTTTTTTTTCCTCGCAAGAAATCTTTTTTGTTGCGAGTAAATAGCGATAAACAGCTTTCTGAATCATCGACTCGTTGCTGTTTTTGTTCCATCGAAAGCAATCGCGGCACCCACTTGGAAAAAACCTTTTTCATGCTCAATTTTTCATGAAGGATAGTAAATACACTTCCATATGATATCTGTGTCCTCTCAGCAATCTCACGGAGCTTCACTTTACGATCTTTCATTATAATTTTTGTCACTTCCCTCACATTTTCCGGTGTAACGGCTTCCACAGGTCTACCCGAGCGTTCCGCGTCATTTGTGTCGGTACGACCACGTTTAAACTCGGCAAACCACCGACCAATCGTTGCTTTTGATGGACAAGAGTCCGGGTAACATTTTTCAATCCATTGTTTCGCTTGCACGGTGTTTTTACCCATTAAAAAACAATGTTTTATCAGAACACGAAACTCGGTTTTTTCCATTTTTTAAACAAACTACAAAACGACTTTACTCCAACCTCGATAACTCAGCTGTTTCTGGTCCGATCGACTTAAAATTTTGACACGTTTCAAGCAAAAGTTAGTACTCTAGAAAGACCTGGTTACTGGTTTACTACGAGCGCCATCTCTGGGTTAGTCTCGGGAGTTATTGATTGATGTGTTATCATTGCTAAACTCCTCCCAGAATATAGTTATACTTTGATAAGAAATTTGTTATTTTTAGTTATCTAAAAACTCTTAGAAATAAATAAACACGTTAAATTAAAAAGAAAATCAAATAACAAAAATTTACCTTTATATAAATTTTAGAGTTAGCAAAGTGCAACAATCGCCTTATTATCGACTTTAATTGTTTGCTCTTTGTTAAGTTCAACAATGTTGGGAGATTTAAGGCAAAAAAACGTCAATCCACATAAAAACACCAGCAAACTAGACGAAGAAATCTATTGGACAGTATACAGGATTATTCAAATGATTCATCCGATTTCAAAAAATTCCATATTTTTATAAATAAACGACACAAAAGGATAAGTAATACATGAATGTAAAGGGAAAATATTGAAGGTTTTTTACAAGTGTTCGATATAACTTCCTTTAGTTCACATAAATTTTTGGCTGATGGTGGTGCGTATACTTTATCTTTCACAAAACCCCAAAGGAAAAAAATCACATGGAGCCATATCAGGAGACTTAGATAGCCAGCTGTGCAACATCAAATCATCTGGTCTGCAGTGACCGATCCAATTGCGAGGTAGCTCAGTGAAAGCTTCTAAAAGAGCTTTCGTGAAACAGCTTCAGGAAGAGCAAACGAGGGTGACCTATTGTTCATAATACAAAACTTTCACATTTTCCCTTTGTATTCATGTATTATTTATCATTTTGTGTCGTTTATTTTTAAGAATACAGAATTTTGAAATCGGATGAATTATTTCGAATAACACCGTATTCTGCCAGCTGACCAAAAAAAAAAAAATGCCGAGGTAAAAATATAGGATGGAGTTTATATACGTATAAGCGTGCTTTGAATATTGGACATCACAAAAAGCAAATAATTACATTATTAGTGACTATTACCACTTGTTCTTTATTAAATGTGACATTGTGGATCGGATGGTATGGAAATAAAATTTAACACTTAGCACAAATTTATCATTGAAAGGCAACTCAGAAAGATTATTTCATCTAATAAAAAAGGATACTGAGGAAGAAAAATAAGATGTATGTGCAGAGGAAGGGTAGTCTGATGTATACTGATCTCTTATTTGTATCTGGAAGGAGCCACAAAACAGCCGTTGTGAAGAACTGAAAGGCAACGGAGCCAGCGAGAATCATGGTAGCACCTACACTATGTTCCCACAGTACTGTCATTATCTGAAAATAAGCGTACCAAGAATATAGAAATTATTGAACTCTAAGCATAAAAAATGTTTAACTCAAGCATCTGAAGTGCTATGAACAAGATTATTAGAATTTCTTAAAAACAGTGATTTACAACACTACAAGACGTGGCTGTTAAATAACGAGACTGATGCTGTAAAACATTTTATTTTGATTTCATACATATTTACTTATTATCACCTTCAATGTGCACCTCTCCTCCATGCGAATCTTTCATTGTTCGAAACAGAGCTGGAAGTCTGTCAGCTCCTTCAGGATGCGTGTCGCTTTCTCTTTCACAGCTTCAATGGATTCAAATCTTGTTCCATTTAATGCATATTTCACCTTAGGAAACAGATTGAAGTCGCATGGCGCAAGATCCAGCAAATAAGGCGAATGGTCTTGTTGGAATTAATTTATTTGGATACCACCAGGAGACGCCTCGTTTCGTCTAAAGTGAAAGCGCATGGGAGCATGGGAAAGATTTCAGATTGCATTTAGTTCTTGACCGCGTAAGGTGGGTTTTCCTTGTTTATATGTAATTTATCCTGACCGCTAAAACGGGTTAGTGGAAGCCTTTGTACATTTTGTAAACTGATGTAAATATTTATTTATGTATAATTGGTGCGTAGAGATAGTTAATAAATATGGTAGAAGGGCATAGTTCTTCCTTTCTTCTTGAATTTTGGATTATTGTTCTTTAAAAGGTCTAACGATGGGATGCTGTACTTGGCTAGAAATCTCTAGAAAGACAATGTGAAATAAGCCGGAGCATTGTTTTGGCGGAAAAATTTGCAGTACGGATTCTTTGTCAATTCCTATAGTCGCAACAATCACACGAATACTTAACCGACGGTCAGATCGAACCAGATTACCGATTTTTTCGATATTGTCATCCGTTTTCGACGTCGTAGGGCGACCCGAGCGTGAATCATCTTCAAAGAATTCTCGGCCATCTTAAAAACACTTAAACCACTCAAAAACATGCGCACGCGGTAAACATTCATCGCCATACACTTATTTCAATAAATTATGTTTCAGTAGAGGTTTTTCCAAGTTTCCTGTAAAATTTCACATCAATTCGTTGCTCACGTATCATTTTTCTGGTGAAACGTTATCTATTTCACTTCTATCCTCATCTAATTTACCTAATAACGTTTCATTTTGATTAGGAAAAAATTGTAATTTTTTGCAATTCAATTTACTATAAAGTACCCGAGGTTAGGGAAGAGAAAATCATGAATATTCCAATTTTACAGGCTTCGGACCCAAGACTCGTTACACCAAAGATTGTCTTTCAAAATAGCAAGGACAACTTAAATCTCAAAGACCTCAAGTTGCAAGACGTGAAGTTTGAAGCGTGAGGTACAAGTTCAAGTGTCACCTTAGTCATCCGATTGGGGTTCTGAAGGAGAGATCCATCGCCACTTGATCGCTGTGAAACTCTAGTCACAGACACAACATTATAGTTTTTAGCCAATAGTAAAGAAAGAAGTCATTATGTGTCAGCTCAAATGCAACTCTTCTAAACTTATATTATATCACCCATCTTCGTTATATTAATTCTGAAATATCCTGTACAATGTCATTTAATTATATAGAATTAGAATAACAAGGAACTTTAGACATGATTTTGGAGTCTACTCTTAGAGATATTAGAATACCGGAATTCTTTTTTTCATTGCAATATTATTATTATTATTATTATTGTAATTCAGTTAAACTGCACCAATCTGTTATTTTTAATAATATTACATTTAATTTTAATTTGATCACTGATCGACTTACCCATTCAAACATATTAGGAATGTCTGTATAACCTATAGGAAAGGCTCCTGTAATAACCAAACCTAAGCTGCTGAGTAAAATGGATAGTAGACCTAATTTATTAGCTATACGTACGAGCTTCGAATTCTTTACATTCCGATGCTTAAAGTGGTGATAAAGGATAGGAAATGCGGTGAAACCTGAAAAGGAAATTAAAAATTAAAAGCCATTATAAGTACTTAATTTAAGAAATCATTTTAATTTATAGACGTAGCACATATTATAGTATTTTTTTCTTGTAATTTTTAAACTTATTCCTTTAATTTTTCCATAATATACTATTCTTTTACAGTAAAATTTAAAACTCATTATGATACACTACACCACAATTCAGGGGATAAATGCCTTTTAGGGTTTAACTATAAAACTGCATTCTTTTCTAAAAAAATTAAAACTATAGCAAGTAAATTCAAATTTTATTAAATATCTATTAAATTGTTTACAATAGCTCATAATACATTCTATTAAGTAAATTTATAATATTGTATAAACCCCTTCTAACAAAAAGGAAATTTTTCGATATGCAGCATTATATGAGCACATGTTTTAATGTTAATTCAAATGAATTATATTTTTACTCATTTGATTTATTATACAGCTCATTACTACTTTAAAACGGGGCTTAAAACGTATTGCACAATTCATAATATATATATATATATACACATACATACATACATATTAGAGGGTAGCTCAAAAAGTATCTATTTTTAACGATAAAAGACATTAATAAAGCAAGATGATCATCGTGTGCTGACAATAATTAAATAATGCCAGAATATATGTGACGGGATTTTATGGGTTACTTTTGATTTGGTAGTTATTTTCTGCCAAATCAAATTTGATTTCTGTCGCGTCGAGTTGTCATCATCGACGAGACCTGGATTCATTATTATACACTGGAAGCCAACCAACAATCAATACAATGAGTTGTTTCGGGTGAATCTGTTCCAAAAAAGACGAAGATGGTATTATCAGTCGGAAAAATTATGGCGACGATTTTCTACCTGCGAAGGGCCTCATACTTATGGACTTTTCCATCAGAAAAAAGTAAAACGATCAAAGACAATACTACAGTGAGTTACGCGTGCCACTCTCTATCTTCTCTCTCTCTCTCTCTCTCCCTCCCTATATATATATATATATATATATA
>BMAW01071321.1:0-16295 GCA_019974015.1 Nephila pilipes | reverse complement strand
TATATATATATATATATATATATATATATATATATATATATATATATTCATACATCATTAATATCTAAAAATTACATATTTCAAGAAATCCAAAAAAAATAATATAACTTTTATGAAAATTATTATAATTAATTAAACATAGTAAAATTAATGTTACATTTTAAACAAAATCACAAAAATCTATTAAGTAACTGAAAAATTATGATAAAAAGCCAAGTGAAAGAAAAGCAAAATTTAGAATAATAGAAATAATGTAGTTTATACTCTTCCATATTTTGGAATGGATAATATGTGTTTATAACGTTATTACTGATCAAACCTTCACACTTTAGTGAATTACATTACAGTAAAATATGGCAAAAAAAACCAAAAATCATCAAATTCAGAAAATCAACCATAGAAAAGAAAAGAAAAAAAACCACTGTACCAAAATAATCAAGTTCTACAAACAGCAGACAACAATTAATTACTCGATTAAATATTAGAATTAAAGTTTTCAATGAAATATTGCTACGGCTATAATGTAAGCTCAAGTAATTAAAATTAAAGAAAAATCTAAATTATTAAACGGAATATATTTTAAGCTAAATGGAATTGAAATTGAAGGAAACGATAAATTGTTAAGCTGAATATATTTCACGCTTAGTGTAATTAAAATTATATATAATTGAATGTAATATAAGCTACATATATCATTAAAATTGCATATAGTTGAATATAATATAAGCTATAAAAAATGAAATGAGAGCAAATGATAAACTGTTAAACTGAATATATTATAAGCGAAAGGTAACTAAAATTAAGGGAAATAATAAATTATTAAACTAAATATATTTAAGCTAAATGTAAATGGGAAAGGAAATTGTAAATTATTAAAATGAATAAGAAAGAATATAGAAAAGTTTAGCATTAAGCCTATGGATATAACTGTAAAATTAAGATATTTGAATAATATCCTAGTTAACAGTTAAAGTTACCAATTGTTTATATTTAACATTAGATCAAAAACTATTAAGTATAATTTAAAAGAATTCAGAAAAATTTAACATTAAGTCTATGGATAGAACCGTGAAATCAGGAAATAGATCATGGTCATATAAAAATCTAATTTTCTTATTAAAAAATTCAAAAATGTTCTGATCCTCCAATTTAAAGCCAATCGAAAACAATATCCCCTTGGGTGGCTAATAATGATATACCAAACTGTAAAATAAAAAAAAATCTAAAAACATAATAATTAAACAAAAAAGTTTTAAAAAACTATTTAATTAAACTAAAGAAAGCACTCACGAAAACAAAATGTAGAATTACGAAAAACACACCATATATATACTGTACAAACTTTTTAAAGACAACTACCATTCCATCTCAAATTAAAAATTATAAAACCAAATAAAGAATTTAAGTAAAATAATCATTACTGTAACCAAAGTATTTAAGGATAAATGAAACATTACAGTATTCACACTAAGCCTACCACTATTCTCCATGAAAGAATTCACTGCCAGAGTAAACACTGATCGATTGTTTTAAAAGAAACAACACCAAGAAATAGATTTAAGAAATTTTTATAAATCAGATTAATAATCAAAAATAAAATATTTAAAAAACTATATTAAACATACTTAAAAACAAAGTTGATAATAGATAAGAAAAATAAAATATATTAGAAATAAAATTCGCTCGAAACAAATTAAAGGACTGTATTGAAAAAACTAAAAACATCAACAGTATTGAAAAAACTATATATTCAAGAAACATTTAATATAGAGTGAACATTTTTAAAAGAGAGAAAGATGGAGAAAAAAATAATTATGTAACAAAAAAATTTTATATAAGGAAATATAAAATTAATATACATCAGAAAAATTATTTAAAAAAGACAAATATGATTTTAGACACATGTATAATTTTTATATTTTAAATTTCTTCTTAAAAAATTAATTGGATATTCAGCCTTTGCACATTAAAAAGAAAGTATTCGTATTTTCCTGAAATTTTTTTGGTAAATTAACTAATTTGATATTTCTCATTAAATAATTATATAAAATATTTCTAAAAATATTTATGCTTAAATAACTGTCAAAAGATACCATTTTATTAATATGGAAAGAGTAGCTGTCTCTCTTGTCATAAATATAACTAATAATCCCATTATTAACTATATTTAAATTAACATCTAAGGAATCTGTTTCAAAAGAAATTATGTTGGTTTTAATCAGATTTAAATATGAAGGATGAAATAACAAGTCAGGTTTAGAATATATATTGGAATTAATTTGGAAAACAATAAGATCATCAATATATCTAAATAATTTGAAATTATTGTTACATATATGTACATAGCGTTAAATTCCGGATTTTCAATTTAAATCTTCGAATACATAAATTGGGCTGTATGAGGACTTGAAGACAAAAATTATAAAGAAAGGTAAGCTAACTTCAGCAAGCTAATATATAGTAATGTAAATATACAGTAGCTTCATATTCTTAACTATCAGTAAAAATTTAGTCTTCTTACCTACGCAAACTCCGCGGGAGTCTCTATATCCATTCGGACAAGCGCATTCTTTGATGCCTTGAATGAGCTCACATGCTGTGTTTTTTAATCCACAGGAGCAGTCTGAAAGTGAAGTAAAGAAAAGAAGGTAAATATATAGGAAATTATTGTTCATTTGCTACTCACTCTGCATCTTCATAAAATAACTTATTTTTGGATAAAATAATCAGTTGAAGAAAGAAAGAAAAAAGAGAATAAGTTTATAATTAAAGTTTATAATATTTAGTTAATTAGCATTAAGACTCGAATGAATATTTGAGTTCGATTCGCATTCAAATAATGCGTGCGCATTTCATTACATGCCTTATTATTGGCCTACAAGGTGCATCATCACTAAAAATTAATCTAATCCTTTAGTCTAGCAAAATTTCTACTTGTCATTTCATTCCACCATTCCAACCTTTTTGAGTTTATTCTAGATCACAGATAAATTTTTGCAAATTAACTAATATATGATGCAGCTTGGCTGAATATGGCCCTTTCGCCAATAAAATTAGCCAAAAGGCCTGATAAACAATCAAACATGGTTGCACATGTGAATATTTATTATCGTTGCACTGAGAAGCTACAAAAGGCTATTAGCAACAGACATTGTAATTTTGAATCTCAGTCAAGTGACGAGGATGGAACTTGAGCTGGCACCTCCCTCTCCAAACTACCACACCCATGGGAGTACTTAGGATCTCGACCAGATTTAACTTGCATCAGCCCCTCTACAAGGGCTATAATGTATCTCCTTCGCCCATAAACACATCCTTATTTTTAAACTTCTCTCTCCAGATCCTACTCTCGGTTTTAATTTTTATTTTTTTAATTTTTCCTAGCTTTTGAGCTGAACTGGAACAATTGAGGATGAATTATGAAATTCTGAACTATGATCAAGGAAGCGGTTGATACCTAAGTTGGTATCCCATTCTTCCAGCTTCCACACTACTGTGGCGGTTTCATTATTCATATTTAGGAGCTGTGATAAAAGAGGGTACAAACCACAAGCTTCCTTCTCAAGTAATGATAATAGTTTTACGAGAAAACTTTACGAGAAAAGGGGGAACTTCGAGAATAAGTCGACGCCTTTGTGTCTGTTCCAACCGGGAATAAAAGCTCTCGCGAAATATGTTATAATATTCTGTTAAATGAAGTAATTAGTTAATACCCGTTATCGGATCTTGGATAAAAACTATGAAGAAAAATTCGAAAATATTTGAAAAATGTTGAATAGTGAATGCTACAACGTAACATTTTTGAGACATTCATTTATGGTCACTTTGATAATAAAAGTTTTTATTATTAGTTTTGCAATTAAAAAGTAGAAGACACTTCAGTGATTCCGCAGTTGTATTATTTATGAGAATATAATAAGTAGTATGCTCGAAAATTGAAATTTAAAATTGTAAGCAAACATGCCACACTTTAAGCAAAATATTCCTCCCTCCCCTCAAAATATGGTTTTTAAGATTTTGGTGTGCTTTCTTAAAAATTACTTTATCTAAAGCTCTGAAACTTCCCAAATTAAAAAATGAGGTTATTTACAAATAATTGAATGTAGCTCATTTCTAATAAACATTCGAAAAATTTTAGGCATTGCACAATATTTGTATAATATTAAGAGAAATTTGAACCATAAAATTTAAAATGTTTGAAACGTTATTTAACTTAAATTTTAAAATTTTGATTATGTTCCGTGGATAACATAATGAAATTATAATCATTTTAGTGAATGTAGTTGAACAATATGTGTTTATATGTACTATATCAATTTATAAAATTATAAATCCATTGGACTTTTTGCAAGTGCATCTAAAGATAAGAGCACGACTTATAAATGCAAATACAGCTGTTGATTATTAACTGCTCATATATAATTATTTATGATTATAGATGTAATTTTCTTTGCATAAACAGATAAATAAATATACATTTATCCAAGTATTAAAATGTGACTTTTATAGCTTTTAATTTTGAAAAATGTGGATTAATTAAACTCGGTGTAAAACCACCTTTTTTTTGTCTCGAACATTATTCACTTTAAAAAAAGTTCTTTGCAAAATTTGGCAAAGAACAAATTTAGACACCCTAGGTGCGATTTTTTTTTTTATAATTATTATTAAATTACTCAATTAAATATAAGAATTAAAGTAAACGATAAAAATCGAGAAATGGACAATGGTAAACTTTTCCGATAGTAAAATTATAGGAAACGATAAATTATTAAATTGAATAGACTTAAGCTAAATGTAATCAAAATTGAAGCAAGAGATAAAAAATTGAAAAGTGATCTGGTAAGCCAAAGGTGATCCAGTTAAAGCAATAGCCCCTTGAGTGGCTAATAGAAAGTAAACAATGAGTAATTTTGTAAATTTTATAAATAATGCTGAATTACAAACCAAATTGATACATTTAAGCTTACATAATATAACCTTTCATTTAGGGGATATAAGGATTTTAAAAGTGAACAAAAATACTTAATTAAATGATAAAAATAGTAAATTGATAAAATAATAGCAATACTTTGTACAGAAAGTAATGTACAGTGAAAAAAGCAATGTCCCTCCAACTGAGATAATAGAAGCAATGCACACAAAATCTTCCGAGACTCCAAGTCTATCCACTGGTATGATTTAGAAGTTTGGAGAAGGAAGTGTCACCTCAGATATCGTCCTCGTCACTCGACCGTTGCTCCCGTTTTATTTCTAACAGTGATGTGTGTAAAAAAATGTCATACCAAGATTACAGATATGATGTTGAACTAGAAATCTTAAAAAATTTATTCCAAAACATAAGCACATGCGGTTTTTTTTTTTTTTTTTGTTTTTTTTTTTGAAATGATGGGGGGTCTTCTCATTAGATCAACCATCTTGGCGAACCGAAAACTTCTCTTACGTGGTTACTTTTTAACGTTACACTATTCTCGTTTTCTCTTTCGTTAACCTTGGAGACTTTTTGTAAATAGAAACGCATTAAAAAAGAACCCAACCTAATCAAAGAAACATGATCTGCGCAAATTAGATGACTGTAAGAAGCGTAATGAACTTATTTGAGAATCGTGATATTTGAGCAAAACAGAATTGAAATCAGATGTGATATGTGAGCAAAACAGGACTGATAAATAATCAGAGGATACTTGTTTGTTAGGGATTGGTAGGAATTTATAGTAGCTGATCAGCCGTAATATTAAATTCGGTTAGACGTGGTTCATTGTTACAAGAAAATGTAAAAAGTATTCGAAGCTTCAGTATTTCTGAAGTAGCTCAATCGACGCGGGTGAGTTAGTAAGCTTAACAGTATTGTTTAATTTTAAATTAGGGTTCAGGCGCGTTGAGGTAAACATAAAGAAAAAACGTTAATTAAAATAAATCATTAATAAAGTAATTTAGATCCTTTCTGTAGTCTCTTCATTAAATTGTGAATATTGTGCTGCATAAGGACTATTTAAAACATTGAGGATGTCAATCGAAGTAATTTATAGAGTTTCGTTACAGCTTAATACGGCGCATGCGCGAATTCTCTTATTTTGTTGTTAAAAATAAAGGGCATTTCGTTGGTTCTATATGCGTATTATTCATGAAAATTTAATAAACAGAATTGGAAAACTTAATTTTTAATTTAAAAAAAAAAACGAGCCACTCAAATGAAAAAAATGCTTGTATATTTTTTTCTAAGTTTTTTTTTTTTAGGTTTTGAGTATACTTTCCTCAAAATCTACTTAGTTCCATAGAGCTGATATTTTCTATATTATAAAATGAAGATTTTTGTTATACAGAGAGCTTAATACTTTGAAATAGATATTAAGGAATTTCGAATATTCCTTAACATTTGGTTTAAATTTAAAGGAAATTTAAATAATTGAATTTCAAATTCTTAAACTTTTATTTCACTCACATTTTGACATTATAATTATGTTCAGTATACAGATTGTTATGGTTATAAAGAATCTGCAGTTTCTTAAAGTTATAAATTGTATTTATGCAAGATGTATCTAAATTTAAGTACATGACTTACAAATGTCAATGTGGCCTTTGATTATTAGTTGCTCATAGATAATTATTTACGTACACAAATTTTATTTCCTTTACACACATGCACAGACACACATATAAGTTTACAACTTTCTCATTGTTAAAACATGACTTCCAATGGTTTTCATTTTAAAAAGTGAAAATTATTTAAACATGGCATAAAATTTGTTCATTTTTCCTTGGAAGACGTCCTAGCTACTTTAAAGCAGCGAAATCTGTTGGAGGTCTGTACGAAACCTAACAGTTCCAAAGATAATTTTTATCGGTTGAAAAAAATATTTCAAGTAATTCAAAGCGGAAGAAAAGTTTTATTAAGCTGATTAATCCATACTATGTTTGCCTAACTAAAAGTAAATGAAAAAAAAAAAAAAAACAATAATGCTGACCTTCACATTTTCCATTTCTGACATAATATCCAGCTTTACACTTACAAACTTTTGCTCCATCACGGCTTATTTCACATTCTCCATTATCTCCACAATCACACTCTGAAAAAGGAAAAAAAATATATTGTGTATTTTCGAAAGATTCCTTTTAAATTCATAAATTGATTATTTCAATATTTATTTAGAAAAACTATTAGATTAAATGTTGATCGACACATTTACATCAATATGTCTTCCATCACTAATTCTTCAAATAACATTTAGTTTCTTGCATTTTCTGAGACAAAAAAGTTGAAATAACATGGTTATCTTTTCAATCAGTTTGCACCGATCTTATAACTCTATTTTTTGAGGGGATCGATGAATATATTGTTATAACAGCATTTGTGCTTAGAATTCTCCTTTTTCCAAATGTAGTATTTGTAGCCTTTCTTTTTATTGGGTTTTCTTCTACTCACATCATAACTTTGTCTGGGTCAAAACATTAAAAGCCTTTTCCTCACATTTTAAAGCGCTGAATTGAACTGAAATTTATTTTTTATACACGATTGTTTCGGATGACAATACGATAATTTAGTTATAATTTATTTTTATTAATTGATGAAAACTAATTATTTAAAGAATTAAATTTTACGCCAAATCACCAAATCTATTGCAGCAATAAAAAAAATGTTACAAATGCCTGTTTGCTCTTAAAATTTAACCCTTTGAGAGGCACAATGTTATTATTACATATTTTTAAAATGATATACAGGCAAGGGAAGGAAATGATCATGCAAATAAAAAAATACAATTGAAAAAATTAGAGGTCCTCGGTTCGGAGAAAGGAATGTTTGCTCAGTGCAAACACGAACGGACACAGTTTGCGCGTTGCAAACGCGGTAAAAGGCGTTTGCACTGTGCAAACGGTGCTCCAGAATGGGTTAAGGTATAAAAAAAAATATGCTACGCAAAGTATGAAGTTTGAAAACAAACCAATGTTCAAAAAACTCGTTTTTACTGGTGTTTTATTATAATTAAAGCAGTCTCAACACATCAATGTGGTATTGAATTGATTTAGTCCACCTAAGAAGATCTTCGACTCCGTAGGTGTCACGTAACATCCACTTTTCTACTATCTCGGTTTCGGTAAGCCTAGAATAAAATATCATACAGAATGTTACTACCTGGTGGATATAATTAAAGTTACGCTATTCAGAGGCCTGTAGAATCTGTTCTACTTATAGGATTTTGATGAAACTTGGAATATATGCTAAATGGATCATGTGAAAAAGATATCTGCAATAACAAAAATTAGTATAAATTTTGACCACCAGGTGGCTTTTATCGAACATTCCTTATGCAGTTCCGTAAAATTTCTAAATAAACTTGCAATCATAGCCAGAGAATCATTCAGCGTGCGTTTGTCATCGTTAATCACGCCCTTACCAAAAAAAAAAAAAAAAAAAAAAAAGATCGATGCTTTACTGGTAAAACTGTTTTATCAGAAAGGCAGCAACCACTTAGCTACTCTGCGTGAATATCTTCGCTTAAAGGATCTGCGAAAAGGCCCCATATCGAGGATTGGCTTGAGGAAGATGATCATGAAATTTGAAGAAACTGGTGATTTGGGTGTGCTGCCTGGAAAAGGACGAAAACCGGTTGGGACTGAAACTGTCGAAGAAGTCGCTACTGCTGTGGTTGAAAGAGCCTCCAGTTCCATCCATTCCTCAGAAAGTGGTCGATCAGTGTCACGCGAGTTGGAGATTTCATGGTCGACAGTACGAAAAATTCTGCGATACATTTTAAAATGGTATCCGTATGAGATCGACGTAATGCAAACGCTGAAACCTCAAAATCACAAAACACGCCTTGAATTTGCTTGGCGATTTTAGGCGAGAATGGAAGTTGATGACGCGTGGCCTTGGAAAATTCTATAGTCAGATGGGACACACTTTTATTTAGATGGAGCAGTGAATAGTCAAAATTACCACATATGGGGCACTTCATCTCCTAATGTACTGCATCAACAACCACTGTATTTTGTTTATGTGATTGCTTGTCGTGGATTTACTACTGAGTTTACCCTCGGACCTTTTTTCTTTGAAACTCTCACTCCACAAGGTCCTAAAAGATACTTTGTCACGAGTGCGCAGTAAAGTGAACTCCTTCAAAAGCAGGTCATTCCTGCTTTACAGGAGCAACAATGTTTGTAAACCACTATCTTTATGCAACTCCTCACATTGGGCACCAAGTCAAAGCATTGCTTAGTGCAAACTTTGGCGATAATCGTGGAATATCCAGACATTTTCCGGATGCATATCCTTCTCGTTCACCCGACTTAAATCCCTCTGATTTATGGTTGTGGGAATTCCTAAAAGACCATGTTTATAGAGGAGAAATAAGGACTTTATCTGATTTTAAAGCTAGCATTATGTGCCGTATGGCTGAAATTGAAACCACTATAATGCGCTTTCTACACGTTATTGACTTCAATGGAGCACGTATTGAACATATTCTATAACTGATTAAATTTTAATGATTCCAACATATTTTTGTCCTTCTTTGGGTACCACATTTCCTCCTAGTGATCAAAATTTGAACTATTTTTCTATTGCAGAAACCTTTTCCACATGGTCCATATAGCATATATTCCAAGTTTCATCAGAATCCGATAAGCAGAACGGGTTCTACAGGCTTCTGAATAGTGTAACTTTAATTATAACCACCCGGTACAGTGCACTATTTACCACTCTCCCTTTTACTAGTTAGATAACAATCCGTTATTTTCTCTACAGATCTTCATGAAAAAAGTGACAAATGGCGAGAAATGAATGTGTTTACTGCTTAAGGTGGTGCAAGATCTATTCTCGTAGGGATTAATCTAGCACCTTAAGCTTTTCAGACCTTTAATTAGATCTGAAGCTTTTCAGCGAATCAGAACGCTAGATCTCAGTCCTTTCCACCCATCGTCCTTGTCGAGCTGCTTGCTGCTTCCCAAGAACAAACTTTGAAACTTTATCTCCTAATTCTTTGCGTATTAACTTTTAATTTTTTAAGCATATTGTTTCCTTTACGTACCGTTCATACTATTAGGAATAGTAATGAAAACACAGTAAACAAAATATATTCGCCTTCCATACCGATTTCTCCAACTGAATAAAAGCATTTTTAAACACTCAGCTAATCAGAATGCTATCTTTTAGCTTGAGGAAGGAATTATTTTAGATTCAAAATTATTTTTACTCATTTTCATTGTTAAATTTTTTTATACAAAAAAACACTACCGAATAGTATTAATTAAATTTCAACATGGAAAAATGAGTCTTACGTTTCTGATCAAATCCTTCAAAAACCTAAAATTCTTGAGGTATTATGCTGCTTTATTCATGAACTGATAGCAGATTTATAACCAATGATAGTTCAAAATTTCGAAGGTAAATTCATAGATGATACTGGGTGGCGTCGAATTTGGCTTCACATCTAATGTAAAGGAATGTGCACTGCTACATCCCAAGACTGTACCCAGTTCATTATCCTGATTTTTAAGCATACGGTATTACTGCACTCAAATTCATTTTTAAGCCGTTTATTAGCTTTTGCAATACTTTTAAGCAGACGAATGCTTATTTTTATTGTTATTCATTTTTATCATTTTACCATTTTATAAGTTTTTGTAACATTTTACAACAAAAGTGTTCCAAAATTTTTAGTGTGTCGCCGCGTTTGACGACATAATCTTAGTTCTTCTGCAATTATGGTTAGATGAACAATACAAAGTTCAGATCTCTCCGTTCTAAAACGTGTGGAATTTGATACAAATTCTAATTTCAATAAATTGTTCTTAATTTGTAAATCTACTGAACTTTATATTCTTTCTGTTATTATTAAGATACTACTCCTGTTTTATTACCAGTTATAGCAAATATACGCTTTGAGTTTTCTTGGCAAGATATGGATTTGAGTTTTCAAAATTAAGATAATATCAACTATCGAAAAAAAGCAATGTTGTTACGATAGAATAAGTGAGAACAATTTTACCTTTGCAAACGCCATCTTTTTCCACGAAACCTTTAGGACAAATGCATTTTTTGCTGGTAGTGAAGAAACCGACATCAAACGTGCAGTTGAAACCATTACCACATTTGCAGTCTACAAAAAGAAAAAGTGTTAAAATTGAATCTCCACTGTACTCGAGAATATTACTGAGTTTAGTAGCCGTGAAGCTAAATCTCTTTTTAAGAAAAGCTTTCTTCGTCCCTTTTGCTGTTGTCTACTTAGCAAAAAAAAAAAAAAAAAAACTATAAGGAGGAAATCTTGGTAAACGATATCAGTCAAAAAAATTTGTATTTTTAATTTACATGAAACCTTGTTAAATTCCATGGATTTACAATTGGAGAGATTTATAAATGCTTAAGGATTGCATTAAAAGAAATAAAAGACTAAACTTACAAAGTAAAAAAAAAGTTGTATCCCGAGAATCAGTATTTCGTGAAACCATTACGTTCTGCCATAAGTGTTTCTATATGATGGTGCATCAAATCAAACTAATTTTGAATCTGTACCACAGTATTCCAGGTTACATCTAACCAAACCCAAAGGTACGAAACGAGAGCCATAAGTGAGTCACGAACCGATGAAATCCTAGATAGGTGACATATCCAGTAACTAAGCAAGCCAACGAAGAAGCTGTTGGCCTGAAAAGAAATTATCCTGTCCTGTTGTTCGTTGAAGGAATGTACAAATTCAGACCCCAGATCTTTTCTGGTGTGCAGGTTGCTGTTTAGATCACTCACAATTATATGCGACTTAAATCATCCATGATTCCAAATCCGACCCAAACCAACACGGGTGGCGTTCGTCCAGTATGAAGCGGAATCGCCGGATTGACATCTACTAGGAACTAGGAACTAGGATACGCAACACACTGAATATCTAATTAAATCATGCTTAACCGGAAAATTCTACTTGTTGGGAATTGGTACACCTATTCTATGCCTACATGTACATTAAAGCCGCTTTAACAGATGCCGTTGCTTGAGCAAAATCCTGTATAAAGGAACACTTACGCTCAGTCCACCTTGCGGTGGTCATGGTTACGAACTCACTGCCGGCGCTGTTTTCGTCGAGTTGTGGGTTCGAATCTTGATGTCACTAAAGACCCTCCTTATAGCGACACTGATGCACGTAAATCTTATCGAGGTCAAAAATCCTCCCGAAGACGTGGAATGGAAATTTTGAGAAGGAGGTGCTAGTTCATGTGTCTTCCTCGTCATTTGACCGAGGTCAAAATTACGGGTTCCGTCGTCAATAACTCTCTTAGGCTTTTGAGCGTCACGTTTATAAGCAATCACACTACATCGCAGTCCATGATGCAACAGAGGCTGCAAAATTGTTCCAGAAGACATTGACACAACTCCAGCAATTTCAATTGTTCTCCCAATTGTTGAGGTAATGGTGTGTGGTTCTTCGCTGGTCCATGGATGAGGCACTATGCTGTTGTTCCGGCACATGCTTTCTTCTGCCACTGCCGGATTTCTGACTTATCCTGTTCTTTTTAACCAACTAACCCATCACATTTCTATTGTAGCGTTACACTCCATACGAGGTGCAATTGCACGATGAAGAAAAATCCAATTCCCGATGGTCGATTAATTGGTCCTCATTCAAACTCCGGCAGACAACTCTGGACTATTTTGAAAGTCCAACCAAAGCTTTCTATTTTCTTGGATTATAGCTCCCTATTCCAAAATTCCTGTATACAGAATTCGGCAAACGAAAAAACATCCGTGGCCTCAATAGATTGGATGACATGAACACTGGCGTGCAAAATCGCAACTAGTAATCTCTTTTATTAAGCCATCTTTCGTTTGGATTCAGTGAGGACCATTTCGTGTTAAACACGATACTGGTGAATGCATTTTTCCAGATTGCGTTATCCAACGTCGCTCTGAACAACCGCCAAGCGTGATTTGTTGTGACCTTGGATATCATGGAACATTGTAGAAGTTGAGCTGTTTATTCAATACATTCCTGGTGCTATGTTTCAACAGGATAATTATAATCCACATAACTGACAAAAAATTTTCAACTCTTCCTTTCAGCACAATGATATTACTTTTTATTCAACGGATAAGTTATCTATTGGATATATCAGGAATTTCAACGATCGGCATCTTGTTCGAAACGCATATATCTAAACTGATATAAAGGAACTTTGGTTTGGAATAAAAGGAATCTATAATGTTTATCCTCAAGTACTGATTCAAAATCTGCTTAATTTGATGCCCCATCGTGTAGAAGTATTTATTTGCAATAGGTAGTGACTTTCGGCATGTAATATTGCTTTATTTTTAAATTTTGTTCTTAAAATCTACTCTTTCATTCGTATCATTGCAAGTCGTTTGTGGTATAAATTTCCTTCAATTTTAATAAGTTTATTATGGAGTTGAAATTTTTACAAACACGAGTATTTAATTCCATGTTAATCCCAGTTTTATAAATCCATTCAAAATTAATATCATCAAAAAGTGATGGATGGAGTCATATTAAGGTGTAAAATACAGCTTTATAATGCCCTAAAGATTAAATCCTTCTCTTGATCATTTCATCACTATTCAGTAATTAAATAGTCTCTATAAAGTTAAGCCAGGAAGTAACTCAGCTTCACTTTTTTTTAATTTCAAAAGTAATCAAAACAAGATGTTTGGTTCCATGTTTTATGTTATGCTGATTACGTCATCATATTTGCAAGCCAGCATATATTAAGACTTTCTATTATTGAAAACAAATAGATATCAAAAGTTAAGGATTATTTTCTTAAAATATTTAATTTTTTTTTAATTTTAAGTTTTGCATTTCATTTTGAAAAGAAAGAAAAATATGTTTAATTACCTTTACACTTAGAGTCGTCAATTTTACCAAATCCAGGATTACAAATGCACACTTCTTGATTACCTTGACTCACGCATTTCCCATTTTCACATTTACAATCTAAAAATTAGATCAGTATTGGTATATAACCAGCTTTGGTATTAAAAGGTACAAGAAATTCTCAATGAAATTCGTAATATAAAATTCATTGAGAATGTATTAAGAATTTTTTTGTATAAAAAGAGCAAAGACGTCAACGGAGGATATCAGACTCTTGTCTAATTTTCATATTATGCTGTACAAATTAGCAAAGTGATTAAAAAGTGTTTCATAACTAGCACGCCATTCAGAAAGAGGATGTTGCATGAGATTTCAGTGGCTCGCCAAGTTGTAAGAGGGAGTAACATTAAAGTTTTAATAATTGCTAAGGAATAACCGGGATAACTGGAAACAATTTATTCAGCATATTAATAGACCATCGTGTTTGTAATGTTGTAAATTACAGCTACTGATGTTGATTTGTGGGTTTAAGGGAGATGCAAATTGAAGTAACCTGTAGTTTAGAGAAGACAGAGCTCAAACTGCGGAGCTTTACAATGACGGCCTTCGAACGGCTATGAAACGCTGGGAGAAATGTATTACTCTGCATGGCGACTATATAGTAAAGTCTTGTGATTAGTAAATAAAAATGAAACTTATATCTCGATTATTGTTAGTAATAATTGAAACTTTACGATAACTCGAGCGATTATTTTCAGTAATAATTAAAACCTTACGATATCCAAGGATAATTAACTTTTTACGATACTGCGGGTAACTTCAATCCACGATTTTCTGAAATCAACATGAATAGCTGTAATTTACAGCATTATGTACTTAAGGATCTTTGAATATTTAGAATTAATTTTATCCGGGTATCGAAGGTTACTTCTGATAACTAATACTTTATGATACTCCTGAGAAAGATGCGGAAAGTAGAGAGCGCCTAAGAGAATTTTTTGTTGGGGATAAATTATACCCGCATTGTGATTTACTGATGTTTTTTCTTGCACTATCAATCTACACGTGATTATCCTGTAATGAGGTGCTAGCTTCCCAGACTCGGGTATCAATTTTTGTTTCGCCTAAAACCCATGTATGAAGGTTCCTTCGATAGGATTACGGACTTAAATGCGATTGATCTGATAATCCTGCAGACCCTCGTGTAACCGGGCTGGAATCCTTTGTGTCTCTCACTGCAATGGAGTTATATGGCGAGTTGGATATCTACCTCGGCATCTGACCTTAAGAGATGTATCGCATGTGGTAAGCGAAAATTTGACATCAACAAAATTAGGTGACCAAAATCTTTCAGCAAATAAGTGAAACAAAAACAAAATTTTATTTATAATTAGCTAAGTTTTTTATAAAGCTTTCAATAAATAATTCGAAAGGGGAAGGGGTGGACAAAAAAAAGTCTATCTTTAAGTAATTTCATTGGCAGAGTACAGAAAACATAACAATCATTTTACACATTTCTCTTCATATTCTATGAAGTATTATCTTGGTCATTAGATGCAATAATCCCAGATAACAAGTGATATAGCTCAACCACTACGTCATGTGTTCATATTAATAAAATTGAACTTTTCTCTTATGTAAGTGAGTTATCTTTTATAATTGTTTATATTAAATATTTCGTTTACTGGAACGGTACTATTGCACTCACAATCACATCTGCTATTGAGAAGAACGTATTATTTACTTTTGATAAGAAAAATATTAATCACACCCTGAAATTTCGGAACCATTACTTTGTATTTTCTTCTCCATTTATTATTTTTCTTTTACTTAATTACTGTAATAATTAAAAAATCTACTGACTACCTTTATTTCTCAATACAGTTAATTTTGCTCAAATGTTGTCAGAGCCCTTGGATGAAAAAGTAAAGTCCACAAAGACATTGAAGTACACACACTCAAACACAAACACACACACACACACACACACACACATATATATATATATATATATATATATATATATATAACACATGGATCAATAAGTTCCGAGACTAACCCAGAGATGGCACTCGTAGTAAACCAGTAACCAAGTATTTCTAGAGTACTAACCTTTGCTTGAAACGTGTCAAAATTTTAAGTCGATCGGACCAGAAACAGCTGAGTTATCGAGGTTGGAGTAAAGTCGTTTTGTAGTTTGTTTAAAAAATGGAAAAAACCGAGTTTCGTGTTCTGATAAAACATTGGTTTTTAATGGGTAAAAACACCGTGCAAGTGAAACAATGGATTGAAAAATGTTACCCAGACTCTTGTCCATCAAAAGCAACGATTTGTCGGTGGTTTGCCGAGTTTAAACGGGGTCGTACCGACACAAATGACGCGGAACGCTCGGGTAGACCTGTGGAAGCCGTTACACCGGAAAATGTGAGTGAAGTGACAAAAATTATAATGAAAGATCGTAAAGTGAAGCTCCGTGAGATT